>WAAF01003210.1:0-31398 GCA_013400475.1 Tricholaema leucomelas | reverse complement strand
GGATCCGTAGCCTCCCGGCAATTTGATCGTTTTGGGAGGCGGATTGCGTTTCTGTATTACTTTTAAGTTGTATATATCTGTAAATATTGTGTATATATATATATATATATGCTTGTATATTGTGCTAAGCTGTAAATATAGCTTCATTCCTTAACTTCCACCCAGCTGAGTCTTGTCTGGGTGATTTCACTGTGTGTGGAGGGGCAATTAACTCCCAAACCACCACACACTCTCAGCCAGGCCAGCAAAAATGAGCAATTGCTCAGAACTGTGCTTGTCTATCAGTGCTCCAAAGATACTCTCAAATGACAAGGCTACAAAGGGAAAGTGTGGCGTTAAGAAAGGTGGTCATGATTTTGCCCTCTGAGGTGGTATGGAGCAGAAATTCCATTCAAATCCATGACAGGTCTTTACTTAACACAAAAAATGATCTAACCAACCTGTCCGCTGAAGAAATCCCTAAAATACCTAAAACTCTTGAAAACATTCATCAGTCCCCTCTGAGGACATGCTTCTCACATGTCTTTCTCATTACAGTCCGCGTTTCAGAAAGGGACTGCTGTCCTCACCACTACCTCTGCTTCAAAAGCACTAGTAGGACTGCTGGGAGTGCTGTCCCCCAGTGTATATAAAAGCTGCATTTTTGGTGACAGCTGACAGCTCCAGAGTTTGCCTCTAACTCACCACACGAGGACTGGACACTCTCAGCTGGGATCAGGTATCCAAATATGATGCAGCACAGGTTTGGCACACGGGTTTCTTTATCCAGGATGCCAATGTACTTTCAGACACATACCAGTGACAGTGAATCCACTCCTCCCAAAGCCTGACGAGAGTCCAAACTGCACTCCCCCTTGAAGTACAGTTAACAGTTCCTCAGATGTAATATTGCACATTCTCCTATTACTTATAATCTAGCTTTAGGCATCTTTCACTAACTTTTAAATTGATTAGTTACTTTATCCCTATACTAAGCTCTTGTTAAAATATCAGCTATTATCAGCATTAGGTGTCCGGTTTTTGCTGACACCTTAGTCAGTGCACCTTCCTACAGTGTCTTGTCTGGCATAGCTCTGGTTAAAGCTTCAATGATTACAGACCTCCTGTTCATTTATCTGCTCTCAGTTAAATTCTCAGGCTGATCATTACTGTGGTTGCCAGGGTATAATACCTAAATTTCATAATTTTTCTGGGCTTTTTGGCACTGGTCCATCTCACAAGTACAATGAAATTTGGGGAGCAAACAACAAGACACAGAGAGACAAAATGAGTTGTTTCCTCTGTAAATGATGCTCTTAGGTGCTCTCATGCTAGTTGGAAGAAGTAGAGAGAAATGCTTTTTTAAAACTTTAGTGTCCTGGGCAGAACTTAATCTACCATTGGCACTCTCACAGGACTTCCTTTGTTTTACATGATCCATAAAGCAAAATAGCTTAAGTGTTTGAAAGTTCAACTGTAATACCTCTGGTATAACCACATTAATATCAGTATAATATAATAACAGTGAGGAAAAGTTACCAACTATGCAAGAAAAATGATAGTCTGTTTCTGAGGACTTTCAAATGTTGTTCACAAATTGTTATGAAAACCATGAGGACATTAAAATGACAGCTTAAATGCTGAACTCTTTATACCTTTCTCTGTCTCTTAGAAGCTAAACAAAAATTAAACTACACAAATTAATCTCAGAAATTAGCAGCATAAAAGCTGATACTTTTCATCTCTTGGACTGACTTCTCAAGTTAGTCCAGTAGATAATTTCTGCCTGAGTGTGTGTGAGTGAGCAAATGTTTTGATTTTAAAACATTTTTATTTTTGGACACAATTTTTAGTAAAAAAAAAAGTTGTTTCCCACAAATTGCCTTTGATCAAACTTTCTGAGAGAGAAGACAATACAGATAGTCCAACCATGTTTTGTCTGCAAGCGAAGTCTAAGAAAGTGATTACTCTTAAGCAAGTTTATGACTGAGAGATCTCTCCGGCCTAGATGATGCCATTATGTAAGTTTAACTTCACTCCACTTGGTTGTGTGAAGTCCTTAAGTGATAATTGTGTATGAGAAGTTCTCTCATATTGTTCTGTACAGAGACTGGCATTTCTGACGATGAAGGAATATTTGAGGATAGATCGCTGCTAAAGATCCCATTACTCTTTGGAACAGTCTGAACAAGAGGATGGTAACTCTGCTCTAATGTCATCAGTATAGATTTCTCACAGTTACATTATCATCAAGTGAGCAATTTTGAGGCTGTTTTCCTGATCAAAAAGAAAATTTTAAATTGCAAAAATATTATAGCTCATTAAACAAGAATGTGAATGTCATTTTAACATAACCAAATTTAGTTCATTTTGAAGCCAGTGTTGTCATTTGGTGTACAATCCTCTAAAAGCAGTAATAATATATGACAAGAATAAGCACACACATTTTGAAAGCTCTTTATCAATGTCTGTTGTCTCTCAATCCTGCAAGTGGACCATTAGAAGCACGTGCCATACTCATATATATGCAAATAAGGAAGGCACCAATAGATGACCCTTGATGAAAGTTGGCGTCACTTTTGGATTTTGTAAGACCAAGGCATATAGCAGCTGTGCACAGAAAACAGCATCCTCCAGCTGCTCTTTGCATTAACAGTTAACAGTATGCTCCAGTTGTTGACTGCAGTCCTGCAAATTGCTGCATATACATTTAGAGAGAGTGCATCCTCTTTTGTGCCAGTTTTGCACAAGTCCCACATACTAAACTAGAGTATATCTGTCCAGTGACACCAAATTTAGAAAGTAAATGAAGTTGCACAGTTCTTATCCAGAACAGTAAAACAGCATAAATTGTCGTTACATATCAAAAGAGAGGAAGAGTGCCTCAAGAACAAGTGGACAATCTTAACAATCGTCTACATTCAGCCTACTTCATTTTGGAATAGACCTCCACTGGCTTGGACAGAAACCTGGAATTTAACTGAGTTCTTTGTCATCACAAACCTTAGAGATTTTCCTACAGTTTGATTATCCACCACCCTCATGATACCTAGTTTGACACTTTGATGTGGAATTAGCAGAACTATGTGGTTGTAATATTTGACAGGAGGAAGTGAGGAAGAAGGGACATTTCTGCTGAATTATTAAACAATCTGTTCCTTCAGTTTCACAGTTATTTTTAACTCTTGTCTCCGTCCCTTAATTTTGCTGCCTCTAACTGGTTTCTCCCTGCTGCACTGCTGGTAAACTGATGCCTGTGATTCTGTCATAGCTCTCATTCATATTGCATGCTTATCTTCCACAAAGAGCAGATGTTCCCGTATGTGCCCTATCTTCATCCTCTGATGCTCTTGCTTTGCAAACAGAAGATCGTATTTCTGCTGCCCTCTGTGTCTGAAGGAAAAGATACAGCACTAAGGAGTTTTTCTGTCTTGTTAATCAATGGAATTTGTGGGCGACCAGACTGATTCCTTTCCTACTTTGTTACTACTACTCTTGGGTGTTTTTCCTTGGCATTTGCTCTTTATCTTCTTACCCCTGCTCCAATCTTCATTCTCCATGTATTTTTGTTTCAGATTCTCAGACTGATGAAATAACAAGAACTTGCAAAGGTGCACAAAAGGTATGATCCTACTTCACTGTTTTTAGCCCCAACTTTTTAGCACCATCTCCTACCAATGCATGATGCTGCAGGAAAGTTCTGGGTAGGACAAGTGCCATATGACATTATCTCCTGTCTGATCTCCACAGAGGCACAGTTATGACTAGGAAAATGTGGGAGGCCTTGCAACAGTTTTTTGGAGGTGAATGCAAACATGACTCATTTGGGATGCACCAGCAGTCAAGATGCGACTCTGAAAGTGCAAAGTGCAGGCAGTGTTGAGTAGCCCACTGCTCTCTGTAACCAAACTGAATTCCTATCGCCCCTTGTGCTCCCCAGACTTGCTCCCAGCACTGGTCTGCACCGATTCCTTGTAAGCAGAAATCCAGAGTTTGCTCTTAAGCTCAGTTTAGACCCTGGCTTCCACATCCCATGTATCTCCTCTCCTCCAGCACATGGGGGCTAAGCACTGAAAAGTCTCCTGATATGGACTGTCTCAAAGCCAACACATTTCCTCATCTGTCAGTAGAGACAGTGTTGGAGACTTACATGAGTAAAGTTTATCATAATCGTAAGTTATGGGATGTTTTGGGTGTTTCATGTTTGTACTTGAGTGCACTGGTCAGGTGGTGGTGTTAAGATGTGCAGCAGAATGGGACAACATCTGCAAAGCAATGTGCAGGATGCAGAGGGCTTAAAGTCTGCACTACATGCATTATAGGGGCTTGGTTTTGCATTGTCTGTAGTCTGGGGCTGTGAGCTAGACACCCATTACTGGCTGAGACTCATCTTGTTCAGTTTACTTGTTTAGACTACATTAAACCATGACAATAAAGTTGCCCTAGTCGAGGGAAATGAGAAACTCATTTCAAAGCATACAATCCAGGTGAAACATTGTGAGGGTACTGGATAGGACGTTACGAGAATGTTCACAGATGTTGAATGAATAGGGAAAGCCCATCATTTAGCAACCTATAGCAACCAAAGTTTTGTCTTGGATTACATAGGATTTTGGAGTCCAAATACTCCTCAAGATCTATCCTTAGCTGCTATTTCTCACTGCCATTATTTACTATAGAATCCTTTTGTTCTGATATTTCCAGATTATGAATGTTACACACACAAAAAAAGTCATATTGGAGATTTCTTTCGTAAATAGAACATAAGCTCATTATTATTCCTGTCTAGGCTATTATGAAAAGTTAGATCTTTTATGAAATTTCCGTAAAATAACATCTTAAACTGAATTCTGCTTTTTGTGTTATGGTAGGGAATACGCACAGATGGCAGGGCTTCATCTATTATTCAGCTACTGCACCCAGCAACTCCTTCCACAAAAGATATTGCAGAATTATGCAGAGGTCAGATGAGGGCATTGAAAATTATTAAACACTTGAGAAAACTGTTTAAGAAGACAAATGAAAAAGACTGTTACTGTTTATTTGTGAAAGGCTGTGATAAGAGCATAGAAAATAATGAATGTTACAGAGAAAACAGAGCAGAAACCTCTACCCTTGCCTTATAACGTGCATGACAATGACACATTCAAAGAAATCACAAGGTAGCAATTCATGGCTGATAAAAGGTAATACTACCCCACACAAAACACAGTTAAGCTGTGGAAGCCATTACTTTCTTCTCTTCTGGCCAAGAATATAATTCAACATTAAATTTTAAAAAATAGAATGTGTGATTTGTTTAAGGAGCTATATAATGGTAATGCAAAAGCTGGGGGAAAAAAAGGTGTCAGAAAATCTTAAGTATTTCAGAAATGCACTCGGTAAATAAGAGAACTGGGATGAGATGGATTATGTGTTTCCTATGGGCTTTTAACTGGGTTTTGTTAATCTTCCTGAATGCACATGGATAAGTCTCTCTCATAACACATCCACCTGACATCACATATGGAAAACAAAACACAGGGCACCTTATATTACTACATCAAATTATGAACATCACTGCTGAGGAACCTGCACAACCCCCATGAGGAGAGGCTGAGGGAGCTGAGGTTGTTTAGCCTGGAGAAGAGGAGGCTCGGGGGGGACCTCATTGTTGTCTACAACTGCCTGAAGGGAGGCTGTAGCCAAGTGGGGGTTGGTCTCTTCTCCCAGACAACCAGCAATAGAACAAGGGGACACACTCTCAAGTTGTGCTGGGGGAAGTATAGGCTGGATGTTGGAGGAAGTTCTTCACAGGGAGAATGATTTTCCACTTGAATGGGCCGCCCAGGGAGGTGGTGGAGTTGATGTCATTGCAGGTGTTCAAGAAAAGCCTGGATGAGGCACTTAGTGCCATGATCTAGATGACTGGATAGGGCTGGGTGATAGGTTGGACTGGATGATCTTGGAGGTCTCTTCCAACCTGGCTGATTCTATGATTCTATTGGATTTGCCGGCTTACCACAGTGAGGGCAAATGCCAGAATGAAGAGAGTAGCATCTTAAATTGCCTTGGCTTGGTTTACCACAGCTTAGCTGGATGCACTCTCAGACAACACAAGACAAAACACAGTCATACTTATCTGGTTGTCAATTCACGCACACTTCATAGTCACAGAAAAGGTCTTTTCTGATCTTCCTGATGATATCAGTTGGAGGAAAATCAGATCAGTTTTTTACAATTTGTGATCTTTCACTACAAGACTCTTTCATGACAGCCTTTCCAATATGAATTCTGTAGAGTTTCACACCTTGTGGACATGCAATGGTGGTTGCAACTGAGATCAAAAAGGCCCTAAAACTGCAGCAGAAAAGGTTGCAGTGATTTTAACATTGAACTTAAAGCTTTCATCAATTCAGAATCCTAAGGAGTTAAGTTAGAAGTTAGCTATCCCTATAGCTTGTTCTGCACACAGGAATTTGCTTCATAAACACCTTAAATCTTTTACTTAGTATTAAGTAATGTTGGTGCTATTGTAGCAGCTTTTCCAACTTTTCCCCAGTTATCTTTACTGGTTGCTCGATTTCCAGGCAGGGAATCAGTCTCAGGAGGAGATATGGAAACAGACAAAAGTGTGTTGGGAGGAAGAAGGAAAACTGGTAGAGTAGAAGAGAAAGAGAGCAAGTGACCTACAGGGACAAATAATTTCCTTCGGAAGATTGTCCACTGTAGAGATGAAAAATCACTTTTGGGCATGGTGAACGTAGGCATGCACATAACTGGAATAATATATTTCTCTTACGTGTGGAAAATGCTTTTATGATCTGGACTGTGGATTTTGCATGGGCCAGAACTTCAGTGGTGTCCTTGATACAGTAATGTGGGAGAAGGTATGGGGGTGTTTCATTTAGTGAAGGATAAAGGACATTGTCACAGTGACTTTTGAATACTGACAGGCCTGTGGCATCAGCCACCTCTCTAACCTGCCTGTTTCAGCGTTTGACCACCTTCTTGGTTATGAAATGCTTCCTAATGTCCAGTCTGAACTTCTGTGACAACTTTGAGCCTTTGCCACAGCTTCTATCACTGGATCACATGAAAAGTGCAGCCCATCCCATTCTACTTCCTGTCCTCAGGAAGATGCACAGAGCAATGAGGTCACTCATCAACCTCCATTTCACCAAGGTAGACAAAGTCCTCATCTGCTCCTTCATGGACATGCCTTTCAGTCCCTTCACCAGCTTTGTTGCCCTCCTCTGGATGTATTCAAGGACCTTTATATCTCTCTTAAATTGTAGGGTCCAGAATTGCATGTAGTATTCAAGGTGAGGCCACACCATTGCTAAATACAGCAGAATTATCACCTCTTCTGTCTGGTTAGGTGGTGTTTTATGCACCTCAGGATGCATTTTTCCCTCTTGGATGTTGGGGCGCAATACTGACTCATACAGAGACTGCTGTCAGCCAGCATCCCCAGGGTTGCTCTTCAGCCACTCTTCTCTCCATGAGAGACTCCATGTCAGCTGCAGAATTTGACATTTGTTGTTGTTAAGTTTCATCCCATTAATCTTTCCCCAATGTTCAAATCTGTCTAAATCCCTCTGAAGTCCTCTTGTCCCTCAAAGGAGTAAACAACATCTACCAGTATGATATTATTGGCAGACTTGTTCATGGTACATTTGACTTCTACATGTAGCTCTTTGATAAACATATTGAAGACAACTGATCATAATGCCATGTCCTGCACTTGGGCCATGACAACTGCAGGCAGCTCTACATACTTGGGGCAGTGTACTGGAGAGCTGTCTGGCAGAAAGGGACCTGGAGGTTCTAATAGACAACTTAATATGAACAAGCACTGTGCCCAGGTGGCAAAGAAGGCCAATGGCATCCGGGCTTGTATTAGAAATGCTGTGTCCAGCAGGAGTAGGGAGGTGATTGTCCACTTGTACTGACCTCTGGTGAGGCCACACCTTGAGTATTGTGTTCAGCTTTGGGCATCTCACTACAAGAAGGATGTGGATGTGCTGGAGCAAGTGCAGAGGAAGGAAGGCAATGGAGCTGGTGAAGGGCCTGGAAAGTAAATTTTATGAAGAATGACTGAGGGAGCTGGGATTTTTTAGTTTGAAAAAGAGGAAGCTAAGGGGAGACCTCATTGCTGTCTACAGCTACCTGAAAAAACGGTTGCATTAGTCTTCTCCATAATTTTTCCAGAAACGGAGGTTAGGCCAATAGTTCATATTTTAAAAAGTTCAAATAAGTGAGAAAGTAATGTACTTACAACCTGTCACTTACCATAAGTAGATATAAGTCTCCTTCTTGGAGACTTTCAAAATCTGCCTGGATGCATTCCTGTGCGAACTACCCTGGGTGATCCTGCCTTGACAGGAGGGTTGGACTCGATGATGTCTGGAGGTCCCTTCCAACCTCTAAGGTTCTGTGATTCTGTGATATCATAGTCAGTTTCCAAGACTAGCACTGACATGTTTTCTTCCCAGTGAATGATAAGCTCTTCTACAGGAGTGCAGACCACATAATGCTGATGAAAAAAACAAAATTCAATTATTTTTGCTCATTTTAAATGAATACTGTGTGCTGGCTAATCTGGTCCATCAGTCCACCTGAATGAAAAGAAGTTCCACCATACCATCTGAGTATTTGTATTAGTATTTGTTGTAATTAATGGGTAGACACTACATATGAGGTTAGTTTTAATCTCTGATTTAGAGAAAGTCTCATTTCTTAGAATACTACAGCTCACATAAATGAATACAATCACATTCTGTTTTTTAGAATGAGCACTTCATCTATCAGATCTTGAAGTAAAAGAGACAGAATTCTAATTCATAGCTGTTCTTCTCAGCTCTTTCAAAAGCAAAATAAATTGTTGATCTCATGCCACCTTCTAGTATTCTTAAAAGAAAACTTCCTAGTGTATTTTCATACCCAGCTAGAGAGACAGAGTTCCTGGAACATTTTATCAGCTCAGCGGGAACAGGTAGTGTAAGGAATATAAAAGACACAGTGTCCTTCCAGTCAAATGCTTCCTGTTTTGATAACACAGTGAAAATAAAAAGGTTTTTGTTTTCTGCTGATTCAGAAAGACAAGCTCTGTAATTCAAACTCCAGTTTGAAGGAGGTGTTCATCTGCATATACAGACAGTGAAAATAAACGGGAAGAAGGACTGGTTCTTATACATATTGTGTCAACATTCTGACAACTTGAGTTAGGTCAAAAAGTGTCGTGAGAAGGAGCTCAGATCTTGCTGTATGCCTCCGATTTATTTATACACATTGTCATGAAAGCTGTTAGAATAATGCCAAGCATAGAATCATAGAATGGTAGGGGTTGAAACAGACCTGTGAGAATCATGTAGTCCAACCACCCACCTGCTAGTGCAAGTACACCTAGATTAGTTTGCACAGGAACATGTGCAGGTGAGTTTTGAAAGTCTCCAGAGAAGGAGACTCCACGTCCTCTCTAGGCAGCCTATTCCAGTGCTCTGTCGGCCTCAAAGTAAAGAAGTTTCTCCTTAAGTTCGAGTTAAACTTCCTGTGTACCTGTTTGTACCCGTTGTCTGCTGTCCCATCACTGGACACTACTGAGAAGATCCCAGCCTCATCCTCGTGACCTCTACCCTCTAGTTATTTATATGCGTTTATTCTCTCTAAGCTTTCTCTCCTTCAAACTAAAGAGTCTCAGGTCTCTCAGCCTCTCAGTGTAAAACTAAGTTTTAATAAGTACCTCTGACAATGGATTATTGCCTAAAACAATGAAATATCGTGGTTATATGTATTGTTTGCTATAATGCACCATTAATGGCCCTTACATGTCAGCTATGCAGGTAAAGTGATGCTATGGATTATCAATGGAACTCTTTCAAACACTTAATGGGGCTTCACCTCAGACTTGTAACAGTCAGCCACTTCAAGGACAGCTAGGCATTTCTTACCAAATACTTACCTTCTGGGCTGGGGGTAAGGGCTATGAACAACCTCTCATTATGTGCAAATTTCACCTGGAAATGTGTATTTTTGCTTACAGGGGAGGATTTTTGTATTTAGCAAGCACTGGAGTTATTTGAAACAGCTGGACACTTTACCTACAGTAAGGTTTAATACCACTGAAACAAGACTGTATATGCTTTTATTATCTACCAGAAACATGTGACTTACAAGACTTCTGTTTTTTTTTTAATACACTATTTTTAGCACATCATCAGAAAAAAGCACAAACTACTGACACCATTCTTACATGACTCTCACTTCCATCATCCTGGCGAACTGCTTCTCGATTTTTGACAGATGTCATCATATCATAAATAAAGTATTAATTACCCCATATTATATGTCTGCCTTAAGGGGGAAGAAAAGGAATTAAACCTTCTTTTGGAGGCTTTGGATGCTTTTGAAATTATTTGAGACAGCAAATAGTACTTAAAATATGAATCTTACAATCAGAACAGCAGATTCAATTAAGCTTAAGGAGGATTAAGTGTCATTGAGGCAGTATACGCTCTCTACTGATAGTGCATCTGGAAATTAAACCAACCTGCGAATCCTTCAGTGCAAGTTTCCTCTTCCTCCCCACCAAAACCCTCCATAACTCTGCCCTTTGCACCTGTAAGATGTTGCCCCTGCCCAAACCATTTGCCATTCCAGAGCTGACATCTTCACTTTGTCATTTGAAGGTCCCCAAGCCCTGTCCACTCCAATGCCCCCCCATCCATCACTGCTTTATCACTGAGGTCACTAAGCTCACCTCTTTCACAGCTTTCAATGGCAAGACCCACATGTGAGGGAAGAAGATTGCTGTCACTTTACAATAATGAACATTTTGCACCCATACCTATGACCAGAAACAGTCTGTACATGATGGATTGCAATCTTTCTTTCCCCTGTGAGAGCATTTCTTTCCCACAGCTTTGCAAAGTTCTTGGCACACTAAGCCCCCATCTTTTGGGGTATCTGTAAGTACAAAGGGAGTTTGCAGGGAAATTATCTTAAGAATTTAGCACTGGGTTGAAAGATGTGAGCAAGCTCTGCTATTCATGACTAATTTTACTGCACCTTCAATGAAAGCAGATGCTCCTTCCAAACTGCAGAACTCTCTTCAGGTTTGCCTTATGACTCCTGAGCTCAGGGTCTCACTGTACCAAAGCTGGCAACAAAAGTGACTCAGAGAAGCCTTTGAGGGGTTTCTACTACTTGCTTTGAAAGATCACTTGGCTGACTGACCTTACAGCACTAGAGAGATTTAATTTGCTCCACATAGAATTCCTGTATTTCTATTCCCATACACATTGTGGTTCAAGTGCCACTGTATTAACACTATCTCCTAGAAGAGGATCACATGCACAGGAGTAAGCAGATTAAATACTTTAAGGGCAACAGTGATAAACACAGCCAGGATTTATAGGTGGAACAAGTCTTGAGGGTTAGCTTAGGCTTATTAATGGAGCAGTCAAAACTGAAAAGCATCACTTGGAATGAGCTGTAGTCTCTAATCATGAAAGCCCAGGGGAAAGAAGACTGACAAAACCTGAAAGATTCGGAGAAATTGGGCCACAAAAATTACCCAGCATCTGGTCTCATTCTAGCTAGCTTTGTTAGTCACTAACACATATAAGCAGCAAAGCTGAACCTAAATTTTGAGCCAGTAATGCTTTGTGAGGGAAAAGAAAATAAATAGCTAAATAGCACTCAGCAGCTATTCAGATTAACAGCATAAGTACATTTTCTTTAAATATGGCCAAATAGCAATGCAGTGACATTTGTTAGTAGCAACTAACTGCTGTTTAAAACATGCTCTGTGAAGAGTACAAATTATCACAGGGGTGAATTTGCTATAAATGACCTACTACAGTCACACAGCATTGTGATTTAAGCCAGCGGGTCTTTGAACAACAGGATATTAACTTTTCAGTCTAAAGAAAACATGTCTCAGATTTCCCTTGAAGGTAAGGCATGGGATATCTCATGTAATTTGTTTTTCTAAAGTCCTTGATCTTATCAAACAAGAGGCATTTGGCATTTGCTTGTAATACGTTTTTGCATTTTAGTAGCTATAATGTGAAGTATCAGAACTTAGACTTCAGAAGCTAGCCCATTTTAAATAAAGATCAAGACAAGAACTGAGAGTGGATCTGGAGGCTTCATTTCACCCTAAATATGCAATTTTAATAGTTCAGTCTTCATTTGCTGATTTTTTTCTTTGTTTATTTCACTCTGGATCTTTCATATATAATGCTACATTAAGCAGTTCAATCTATCATGACATAACACTAGCAATAAACAGCAGCTAAATTGGAAAAGTCATGTTATTATCTCCTTGTGGGAAAAAAGGCACTCATGGAAGAAACGAGCATGAAAATTTCTGTCTGCAGCATTTCTGTTTCTTCGGTCACATTTCAAAGTAAGATCTTCACAGCACGTTTAAATGCCTTATCACTGTTTTAAAGGAGAGGCAATGGATTACTATGATGTAAAACAGTAATGTCAGAGATTTGGCCTAAAAATTCCTGCAGTTCCTTCCAGACCCCTCTCTGTCAGCCCTTTCCGTGTTGCTGTCACAAATACTCTCCAGGTTTCCCTCTGGCAGTTTAACTCAGTGAAAATTTCCCTAACTGAATACCTCTGTGATTGTCAGGTGACCAGCTAGCTATCCATTGTCTGCAGGAATAACATCATGGAAATAATTGATATTTTAAGGAAGAAAAAAAAAAAAAAAAAAAAGGGATGTTTGTGAATTGAACAAGGAGCTTTACATGAGCCAGAACAAAACACTTAGTTCAATACTGGGTGCCTGAATTCATTTGAAGTATCATTGTAATATAAGTTTTGAAATGAAGTATTGTTCTAGAGTGACAAGTTGAAACACCCTACTTTGAAAATGTCAAATCACTGTGTTCCAGAAGAGATCTCTTTTCTTTCAGATTGAGCTACTCCATATGCAAGACATAATCTCAGTAATTTTTGGGGGCTTTCAAACTCTTCAGTTTTGGTAGACCTGATTTCAGCCCTAATATTTAACATAAGCAGAGACTGTTGTGTAGGCACAGAGTTTGAGTTTACACATTGTGAGCTCCTCTACAACACCCCTCAAATGTTAAAGTAAGCTTTTCTGATAGTAGAAGACACACTTAAGTTATCTCTTCTAATTCCCCCCCAACACACACCCCTTATTGGACAAGTGAAAGAATGCAAGGTAATGTAATTTGAATGTCAATTAATGTACCCTGGCTAGAAATCACTTCTCATCTTCAACAATTAGATTAAAGAACTGCTGTCAGCACTATGAGGGAAGAGCTTTCTTGTTCTAAATGTGGTTTGGTGAAAACTAATGGAAATGAAAGATCCCAGTCTAGATGTTTTATTTACCTCACCAAGCAAACTTGTGTTTCTTTAAAGAGCAAATACTCACAGGATCACAGGATCACAGGATATTAGGGATTGGAAGGGACCCAAGGAGATCATCGAGTCCAACCCCCCTGCCAGAGCAGGACAATACTATCTAACACAGGTCACAGAGGAACACATCCAGACAGGCCTTGAAAGTCTCCAGAGAAGAGGACTCCACAACCTCTCTGGGAAGCCTGTTCCAGTGCTCTGTGACTCTTACAGTAAAGATCCCCCTTGTGTTGAGGCGGAACCTCTTTTGCTGCAACGTGCACCCATTTCTCCTTGTCCTATCCCAGGGAGCAAGTGAGCAGAGCCTGTCCCCCTGCTCCTAGTAGCCTTCAGATACTTATAAACACTTATCAAATCCCCTCTGAGTCTTCTCTTCTCCAGACTGAACAGCGCCAGGTCCCTCAGCCTCTCCTCATAAGCCATGCCCTCCTGTCCCCTAGTATTGTCGTAGTTCATCTTTCCATCCTGCATGTGTCACTGCCCTGTCTCTGAAACATTTCTGAACAGCTTATAATATCTTTGGAGGCAGTAGCTAACTGGACTCTAAAGTGATGGTGTGGCAGCAGGAACTTCTCACACTTGTTCACAGCACTGACAGTTTCCCCAGAATGCCTCAAGCAGCACAAACTAATGACCTCCCTGTGTGTACAGGACAGTCCCACAAAGTCAAATATATCCACTTGACTGCTTTCAGGAGAAAATTCCAGGTCACAGTAATTAACTTTCAGGAAGCCAGCAGAGGGACCCTGAGGACCTGTATTCTTAATGACTATTTCAATAATTAATTTCCTAAAATCATTCATGAAACACCAAAGTTTCACTACTTCAAGACATGAATTCCTGTTAGCTGCATGTTTAAGCCTGCAAAGGACTAATGTCAAAATCTTACCTTCTGTAACTCAGTCAGCATGGTTTTACAAGGGCAAGTCATGTTTGACCAACATGATAGCCTTTTATGAGGACATAACCAGGTGGATAGATGATGGTAGAGCAGAGGATGTGGTTTACCTTGATTTCAATAAAGCATTTGACACTATCTTCCACAGCATCCTTGCAGCTAAACTGAGGCAATGTGGTCTGGATGATCAGGTAGTGAGGTGGATTGGGAACTGGTTGAAGGAAAGAAGTCAGAGAGTTGTGGTCAGTGGCATGGAGTATGGTTGGAGGCCTGTAACTAGTGGAGTCCCATAGGGTTCAGTACTGGGACCAGTTCTATTCAATGTATTTTTCAGTGACCTGGCTGAGGGCACTGTCCGCAATGCCAAACTGAGTGGAGTGGCTGACACAGCTGGAGGATGTGCTGCCATTCAGAAAGACTTAGGTTGGAGAGTTGGGCAGGAAGAAACTTAATGAAGTTCTACAAGGGCAAGTGTAGAGTCTTGTGCCTGGGAAAGGACAACCCCAGGTATCAGTATAGGTTGGAGAACGGCAAGCTGGAGGGCAGCAAAGGGAAAGAGGACCTGGGGGTCCCAGTGGATGGAAGGTTGACCATGAGCCAGCAACATGCTCTTGTGGCCATGAAGGCCGATGCCTTTCTGGGGATCTATTAAAAGGGATGGGGTTAGTAGGTCGAGAGATGTTTTCCTGCCCCTCTCCTCTGACCTGGTGCTCAGAAACTGAAATAGAGAGAATTATGCAAAAAGCCCCTTCAGCTAGGTAGCTGTGCATGGCACATTGTATGTGGCAGATTGTATGATCTCTATCAGCTGCAACCTGCTTCAGCAGCTTCACCTGCTCCTACGTTTTATTGGGGGTCTGGTGGATAGGGAAATCACTACAAACACATTGGAAACACAGACAAATCTGAGCAAGGATGATGCTTACAGTGACTCTTGCACATGTGTTTTTCTTTCTTCTCACATTAAGAGCTCATTTAATAAATGTAAAATATTACTTTGATTTTAGTTTTCAGATTTCCTAATGCCATTGAATTTATTAAATCTATTTCTTGTGAATTTTATTCTTTGGTCAAAAAGTGGTTTGGTCAAACCAGCCACAAGGTGGTTTGGTTTTTTTCCCATTAATTGGGAAATATCTCCATGTCTTAGATTTTGTTCACTCATAGCTGACGTAAGTAAAGTTTGAATCCATGTAATGAATAATATCAAATAGGAAATTAAAAATACACTCACTGATGTTATTCCAGATATCTGCATTGCAGCCTGGAGGTACAGATTGCTTTTAGTCAGGAAAAGTGAAGAATATTTTTCTATATCTTTGTGTCTTGAAACAGAAATTTGTCATGATCTTCCACTCGTTATTCCATGAGAAAAGCCATTATTTTCCTTTCAGGATGGAAAGAAATTATAGAGTTGGTCTAGTGAAGCTGAGACTTTCAAAATTCACACAAAGGAGGCATAATTTTACCCAACATTACAGGTAATACTTCAGGAAGAACAGTATCTTTTTTTCAAAGTCGTTTGTGCAATCCATTAAAGGTACTTAAATGCAAGCACATGGTTAACGCAATTACATGGACATTGTGCTAGTTTGAGCCTAGCTAGAATGTTTTGGTGAGGAGGACTAGATAATAGGCTGAGAAATGGAAACAATGGTGATGTCTACCACAAGCGAAGTAGACGTCACCATTGGTTTCATTTCTCAGCCTATTATCTAGTCCTTCTCACCAAAACATTCTAGCTAGGCTCAAACTAGCACAGACACATATAAGTTGACAACATTTTTGTGCTTTCACATGTTGGAAATCATACTCATCAATACTACTGGAACGTACCTATTTTCCTCTATTACAGCTTAAAAGCTGATTTTTACATATATATATAAAATCATAGAATCATAGAATCAACCAGGTTGGAAGAGACCTCCAAGATCATCCAGTCCAACCTATCACCCAGCCCTGTCCAGTCATCTAGACCATGGCACTAAATGCCTCATCCAGTCTTTCTTTTTCTCCCTTCAGGTAGTTGTAGACAACAATGAACCCCTCCCGAGCCTCCTCTTCTCCAGGCTAAACAACCCCAGCTCCCTCAGCCTCTCCTCATAGGGTTTGTGTTCCAGGCCTTTCACCAGCTTCGTCGCCCTTCTCTGGACATGTTCCAGGACCTCAACATCTCTCTTGAATTGAGGAGCCCAGAACTGGACACAGTTCTCAAGGTGTGGCCTTACGAGTTCTGAGAAGGGATAGAGAGCCATTGCGATGGTACCTATCATCTCATGATCTTGGAAGTCTCTTCCAACCTGGTTGATTCTATGGTGATTCTCTCATGATGATGATCTTCTGAAGGATATTATTGTGTTCCCTTCAAAATAATTAGGACTTTGTCAGGGGTTTGTATCAGTCAGCTAAAACCAGTAAGCTTGTTAGAATGCCAAACCAAGTTAGACACAGATTTTCTCTGAAGGTGGTAAGTAGCCAGCCTACAACCAAAGGTAATAAAAATATTAATCAACTTCCATGAAGCCATTTGTTTGTATAAACAGAGAGTCTTTGTGTTGGGTAGGCCAGCAGATCTGCTTCAGCTTGTTGCTTTCACTGTAGTGGTACATCAGTATCTGCCATCATAGTAATGCCTGTCAGAACCAACGTTCATATGGAAGTTGAGGCTTTGATTAAATGCAAGTCCACGAAGATGTGCATTTTTCTATCACTTAGCCTTTTCCTCTCCCTCTAGCCTCTGTTCTTGTCTATTCCACTCCTCCAGGAATGAAGACTAATTCCTGAATACAGGAGAACCCTGGATAGTCTATGTATATATACAGTAAAGTTTACAAGCATTTTGCTGTTGTGTAGTACATGGGTGAATTTTCAGAAATTAACCACTTCTTCTATAGCTAAGACTACCCAAAGAAATAGTGTGGCGGAGGGGACTTCTGCCCTTATCGCCCGTTTGTGGCGAAGGGAAGAAATCAATGGGTGCGAGATAGTTATATAAAAATATATGTTTATTAAACTCAATATTCTTAACTCTCAACACCCCCCAACCACTGTATTAAATATTGTTCATTCACGGTTATGGGTCGACCTTATGGGCTAATATCACAATAAACGGCTTACTAAGAACTATATTACAATGACTGGCATTCAACTATTAACAGACTATTAACAGAGAGAGTTTTCCCCGCGGCTCAGTTCCGCTTGGGGTCAATATACCACCTGCCCAACAGAGTGGGCTGAAACACCTTCTGCC
This sequence comes from Tricholaema leucomelas, assembly GCA_013400475.1. Taxonomy (NCBI): domain Eukaryota; kingdom Metazoa; phylum Chordata; class Aves; order Piciformes; family Lybiidae; genus Tricholaema lacrymosa; species Tricholaema leucomelas. The sequence goes on along the minus strand of WAAF01003210.1, from coordinate 13,882 downwards.
CTTTGGCAAGAGATTACAAATATTACAGAGGCTTCAAAGTATTTACTAACAATTCTGGTTAGTTATCAATAATTATCAATCACCCTCCGGGGTTATATCAACTGCCTATTTACCTAAGGTCCAAACCTCTGGGAACTATGCCCGTGGACCTGTGAGGCTGGAAATCTTCCCGGTGTGAGGGGAAATAGGAATCTTCCCGTTTCTAGGGGATATTAGTGATCCTCCCGGCTTCTGGGGGAAAGGATGTAGTCTTCCCAGCTATCTGGGGGAAATCAATACAGTCTCTACCTCCTTCTCCTGGCGAGGATACCTTCTGCCTTGTCTCCTGGTTCCTCCTGGAAGCTTGGTCCGGGAACTGCTGCGGGACCGGTGGCAGGACCTCTGTTGCTGGAGAATGGGTGCTGTGCAGCACGGTTCTCACCCTGGCTGTCAGGTCGATCGCGCCTCTGGTCTGCTCCTGGTGGCTTGGCAGCTTTGGCTCTTACCAGGCTGAAGCAATGGGCATACACGGCTAGCTGGAGTCTGTGCTCCTCAGATATATAGACAGTGCAGGATCGAATGTCCTGATTAGTTCACCTCGGCTGGCTGGCTGGGAGATTCTATCTCCATATCAGCATGAGCAAATAGGCCGGTGACACAAAGTAACAGACAATAGTTGTGCCCAAGTCTAAGTATAAGCGATCGTGAGGACAGGGCCTCAGCGTGAGTGTGAGAGAGGAGAGAAGCGAGCTCTGGCGAGCTGGAGAGAATCTCTGTAGATAGAAGCACTGTAGGTAGAAGCTCTGTAGATAGAAACACTGGCACACGTGTGCGCTCTCATTTATAAACTGTGGGCCGAGATCAATTGGCCCAATTGGCCATTATTGACCAATCGGTTTGGCAGACAGCCAAACATCACCAAAATAGGTGAATTCACTATGCCTTATACCTCCATAAATGGAGAGAGCATAGGCTGGGCCACACGCTCAGTGTGGGCTTATGCAACCTGTTTACTACACAGGCCTTAGCAGGGCTGGGGCCAGGCAGACACCATGGCGCCTTGGCCTTTTGTACCTTTTATGCCTTTTAATGTGTTTACCCCTGGTTTGGGGAGGAACATGCCTGGGCATGCAAAGCAAAGTGAGGCATAGAATGAGCCTATTTTTCGGGCCTATGGGCCCTCCACAACAAATAGACACCCTGTTTGTTCTCTATGAGAGGTATTTTTCTCTGATCCTGGCATGTCTTCCTCCCTCTGTCACAACAAAACATGAAAATTCTATTTTCTCTGACTTTGAATCCCAGTCTGTAAGCGAACCCTTTTTAGAAGCCACAGTGGGTCCTCAAGCAGCAAACAGAGTTAGTGACTAGTTAGACTTTGAACACAAACAGCTTTAGTGAAATCAGTGGTACTGCCCATGTTCCTCGAGAGAGCATTGCTGCAAGCATATTTTGTGCCTGGCTGAATGCAGCAATGTACCACTGTAAGACAGTTCTTCGCTAACCAATTCTGAAACCTAGGCTCCATGCCAGGGCAGGAAAGCTAGCAGTTTCAGAAAATTCCCATAATACTCAAGTAATTTTCTCAACACTTATTTTCAAGCTCCAGTTGATAACTGTGTTCCACAGGAAAACACAGAGAGGTTTCTTTCCTGCTTCGAAATACTATATACCTCCAATCCTAGAAATACAATTGACTAGAGCAGATAATATCAAGATTGAAATTAAGTTGAATTCCCTCGTTCCATTTTGATCCATTTACTTATATGCTCCAGGCATGGGTTTGAGTGTTGCTAAAAGACACGCTTTTTGCAGACAAAATGAACTCCTTGCAATTGCATGAAGTGCTTTTTTACTAAAGTACTGAAACAGGAAGGAAGGTCTCTTGCCACAGTGTCCTTGTTTTATTTAGGAACATTATTTACCAAGTACTTGTTCACATTTTTAGAGAGGCAAACTTCCTCCTATGCTTATTGTATAATATTGCTTTAGTACTACAGAGATAGAGATGGATACTAGATTGCTATGATTTTCGGCAGTGATTAATGGCAATATCAGGGCTCTCTTAGAAAAGTAGCAGTAACTATTGTATTCAGGTTACAACTTGAAGCCTATTTGTTTTCCTGGAATGGGACATTTCTGGAAGAAAGTCTGTTTTTAAGTTGCTAATCAGTGTCAACAACAACAGCGAAATCAAGAGAATGGATTTGTACCAGTTTAAGACTTGTCAGAAACTTGTGAGGTTGACATACAGGTGCTCTTTTCATTGAATCACATACATCTGTGTGCCTGTGTATGCATGTGTCTATAAATCTGTATATAAAATATGTAACGTGAAAGTGTTCACATGAATACATATGTATGAGTATGTAGATATGCATACGTAACATTAATCACAGGATCACAGGATATTAGGGGTTAGACAGGACTGCCAGAAAAGGACCACAGAATCTAGTGCAGGTCACATAGGAACGCATCCAGACGGATCTCGAAAGTCTCCATAGAAGGAGACTCCACAACTGCTCTGGGGAGCCTGTCCCAGTGCTCTATGACCCTTACAGTAAAGAAGTTCTTTCTCATGTTGAGGTGGAACTTCCTGTGCTGTAGTTGATACTTCCTTGTGCTGTAGTTTAATAATGAGAATGTCCACTGTCAGATGTTGTTTAGGAAACACTGTACTGTGCATGCTTCACTCTACATAGAATCAGCCAGGTTGGAAGAGACCCCCCAAGATCATCCAGTCCAACCTATCACCCAGCCCTGTCCAATCAACTAGACCATGACACTAAGTGCCCCATCCAGGCTTTGCTTGAACATGTCCAGGGATGGCAACTCCACCACCTCCCTGGGCAGCCCATTCCAATGGCAAATCACTCTCCCTGTGAAGCACTTCCTCCTAACATCCAGCCTATACTTCCCCCAGCACAACTTGAGACTGTGTCCCCTTGTTCTATTGCTGGTTGTCTGGGAGAAGAGACTGACCCCCACCAGGCTACAACTTCCCTTCAGGTAGTTGTAGACAGCAATGAGGTCACCCCTGAGCCTCCTCTTCTCCAGGCTAAACAACCCCAGCTCCCTCAGCCTCTCCTCATAGGGTTTGTGTTCCAGGCCTCTCACCAGCTTTGTTGCCCTTCTCTGGATATGTTCCAGTGTCTCAACATCTCTCTTGAATTGAGAGGCTCAGAACTGGACACAGTACTCAAGGCGTGGCCTGATCAGTGTTGAGTACAGGGGAAGAATAACCTCCCTAGTCCTGCTGGCCACACTGTTCCTGATACAGGCCAGGATGCCATTTGCCCTCTCAGCAACCTGGGCACACTGCTGGCTCATCTTCAGTCTACTATCTACCAGTACCCCAGGTCCCTTTCTGCCCGGCTGCTCTCCAGCCACTCTGCCCACAGCCTGTAGTTCTGCTTGGCGTTGTCATGGCCAAAGTATAGAACCCTGCACTTGATGTTAATAAATCTCATCCCATTGGCCTCTTCCCACCCACCCAGCCTGTCAAGGTCCCTCTGCAGGGCTCTCCTACCCTCCAACAGACACTATATGTCCACCATTTATTTTTGAAGAGAATTACCAGGTTTTCAGAGGCTGAAGTCAGATAGGACAAGATTAGTAGGTTCAATTTATGGGTTTGACAGAAACACAGAAAACTGAGACAAAGTGTTCCTCTGGGGATCATAACTTTTGGTACTAGACATATATGAAAAGGTCATGAACTAGCTAGATATTGTGAATTAGCACAAAAACTAGGTATGAAAGTGCCAGAACATCACTCATCAAAATTATCGGGAAATAAGTCTTTCTTTGCTGATAAGTAACATTATCTCTCTGAAACAAACAAATAGCATAAGGAAGCACTTTAAATGGAAAGGACATCCTATGTCACACAAAATACCATCATTGTCACTCAGAGAGAAAGGCATGAGATACTGCTCTTTTAGCTAAAATAATTGAGTACTTATGTCCCATCTAAAAGATTCTTTGAATGTGATGTCTGACAACAAACACTACTACTCTGTTTCAGCTCCTAAGAAGCCTTGCATTTGTGATGAAGGCCTGAAATCTCAGCCTTTCAAGAGATTTAGAGATCTAGGGACTCAATCAGGTACCTGAGAGTAGCCACTGAATGTTATCTGAGATGCTTGTGGGAATCTTGCCTGATCTCCAGTTCTCATCCTAGAGGAAAGGCTACTTTGCACTGATACAGTGTTTGGAGCATAGGAGAGTGTTAGGAAACAAAGAGGGGGTGAGGCAGGAAATTAAGAAAAACAGAAATTATATATTAATCCAAACCCCACCCCTATGTGACTACATACATAGTTATGAAAAATTGTGGATTTGGTGGTTGGTTAGAAATATCTTCGTGATGTATATTTATAAACAGTAACAGATCAGTTGAAGAAAATTGTATTTGGAAAAATGTAAGTCTGCAAGCAGAGACTATTTCCCACTAGCACGAGGTAGGCTTTCCCTGGAGACTCCAGGAATAGGAGTATTCTAATTTTGCCGATGAGGCGGCATTGTAAGGTCTCCTTTCCAGGAAGCCTGTGCTAGTTTGAAGCTAGCTGGAATGTTTTGGTGAGAAAGACTAGATCATAGGCTGTGAAATAAAAACAATGGTGATGTCTGCTTCGCTCATGGTCTTGTGGGGATGTGTAAAAAAGGAAAAGCAAGACATAGATAAAGTCACTTTTGCTCATCGCTCTTTGCCTGCTGAGGAGCTCTGGGCTGCTGGCTGAACTGCATCTTACTGTCTAACCTCACCCTCCATTTTTCTTTGGCTGATTCACCTTGCTTTCTTAACCCCCATGGCTGAACCTCCATTCTTCCTTGGGACTGGGGTAAGGTTTAGAGGGGTAAGGGGAAAGTAAGGGGGTGGTTGAGAGCCCCTTCTGGGGACTCNAGCTAAGCTTATTTCCATTTTTTGGAGTTGGGGGGATTTCATCCTTGGCTATATTGGTTTCAATGTCACTGAGCATTTTACTAGTAACATTACAGGGGTATTCACCAGTAACATTACAGGAAATGGAAGTATTACTACTTTTGCCTTATCTACAGCCCTCATGAGGGTAATACTTTCTAAAGCTGAGATGGTAGACCATTGTCCAGAATTTTATTCAGGTCAGACTGTGGTATTTCTGTTGTGTGTGCATTTATGTCTTGTAAATTTGATTTTCATATTAATTCTGGCATTATGTGAGAGAAACTCGAGTGTAACTGCCATCATAACCCCCAGGCAACACAAAATCCAGCCAAGAGAGACAACGAGGAAGGCAGCCAGACTGGATGGGTAAGGAGCTGCTAAAAGAATTAAAGACAAAAAAGAGGGTGTATTGCCTTTGGAAAAAAGGGGAGGTATCCCAGGAAGAGTTCAAGGGTGTTGCTAAGTCTTGCAGGAAAAAAATTCAGGAGGCAAAGCACATTTAGAACTTAGGCTGGCTTGGGGGGGACCTCATTGCTGTCTACAACTACCTGAAGGAAGGCTGTAGCTAGGTGGGGATTGGTCTCTTGTCCCAGGCAACCAGCAATAGAACAAAGGGACACACTCTCAAGTTGTGCTGGATGAGGTATAAACTGGATGTTAGGAGGAAGTTCTTCACAGAGAGAGTGATTTGCCATTGGAATGGGCTGCCCAGGGAGGTGGTGGAGTCACCATCCCTGGAGGTGTTCAAGGAAAGCCTGGATGGGGCACTTAGTGCTATGGTCTAGTTGACTGGATAGGGCTGGGTGATAGGTTGGACTGGATGATCTTGGAGGTCTCTTCCAACCTGGTTGATTCTATGATTCTATGAGAGAAAAGGGAGCTTTGCAGCATAAGCATGCCTTATAGTGAGGGAGAAGCTTTGCAGCTAGGAAAAAGCACACACTTTTCACCTCACTCCTTTTTAAACAACTCTGAGAGTAATTCCTGACATAATGTCACCAAAAGAAGCAGGAATCTCAGCCTGTGGCATCCCTGGCTTGCCAATGTGCAGATTTGTTGGGAATAGTAATATTAAATGTAGTGATTTTATAGAAATGTCTGAATATTATACACTGGAACATAAGCCATGGACAGGAGAGAGTGCACAAGCTCCGAAGTGCTGAGTTAAGATAAAATAGAAGGTTGGAATGACCTTAGAGAATTACATAACAAATGTAAACAAATCTAAGGCTGACTTAGATTGCTTAGACACAATGTACACATTGTTGAGTGAATATGATGAATGTCTATGCCAGTTAGTGTGTAATTTCTAGCGCAACTACATGTAACCAATTGCAGTTTAATACAATTTGTAGCCTTCTGATGAAAGGTATAAAAACATGTTTGGAATGCAATAAACGGATTGGATTGGATTGGAATTTGCTTGTGTCAGGCTTCTCCCCATCTCTTCTGATGTCTATGGCATTATAGCCCATGTCACAGGTTCTAACACATGGCGTGTGAAAAGGTCCATGTGCACCAGCCCTGGTCCTAGGCAGGAAAAGTGCCTTTTCCTGCCTCCAGCTTGCTCTTTCTCCTACCCCCATCCCTACTCTACAAGGGGCAGGATGAAAGAAGGGTTTTGTGCACACCATCACAGGGAGATCTCAAGTCTGTCATTCTTCAAGATGCCTCAAGATCTAAGATCTTTACTTGGATTTTGTCCTGCATGCACAAGCAACATTGAAGTTCATACCCCAAGCTTCTTTTAAGAGGTTTTTTTAATTACTGTTATTATTACATTGCTAGTAATAGTACTATATGTCATAGATTTTGATTTTATGTGTTATGTGTGATAGAAACTGCAATTTCTTATTATTGTTCCCTGTTTTATGTAGACCAAACCACTATGCTATATCAGGTCTCACTTGAAGTATTGTACAACTGCTTTAATTTGCCAGCAATTGAGAATCTACTGCAGAGATTCTTTCACTGCTATCAATAATATTCAGTGCTCTAATTTTCCTTTCAATTTTTAACGTTGGCTTGGCCAGTTCTATCTGCAAGGCATTGAGACCCATACTTTCTTCAAGTGACCAAACATATCAAATGTACATTCCTTGCGTAAGCAGTAGAGATTTTGTAGCACTGCAATTCTTAACCTTTTAAATCCAGTAACCAGATTACTGTCCTGGAGGTGTTTTTCCAATGCATGTTTCTCCTGTCTTTTGATCACAACATTTCATCTCTGATCCTTTCTGGAGGTGGATGTAGTATTTGAAGAATGACTTTATAGGAGTCAAACAGAAAGGCTGAGCCATTTGCCTACTGTGCCTGTTGAAAACTTTCCTGATTCGCAGTCCACCAGTCCCCATTTGTAGTCACAGGATGAGTTTTGGCTCTGTGAGTATGAATCTGGGTCTGCTAAAATGCATGTTTGGACAGATGATTTTATCAAGTGATTAATGTCATTTCCTCTCTTGGTGATTTGTCTATGTGATGGTTTGGGTGTCCCCCGCCCCCCACACTTTTAGAAATCACCCAGACTAGACTCAGTCGGCTCTGGAANGAGCTCCCCAGCAGGCAAAGTTCCCCAGCGAGGAGAAGAAGCAAATGCCCTAATCTTTGTTTTGCCTTTCTTCTTTTGTATACATCTCAGCAAGACTGTGAGCGAAGTAGACCTCACCATTGTTTTCATTTTACAGCCTATCATCTAGTTCTTCTCACCAAAACATGCTAGCTAGGCTCAAACTAGCACAGTCTACTACACTGTCTGGCTCTTCCCAATATTTGTGTCATCTGCCCTCTCTGTTGGTGAAGATCTCCATTTTCCTTCCAAGTCATTAGTAAGTAGTATAGTCAGCTTTTCATCCACTTAATGTGGGTCATGTAGATTTGTGGGTCATATATGGCTCTAATTTCTTAATCAACATGTCATCTGACATCAGTCCAAATGTTTTACAGAAGTCTAAATACATTAGATTAATGCTATTAACTTCAACAGTCAAACCTTTAAACCCAGCAGAGCAGATATTAAGCTAGCTTTACATGTATTTTTAAAAATAAATTTATTATATGAACTTTATTATTTAGCTTATTAACTTTATTATTAAACTTTATTATTTACTCTGGAGAAGAGGAGGCTTGGGGATGACCTCCTTGCTGTCTACAACTACCTGAAGGGAGGCTGTAGCCAGGTGGGGGTCGGTCTCTTCTGCCAGACAACAGCAACAAAAAAAGGGGACACAAACTCCAGTTGTGCAGGGGGAAGGATAGGCTGGATGTCAGGAGGAAGTTCTTCACAGAGAAAGTGATTTGCCATTGGAATGAGCTGCCCAGGGAGCTGGTGGAGTCACTGTCCCTGGAGGTGTTCAGGCAAAGCCTGGACGGGGCCCTTAGTGCCATGGTCTAGTTGACTTGATAGGGCTGGGTGATAGGATGGACTGGATGATCTTGGAGGTCTCTTCCAATCTGGTTGATTCTATGATTCTATATTGACTGTACTGCAGACTACTACTACCGTACTCCACACATGGTTTCCACATGTACAAATGACCCTGAATAAAGAATTTTGTTTTGCTAACATCCAAAAAAAAAGAGTTGTCACTTCAAGCAGTGTATGTACCATTTTGCTACCTTAGTTACTCTTTTGTATAAGGTTTTAGGAAGCACATTTTTTAATGTATTAAAATTCAGCCCACAGGGATTTGAGGTTGGAAAATGGAGGGTATTTATAAGTACGATAGCTACAGTTCTATGTGCTAGTATTTACTTTTGTAAGTTAATATGCTCTTGGTATTAGAGTTTTTAAACAGAGATCAAAAATACACTGTACTTAAAAAAAAAAGAATTAAAAAAAATTACAATTATTTTAGTCAAAGATGGTTTGGAGAGATTTTTTTTTTTTACATCTACATAAATTTGGAGGCTGACCTTTACGTGTTCACAAAGAAGGTAAATGTGGTCGGGTAAATTTGTCATTGTAGGACAGTAGAACATACTCAACACAAGAGAGAATTTTCATAGCAAAGTGATGCATAACCTACTACAGCAAGGGAACAACCAACTATTTATAATCAGAGGAAGTTACAGGTTTGTATTTTCCATAGTACCTTCCCTGAAGGAATTATATTAAGAATGTAACACTTACAAACAAGGGCACAATTAAGACATTCATTATCAGTTGTGAATAGGATTCATTTTAATGATAATTTTACTTGCCTACACTATGTTCTTAGATGTGAAAAAAAGCCATGGGATTAGGCCACATATTGTCATGGTAACAGAAAGAAAGGGAAATCATTCTAAAAGGGTTTCCAATAAGCAAAAGCAGCTAGCATTCAGTAAGTAGCCTTCAATAGAAGTTGACATCTGTTATTCATTTGTTGTTTCTAGGTTTGAAGAAAAGCAGGATAATTGGAAATAGTACAGTGTTCTGGGAACATATTGAGTGAAAGGGCTCTTGGTGCTTTTTAAATATTGGTCTATTTACCCTTAAAAACATTTAGCATGTACCTTCCTTGTCCATTTATAAATTGGACAAGCTAGTTGGAAGATTATACTTAAGTAGTATAAGATCAAAGCAAGCTTCTTGCTTTTAATAAGAGGAACTAGCATTTCAGCTAAACAGATAAGACCTATTTCTGGAAATTGAGTAGAAGATAAGAATGAATAAATTGCACTTTTATTTATGTGTTTGTGTTATGTATCTGGAATAGACTGCGAGAGATGTTAACCTGTGCAAGGAACATGCACAAGTACTGATGCCTCCAACTTTGATTGTCAAGGCACAGGGCTGTGCCTTACACATCAATATAAGATAATTGAGACTCTACTGGAAAGAAATAAATCCAGTTGTGGAACTTGAAGGAAAAAAAATGTGAACAAAAACTCAATCATATTTTTAAGACCAAGGATAGTTCCCAGTGAAATAGTGCATGTACCACTGGATTCTCATATACATGGCGTTTTAAAGATGCTCTTTGCAACACTTCTAATAAGTTGATCAAGGGCAATTAAGAGTGCTCCGCCCAACACTAGGCATCAAAAAAGTCCTTTTGTCCTGTAAATCCTCAAGTTATTTATACACTGACTTTCTAGGGAGATGGTTGATTTGATGCATATATAGCTCTTTCAGTAGGAGCTTGCAAGTTAGTTTGTGGTTAAAAGCCTAGACATTTGGTGGGAGTAGAAAAAGGCAAGCAGTAATATTTTTACTTCATTTATCATGAATATTATTTACTTATCACAGGATCATAGAATGTTAGGGGTTGGAAGGGATCCACAGAAATCATCGAGTCCAACCCCCCCTTCTGGAGCAGGACAATACTAACACCGATTACACAGGAACACATCCAGACAGGCCTTGAAATTCTCCAGAGAAGGGGACTCCACGACCTCACTGGGGGGCCTGTGCCAGTGCTCTGTGAAAATAGAATAGAATCGAATAGAATCAATCAGGTTGGAAGAGACTTCCAAGATCATCCAGTCCAACCTATCACCCAGCCCTATCCAGTCAACTAAACCATGGCACTAAGTGCCTCATCCAGTCTTTTCCTGAACACCCCCAGGGACGGTGACTCCACCACCTCCCTAGTGGTATCTCTAGTGATATTGTGTTTAACCCCCTCCCCCTTCCACTCTAGTTTAAAGCCCTCTCAACAAGCCCAGCCAGCTCATGTGCCAGGATCCTTCTCCCCCTCTGAGTCAGTTGTACCCCACCTGTTGCTTCAAGACCCGAGACTANCCACCCAGCCTGTATCTGTGCCTGGGATTCCACCCACCCAGGTGCAGGACCTTACACTTGGCCTTGTTAAACATCATGAGGTTGGCCTGAGCCCATCTCTCCAGCCTGTCCAGGTCCCACTGGATGGCATCCCTGCCCTCCAGCAAGTCAACTGTGCCACACAGCTTGGTGTCATCTGCAAATCTGCTGAGGGTGCACTCAATTCCTCTGTCCATATCACTGACAAAGATGTTAAAGAGCACTGGTCCCAGCACTGACCCTTGAGGAACACCACTTGTCACCGGTCGCCGGTAGTAGCAATGAAGAGGAGAAGAAAATTTTTAAAAATTAAAAAATGAGAGAGAGAAAAATAGACCCTTAAAGCTTGTACAATGCTGCCTAAATCAGAAGTCTGGAAGGATACTACAAAAGATTTTTCTTATTCTTAAGAAGACACAGTCTAGCTAAATTTCATATACTTGTGCCTGTGTTTGAAACAATTCAGAGTCGCAGAGGTAAACAAAGATACTCCTGTTGAATAAAGCAATTAATGAGCACTTCAGTAATGGCTGTGCAATATGATATTTTAGTAATTTAATGTTAATGCCTTTTCTGCCTTTAGGAGTAGTCACAGTGCAAGCACAAGGGAAGATATATGGACAGATTTGTAAAATGTACCTAAATGTCCATGGAAACACTCTGGCAGCCAGTGAAGCCATCAGAAAGGCATTTAGTATTGAGCAAAATGACTAATTTCCTTTTTAATTCTCTTGATATTAGGAACAAATGTTCCTCCTGTAAAGAACCTAAAATCGGTACTGACTGACTGAAGTTTTGTTATTTGGATTCTTTTTACAGCTTTTACACACTCCTAAATTCGCCTAGCAAAATGAAAATGTTCCTTGCTGTCTCACAAATTAGTGCTACTGAATTAGTCCTGAAGACAAAAAATAGAAGGAACTAATTGATGTATGTAACTGTCCTGGAGTCCTGTATACCCCAAAATTCCTCTCCCTCTGAGGTTTGAATGGGAGAGTAAAAGGCGTGAAAAGACCTCTTCCCCCCCTGCCCGGCCCTGCAGGTGTGAAGGGGGGAGCAAGAGGCCCTTCCGGCAGGAGGGGTGCCCCATGCAGATGCCCGTGCTGGAATAGGGCTGGGGATTGGCTGTGATCTTCCCATGTAGGAAGTGGTAACTCAGCTCTTTGTCTAGGAAGAGTATAAATATTGAGGGGACTTCCCGCCTTGGGGTTCCCAACTTAGAGTTCTCCCCAGCCTGGATAGCTTCTGCAGAAGGAGCCCCTGGAGCTCCGAAGGACAAGCTCTTGAGGGACAGGGCTGTCTCCACTTTGGATGGCTTCCACCTTAAGCACCATTTATGCAGGCTTTATAGTCCTTAACGACTCTCAGAGGCTTCTGAAAGACAGCGAAGGGACAAGCATCTGGACCGCCCTTCCTTTCAGCCAGCCTGACCCACCTGTGAGTAAACTTAGTGGCTCAGCGTGATTAATAGTAGGGAATGCTATGTTTAATAGCTTAAGCCTTTTCCAACTTCTGACTTCCAAAATAGTCAAATCTACCTATGGTATTGTTATAGATCTTCTCAACCTAACTGAATCTGCTAATTAAAACTAAATTAATTTCTGTATATAGTTTTGGGGGTGAGTTTTCAGGAAAATAAAATAACTCTATTTTTAATACAAATTCCTGACTTGGCCGCATTAATTCCCTGACTCCACAACACTAACTACCTGCCCAAACATTTATTATTCATCCAACACAAGAATCTTCTCATATGATGGAGTGATCAATCTGTACAGAAGACATCAGATTGTTTTAGATTGGTTTGTTGTTGTTTTTTTTTAATTTGGTTGGCTCTGCTAATAAAATCAAAAACTGTCTCCAATACTTGGTAAGCCAGACAATATGTGCCTTTGAAACAGTTCTAGCAACTGTCTGTGTGTGAGTGTGTGTGTGCATACATACATACACACAGTGGTATTCCCCTTATTCAAAGGTATACCCCTTCAAAAGCCCCAAAGCAAAGAATTAAATGTACAGGGGCCACATAAAATAAGGTGCAAACACACAAAAAAGGTAGTGAAATTCTACTGCAGTGTCACAGGGATTCTTTTCAATGTGCGTTCAAAGTATGTTCAGAGGTGACGGCCTCCTTTCAGTGGTGCCCAGTAAGAGGTAAAGGAACAATGGCTATAAACTGGAACACAGGAAGTTCTACCTCAGCATGAGGAGAAATTTCTTTACTGTGAGAGTAACAGAGCACTGGAAAAGGCTACCCAGAGAAGTTGTGAAGTCTTTTTCTCCAGAGACTTTCAAAACTCACCTGGATACAGCCTGTCCTAAGTGATCCTACTTTGGCCTGGAAGTTGGACTAGATGATCTCTAGAGGTCCTTTCCAATGCCTAATGTTCTATTAATGGATTTCTGACTCAGAGCTGCAACATGCTGCTTGCTCTGAAGCTATGGTCGTCTCTGCAACATCCTGATACATCACATTTCAAGCTCTGTTAAGGATTGGCTTGTCACTTCATTTATTTGTAACATTCCTTAAGAAGCAAACAGAACATAAAACACTCAAGAGTGTAGAAGGAGCCATAAATAAACACCTTTTAAGTTTATAAGATTAATAGAAAGCAGAAGAAAACTAAAATAAAACACCAGAAAAAAACCTAATGAATCCCAAACCCCAACAACTCAGAACCAATTGGAAAAAAATGCACCCAGACCATTTCCAAAACAATTAAAACTAAAACCTGCAATATGGCCCCAGGTGCACCTGCAATGTGACACTCTGTTTTGCTATTCAGACTGGCAAAAATACAGCTATAAATTATTGCTAGTATCAACTCCTCCAGTTCTACTCACTCAGGCAATCTCTGGGGCAACACCATGAAGGCAAGTAACTATAGATAATGGACTGAATCGAATTTCCAGTTTGAAAGCAGGCTGTTGAAGCATTTTCCCAAAAAGGGCTTTGAAGTCATTTAATTTCAGGCCACACTCTATACATGCAATTATATGAAGATATTGCCTAATGCATGCTTTGGAACCCAGTTTCATTGATAGAAGAGCACACACTGATATCTTTGAAGTAGCCTCCAGCTGAAGTGTGCGTGACATAGCTCACATCTTTGGCATTCGCTGCTGCAAGATCAGGTTGCTTGTGTAAGTCATGCTGTCCCCAGATCTTCTCTGCCTAGAAATGACAGGAAAGCTTTGTGCTGTTGTCACGGAGGGGGATTCTGCCACCTACA
>WAAF01003209.1:16838-37264 GCA_013400475.1 Tricholaema leucomelas | reverse complement strand
GGATTTCTTTTCATTTAAGATTTATTTTCATCTAGGATTTCTTTTCATCTAGAATTTATTTCCATCTAGGCTTTATTTCCATCTAGGATTTATTTCCATTTAGAACTTATTTCCCTTTAGAACTGATTTCCAGTTAGAATTGATTTCCACTCAGGATTTCTTTTCATTTAAGATTTATTTTCATCTAGGATTTCTTTTCATCTAGAATTTATTTCCATCTAGGCTTTATTTCCATCTAGGATTTATTTCCATTTAGAACTTATTTCCCTTTAGAACTGATTTCCAGTTAGAATTGATTTCCACTCAGGATTTCTTTTCATTTAAGATTTACTTTCATTTAGAACTTCTTTTTCACTCAGAATCTGTTTTCATTTAGAACTTATTTGAAGTGATCATTTCTAATTGCTTTCCATTCTGAATCTGTAACTGCTTTTCATTCACAATCTATTTTAGCTCCAGCAATGCTGTTTTTTTGGGGGGGGAAGGGTCAGGAACTATTATTCTCATTGAGTGAGCACTTTCACAAAGCAGGATTAGAAGGGGTTTAGTCAGCAAACACTCCCAGATATCCAAACAGGAATCATTCCCTGCTCTGGTTCAGTGCCTGTCCCACTACTAACCAGGGACTTTCTGCCCTGCTGCCCTCCTGCTCCTGTTTCTTCATTAGAGGATGAGAAGAGTTCACTACCAGGGTCTGACAAAAGCCTTTCAGTGTGCCACAGAGATTAGAATAAAGCACAGCCTGGGAGGTTAAAACATGTCCTCCTTGACTTTTATCAACAGCAGAGTAGGTCCTGCCTGAGGGACAAAAGCACATCAAAGCACTACATGGAACAAGCCTTGAAAGTGGAAAAGAGCAGAGCAGCATCTGCTCAAGGAAGCTGCACAGAGATGTTTGTGACACAAAAGAGAACAAAGGTGAAAATGGCTCAGGAAGAAGCCTTGGCCAAACTCCCAGTCAAGAGCAACAAAACACCAAGGCCTCCAATCCTCTCCTCTTTCCCCATCAGCAAGAGGGAACAGAATGAAGAGCTGCAGCCCAGCTGCAGTGAGCTCACTGTGGTCTGTGGGGTCAGAGCCTCTGCTACCTAAGTCTGGAAGAATGAGGAGCACTGCACTGTCCACTGCTGCTTTACGTTGGCAGCCAGCCCTGGGCTACCTCCCCAGCCCTGGCTTGTGGCTGATGCTCTTTGGAACCCTTTGCACAGGTCAGTCCCTCTGCAGAGCTACTGGACAAAGGCTGCTGGGCACTGCCATAGGCCAGATTCCAACCAGGAGCACAGCCCTGCTCTCACAGGTGCACAGTGCTCCACTGCCAGCATCCTGTGCACGGCCATCTGGTCACTTGGGAACTTCAGGGGCTCACCCAATCACAGCATCACAGAATGGCAGGGGCTGGAAGGGACCTCCAAAGCTCAGCCAGCCCAACCCCCTGCAGAGCAGGATCTCCTAGAGCAGATCACACAGGAACACATCCAGGTGGGTTTTGAGTATCTCCAGAGAAAGAGACTCCACAACCCCCCTGGGCAGCCTGTGCCAGGGCTCTGTCATCCTCACAGCGAAAAAATTCCTCCTCCTGTTTAAATCAAACTTTCTATGCCTCAGCTTCCACTTGTCCAGTCCTTGGGCATCACCCAGCAGAGCCTGGCTCCAGCCTCCTGGCACACCTCAGAGCTCTTTAGACATGACAGAGGCTTTAAAGAGCAACAACTGCTGAGAAGTGTCTTTTCAGCTACCAGTGTTCAAGTTCCCACTGCAGCTGGTTTGTAGTCCCAGCTTTTGTTTTCACAGAATCACAGAACTGTCAGGGTCAGAAGGGACCTCAAAGATCATCTTGTTCCAATGCCCCTGCCACAGGCAGGGACACTTACCACTAGATCAGGCTGCCTTGGCATGAAAGCTGCTGCTCTCCTCAGACCCCACCTGCAGTCCTGTGTGCAGCTCTGGGGCCTCCAGCACAAAAAGGACATGGAACTGTTGGAGCCAGTCCAGAGGAGGCCACCAAGATGCTCAGAGGGCTGCAGGCAGCTCTGCTCTGAGGACAGGCTGAGAGAGCTGAGGCTCTGCAGTCTGGAGAAGAGAAGGCTTGGAGGAGACCTTCGAGTGGCCTTCTCCAAGAAGAGCTTCTCAAAGCAGAGGCCATTCCCCTGCAGTCTGCAGCTGGCTGCACAATGGTTAAGTTCACCCCACAGCAAACTCAGTGCTGAAACACTCACGTCAACACTTGACATCTGCAGGCTTGTCAGAAACAGAGCAGTAGCTATAAAACACTCTCTGCTGCCAAAGAAAACTTGTCCCTTAATTACCTCCCTAATTAGAGCTTCCACAGCCCCCTTTCCCACTCCTCCTCAGGAACCTGTCATGGGAGCTTTGTTCTAGGCAGCGAGGGGTCCCAGGACCATGTGCCAGGCAGACCTCCCACCTTCCTCATTAAGATCCTCACTCTGCTCTCACTTCATGGGACTCTGTCAGCTTTCCAAAGCAACAAGCACTTGTGTTGCTCTGAGAGAGCAAGTGAAGCTCTGACATTCTGACAGCTCCATGCTTTCAGACTCATTTTATATGAAGCTGAGACCAAGGATAGGTTTGCTACTAATTAGTGTGAAAAGTGATCAGGAAAAGATGTGTTCCCCAGTTCATACAAAAGCCTCTTTGGATACAAAGCCTCTCTCTGCATTTGTAGCCTCTCCATTTCAATCAGTCTTATTCCTTAAGAATTTATATCTGCATATGCACAGAGAAGGGAAATTTCTCCATGCTCACCTCACAGGGCCCCTTTGCCTCACCCAGTTCACTTTACCAACCTCACTGAGAGCACAACAGCAATACCAGAGCAAAACTTCTTTCCACCTGCACTCTTGGTGTGAAACATCATGGCTGAAGCTTGGGAATAATACAGCAAAAGTGAACTTAGAGAACAGCCTGGGGAAAAAAATCACACCTCTGCTTGCTGAGCCTTCACAGCTCTGCTTGTTGAGCCTTCACAGCTCTGCCTGTTGAGCCTTCACAGCTCTACTTGTTGAACCTTCACAGCTGTGCTTGCTGAGCCTTCACAGCTCTGCTTGCTGAGCCTTCACAGCTCTGCTTGTTGAGCCTTCACAGCTCTGCTTGCTGAGCCTTCACAGCTCTACTTGTTGAGCCTTCACAGCTCTACTTGCTGAGCCTTCACAGCTCTGCTTGCTGAGCCTTCACAGCTCTACCTGCTGAGCCTTCACAGCTCTGCTTGCTGAGCCTTCACAGCTCTGCTTGTTGAGCCTTCACAGCTCTGCTTGCTGAGCCTTCCCAGCTCTGCTTGTTGGTCCTTTCTGGGGTACAGAGAAGAGCAATGAAGCCACTGAGGGGTTTGGAGAGCAGGTCTTATAAGGAGAGGTTAAGGGAGCTGGGGTTGTTTAGCCTGAAGAAGAGGAGGCTGAGGGGAGACCTCATTGCTCTCTAGAACTCCCTGAAAGGATGGAGTGAGGTTGGTGTTGGCCTCTTCTCTCAACCAACTAACTACTGGACAAGAGCAAGTGGCCTTGAGCTGGCCTTGAGGTTGGGTATTAGGAAGAATTTCTTCACTGCAGGAGTGGTCAGGCATTGGAACAGGTTACCCAGGCAGGTGGTTCAGTCCCCATGCCTGGAAGTGTTCAAAACCTGAGCAGATTGAGCACTCTGGGACACGGTTCAGTTTTCCCAAGCTAGAAGAAGAGATGAGGCTCAGTTCCACAGGGATCAGGGGATAAAGCTGACTCCATCTGGGTAGGTTTCAGCTCAATGTGTCCCCACTGAAGCAGTTCTCACCTTGTTTGACATGAAGGCTGTAGCACACTGCTCACTTTCCTCTTGTGGGACAAGTGCTTCTTTCCCTTTGCTGACTATCCAGGAACATCCTCATTGTCAGGGTGTGGAATTCTTTGTCCTTCCCTTCATAGCAGCAGTTACAAAGAGGAGTTACTGCACAGCTTGGTGAGCTGGCAGGACTGTACTTAAGTCTTGGCTACTCTGCACAATCCTGCCTGGAGAACAAACCTCTGTAATGCAGTGCTCCACTGAATCTCCTCATCCTGCCTCTCTCTGAGCTACCAGAGCTGTAATTTTAGACTTACTTGAACAAGCCTCTGCAGCACAAGATCAAACACTCTGCCTGCATTTCCTTCTTTCTGCAGGGAGAGGAGGATTTACCACCAGGCCATAATGACAAGCACACAGCATCTGCCCCTGAAATAGCTGTGAACCAGGTGTCACAACCTCCCTGCCCTCCCTCCACCCCTTTTCCAATGCCTCTTCCAACGTTTTACACCCAACTGTGCTCCAGACAAAGACAGGGAGTCTCAAGAAAAGAATGACTCTGCTGATGTGTGACTGTTCTTAAGAAGAAGCCTTCAAATCCTTCTCCAGGATCTCTGCTTTTAATCTCTTTTAAGTGGCAGTTCAGGGCATAGTGCTGGGCTCTGCACTTTGGAGACCTGCTTCAGCCCAAACCAACACATTGGTGGTTTAAATAAAACATGATCACAGCCACAGAAGCACTGTGGGCATTAAAGAATAGATCCCACGAGCCCCAAAAGGTTGCAGCAGTTGTCCTGGCTTTGTGAGTGGTAACAAAACTCACCTCTTGCTCACATGAAGCTTGCTTCAGGTGAGAGGCCTGAATTGTTTTGAGAAGAGGCAATGTTTGCCTTGCAGAGTGAAATATTCTTGCCTGAGCAGAGCTTAGACAGGAGGAGGAGGAGGAGGAGGAGGAGGAGGAGGAGGTGGAGATTTTATTCCATCTCTGTCATAGTGGGGAAAATATGAACTGGTTTCAGATCACTAGAAGGAAGAGACTCATGTGTTTGAACAACATCATTTCAGCCATCCCAGAATCCCAGCATGGTGAGCATTGGAAGGGAACTTTCCAGATCATCTTGTCCAACCCCCCTGATAAAGCAGAGGTGCCCACAGCAGCTTGCCCAGGATCATAATGGATGGAATCTCTCCAGAGAAGGAGATTGCACAACCTCTCTGGGAAACTTGTCCCAGTACTCAGGCACCCTCATAGCAAAGTTTTCCTCTTGTTTAGGTGGAACTTCCTGGGTTCCATTTTCTGCCCACTGCCTCCTGTCCTATCACTGGGCACCACTGACAAGAGTCTGGCCCCATCCTCTTGCCCCTCACCCTTCAAATACTGATCAGCATTGAGCAGATGCTCTCTGGGGCTGCTCTTCTCAGGCTCAACAGCCCCAAGGCTCTCAGCCTTTCCTCCTCACAGAGATGCTCCATGCCCCTCACAGCATCTTTGTAGTCTCTGCTGGACTCTCTCCAGCAGTTTCCTGCCTCTCTTGAACTGGGGAGCCCAGAACTGGTCACAATACTTAACCTCCAACATCACCTATGGGCCTAGAGAAGCCATTCAACACCTGCTAAAATCTGCACTGGCTGAAACTGTCCCAAGCTTTAACACAGCACTCTTAGAAATTTCTGCCTCCTTCTGTGCTTCCTCAAAGTGCTCTGCAGCCAGGATCATGCAGCCAGCTCCCTGCTCCCTGCTGCTGAGCAGTTTTCAGTCACTCAGGATCAGTTAGAAGCTGGAAGAGTTAAATGGACAGAAGGACACCTGCCCTAAGCCACAGCATGGATGTGACTTCAGGTTTGCTAACTGGAGGCAAATACTTTGGTGGGTGGAGCTGTAAATAAAGCCTCTGATGGCATCTCTTGGGCCCAGATACTCCATTTGCTGGACCATTTTAAACTCAATGGGTGGCACCCATTAATTCTTAATTAAACCTGGAAATTCTTGTCTAGCAACCAATAAAAAACCCAGGCTTGCTTTGATGTACAGACCAGAGGCAAGAGCTGAAGTTCTTTGGTTTATATTTGTGCCTTGGCTTTATTGATGTGTAAAAAAGAAGTGCAGAGCCAATGTGCTGCAGCTACACCAGGATAAAACACTCCCACTGCTCTACACCACTCTGCCACTCTGCTCTGGGGAGACTTCACCTGCAGGGATGTGTCAAGCTCTGGGGTTCCAACACAAGAGAGACATGGACCTGATAGAGCAGGTCCAGGAGGCCACAGAGATGATCAGAGGGATGAAGAACCTTCCCTACGGGGACAGGCTGAGAGAGTTGGGGCTGTTCAGCCTGGAGAAGAGAAAGTTCCTTAGAGCTGCATTTCAATATCTGAAAAGAATCTACAGGAAGGTTGGGGAAGGACTGTTCAGAAGGGCCTACAGGGATAGGACAAGGGGCAATGGTTTGAAACTGCAGCAGGGCAGAGTTAGGTTGAACATCAGGAGGAAGTTCTGCACAGTGAGGGTGGGGAGACACTGGAACAGGTTGCCCAGGGATGTGGTTGAGGCCTCACCCCTGGAGACATTCAAGATGAGGCTTGATGTGACCCTGGGCAGCCTGAGCTATCTGGAGGTGTCCTTGCTGTCTGCAGGGGGTTGGCCAAGATGCCCTTCTGAGGATCCCTTTTGACCTGCTGCAATCTGAGAATTTATTTCAGAGGATTTGGGCTGGGAGTTGCCAGGTTTAAAATACTGAAGTTCCCAAACTGTCTACACTGCAAAATCCCAACAGCTCATCCACCTTCAAACCAGCAACCTTGACTAATGGAGTCACAGGCTCACAGGATAGCAGGGCTTGGAAGGGACCCAAAGAGATCATTGAATCCAACCCCTCTGCCAGAGCAGGACCATCCAATCCAGCTCAGGGCACACAGGAACACATTCAGACAGGCCTGGAAAGGCTCCAGAGGAGGAGACTCCACAACCTCTCTGGGCAGCCTGTGCCAGGGCTTTGGGACCCTTACACTAAAGAAGTTCCCCCTTGTGTTGAGCTGCAACCTCCTGTGCTGCAGCTTCCATCCACTGCTGCTTGTCCTATCCCAGGGAGCAGTGAGCAGAGCCTGTCCCCCCCTCCTGACCCCCAGCTCTCAGACAGTTATAGGCATTGATTAAATCCCCTCTCAGTCTTCTCTTCTCCAGACTAAGCAGCCTCAGGTCCCTCAGCCTCTCCTCCTCAGGCAGTGCTCCAGTCCCCTCATCATCCTCGTAGCCCTCTGCTGGACCAGCAGATCCCTGCCCCTCTTCAACTGGGGAGCCCAAAACTGAAGGCAGTATAGAGCTCAGAACTGGGTGTGGTGTTAGTCCTCTCCCAGCTAATCACCTTCTAATCCCGCCAGAAAGTTCTGTCCATCATCACAAAGCATCTCCCTGCCACTTCACTGAGGGCTGTCCAGACCTCCTGGAAACCACTGAAGCTTCAAAGAGTTTCAAAGCAATTATCAAATTAGTCCATTAACATAATAACAGCCCCTGAAAAGCAGGCAAGAATGCAGCCAGGATTGATGCAAAAGGAGTTGGTGCTCTGAAAAGTGAGCACAGTATCACAGTTTCACAGTATCACAGTCTTACAGTCTCACAGTCTCACAGTCTCACAGTATCACCAAGGTTGGAAGAGACCTCACAGATCATCAAGTCCAACCCTTCACCACAGAGCTCAAGGCTAGACCATGGCACCAAGTGCCACGTCCAGTCCTGCCTTGAACAGCTCCAGGGACGGCGACTCCACCACCTCCCTGGGCAGCCCATTCCAGTAGCCAATGACTCTCTCAGTGAAGAACTTTCTCCTCACCTCAAGCCTAAATTTCCCCTGGTGTAGCTTGAGGCTGTGTCCTCTCGTTCTGGTGCTGGCTGCCTGAGAGAAGAGAGCAACCTCCTCCTGGCTACAACCACCCCTCAGGTAGCTGTAGACAGCAATAAGGTCTGCCCTGAGCCTCCTCTTCTCCAGGCTAACCAATCCCAGCTCCCTCAGCCTCTCCTCGTAGGGCTGTGCTCGAGGCCTCTCCCCAGCCTCTTGTGTCACAGAGCAGAAAAGAAATGGCTGCTCCTAGATGGAAAAGGCGAGGAAAGGAAGCAGGACTCACCCTCCTCGTGCCCCTCTCTGTTCCTGCGGCGGTGCCTGTCTCGCCGGTGGCTAATGACTGACTCTGTTCCTGTTTCATTGTCCAGGCCGTCCCGGCTGCTGGCAGCGTTTGGGCTGTGAGAGAACAAAGAGGAAAGAAAGAGTGGAGTCATCTCTTCAGGGGCTCTGTGATCAAAGCAGCTGCAGTCGGGAGCATGTTGGTTTGCAAGGCACAAAACTGTTAGACTGATTAGCTGCAGGCTTGGGGCAGCACTGCAAGGTCCCCCGGGCTGCTCTGCCCACCCCACCCTGCTCTACTGCTCACCCTGCACTGCTCAGCTCACCCCACACTGCTCTGCTCACCCCACATTGCACTGCTGCTCACCCTGCATTGCACTGCTGCTCACCTGCACTGCTCTGCTGCTCACCCTGCACTGCTCTGCTCACCCCACACTGCTCTGCCCACCCCGTACTGCTCTGCCCACCCCACACTGCTCTGCTGCTCATCTTGCACTGCTCTGCTCACCCCACACTGCTCTGCCCACCCCGTACTGCTCTGCCCACCCCACACTGCTTTGCTCACCCTGCACTGCTCTGTCCACCCCACACTGCTCTGCCCACTCCAGAACTGTTCTGCCCACCCAACTGCTCTGCCCACCCTGGAGCTGCTCTGCTCACCCAACTGTTCAGCTTACCCCACACTGCTCTGCCGACCCAGCACTGTATAGCTCACCCTACACTGCTCTGCTCACCTGACTGCTCTGCCTACCTCACACTGCTCTGCCTACCTCACACTGCTCTGCCCACCCCACACTGCTCTGCCCACTCCAGACCTACCTGAAGGGTGAGAAGACAGTTCAGTGTCAATTCCCTGGGGCACAGAACTACCTGCACAAGTTCTACCACCTTGCAAAAGCTGCCATGGGACTGTTTCATGTGACTGCCGTAGGGAGAAAACCCTACTGATGGCTAAGGACAGGGATCATGGTTGAGTGGCTGTGGCTTAGCAGTGGTGGGGGGGTTGTGAGCTCTGGGTGAGTGGCTGCACTTGGTGATCTCAAAGGCTTCTTCCAACTTTAAAAGTTCTCTGGTTCTATGATCATCCTGTGTTGAGCTGGCAGCTAAGGAGATTCAGACACTCATACAATGGTTTGGGTTGGAAAGGACCTTAAAGACCATCCAATTGCAACCCCTTTGGCATGGGCAGGGACACCTTCCCCTAGCCCAGGTTGCTCAAAGCTTCATCCAACCTGGCCTTGAAGACCTCCAGGGAGGTTGTGGAGCAGAGAAGCACAGACTGTGAGCAAAGATCACATTCTGTGCTTCTCTGCTCCACAACCTCCCTGGGCAACCTGTTCCAGGGTCTCCCCACTCTCAATGGAAAGAATTTCCTCCTAATTTCCAGTCCAAATCTCCTCTTCATCACCTTCCTTCCAATCAGGTCATTCCATGAAGTACATAGGATCCAGAGAGGGATGAAACTGTGGTTGACAGACAACCCAAAAGCTGGCTGGAGCAGAAGGGAAGAAGGAGATGCTCTTTGTAACCCTGCTGAAGAGAAGTAGCTTAGCTACTCTGTTTTGCCCTCAGGCTCAGCCTGATTTCTGCCTCTCTGCTAGATGTACATTTAAAAGCAACCTCGAAGCACTCACATGGAAGGAACTAGAAGAGCCTCTTGGAGTGCTGGCAAAGGCCACAGCTCATTTTAATGGACTAAACTGTGGAACTTGATCTGAAGCTCCTTAAAGTGTCACAGTGCATGACCTGGGGGGAGCTAAAGCTCAGCACTGACAAGTTTCCCTTGCAAAGTTCCTGGGCACACTCTTCCTCTCCCACCTATGGAAAAAGGAGTCCAAACTCATTCTTTGCATCTTGTTTACACCTGCTTTGTCCCACTTGTGCACACAGACTGCACAATGGCCACCATTATCATAGAATCAGCCAGGGTGGAAGAGAGCTCCAAGCTCAGCCAGCCCAACCTAG
Organism: Tricholaema leucomelas; assembly: GCA_013400475.1. NCBI lineage: Eukaryota > Metazoa > Chordata > Aves > Piciformes > Lybiidae > Tricholaema lacrymosa > Tricholaema leucomelas. The sequence goes on along the minus strand of WAAF01003209.1, from coordinate 27,413 downwards.
CACCCAGCCCTGCCCAATCAACCAGACCATGGCACTAAGTGCCCCAGCCAGGCTTGGCTTCAACACCTCCAGGGACAGCCACTCCACCACCTCCCTGGCCAGCCCATTATGCTCACAGCAAAGCAGCAGAGCCATTAATGCATTGCTCCTGGAATTCCACCAGGCTGGAGTGCTCTGCCATGCCCATTTTACAGTGGGAATTGGTGGTACCAAGTGGTCCCTTGGCCTCCTGTGGAAGCTGTACAGAGAGCTGGTGGCTGTGCCAGCATGGCTGTGAGGTGTTAGACTGAAGAGGGCTGCTGAGCAGCTTTCTGCACACCCACACACTCCCTGCTGCTGAGATGTGCTGACATGCCCACCCTGCCCGTTGGGAAATCCAGGCTGGCAGTCCAGGGCACATCTGAGTGCAGGCTTCAAGCCCCAACAAAGCTGCAAAAATGCAAGTCTGCCTCAAAATGCTGCCACCGATCTGCCTGGTTCAGTCCAGGGCAACGGGAAGAGAGTGACAGCCTCCTAAAGGCTCCCTGCGAGGCTCTGCCACCTCAGCAGCACCATCTGCTGAGCACTGCTGCTGCTGCTTCCCACCACGGAAGCCTTCCCAGGCTCAACTCACCTGCACAAAGGTGCTTTAGAGAATCAGACCATCATACAACTGGGTTGGTTGGAAAAGCTCTCTAAGAACATCCAGTCCAACCTTCAACCCAATCCCACCATGCCCACCAAACCCTGTTCCCAAGTGCCATGGGCACAGGTTTCTTGAACACCTCCAGGGATGGAGACTCCTCCACCTCCCTGGGCAGCCTGTGCCAATCCCTGACCACTCTTGCAGCAAAGACATTTTTCCTAATGTCCAACCTAAGCCTTCTCTGGCACAATTTCAGGTCACTTCCTCTTGTTCATCACCTGAACCTAGGGAGAGGAAACCAGCCCCATACCCTAACAAAGGGTGCAAAAGGCACCTCCCAGCTGCCCTCTTGCCTCTCCCACTGCTGAGCCAGTCGAATTCAATTCCCCTTCCAGTGGGCATACCCAGGAGCTGTCTCAGAAGGGCAGCTCAGAGGTCACCATTCTCATGGCACCTCCACCACTAAAGCAGGAGCAGCCTCACCCATTCAGGTGAACATGGATTTGGCAAGCACTAAAGAGAAGCAGTGGAGCATGAAATAGAAGATGGACTTCAAAAGCCTCATCAGGAAGGGGGAAAAGTAAAATTTCTTTGGATTTAATCAATGATGAAGCAAAATTTCAGTGCTGGCAGGCAGTGAGTTGAGATCACTGCTTCACCTCTGCCAAGGACCTCACTGCCTGAGACAGTGCTGCCTGCTGACCTGTCTGCTTCAGCTGTTCCTTGGCTTCAACACCTCCAGGCACAGCCACTCCACCACCTCCCTGGGCAGCCCATTCCAATGCCAATCACTCTCTGACAACAACTTCCTCCTAACATCCAGCCTAGACCTGCCCTGGCACAACTTGAGGCTGTGTCCCCTTCTTCTGTCCCTGGCTGCCTGGCAGCAGAGCCCAACCCCACCTGGCTACAGCCTCCCTGCAGGGAGCTGCAGACAGCAATGAGCTCTGCCCTGAGCCTCCTCTGCTGCAGGCTGCACACCCCCAGCTCCCTCAGCCTCTCCTCACAGGGCTGTGCTCCAGGCCTTTCAACAGCTTTGTCGCCCTTCTCTGGACACCTTCCAGCACCTCAACATCCTTCTTGAATTGAAGGTCCAAGATTTTTACAACCCTGGAAGGTAGGAAGGTGCAGCAGCAGAGCACAGCTTGGATGGCATCAGTCTGAGCACTCAGAGTGGCCAGCAGCGAGTGGCTGCACAAACACAGACCTGAGCCCAACTTCCAATGTCATGATTGCTTTACTTAAACTTTGATCTTGCAGCTCTGAGTGCAGGTGCAGGTCTGGAAGGACTGGTTGTGCTTGCAGCCCACTTGACTGCGCTCCTAAAAGCCTCTGCCTGACTACACGAAGCAGCTCCTGAACGCAGGAGGGCAGCAAAGCCCTTGCAAAACACAGCCGAGCAGGCTTAGGATTTCCCAGGATTGCTTGTCCCCTCCTGAAGGCATCTGTCCATGATAGCCTCAGGCACAGCACTAAGGGCCCTGCCAGGCGACAGATATCCCAGGAGACAATGGAAGCATAAGACTGCCAAGCAGCAAGTGACAGGGCAAAAGGAAACAGCCTCAAGTGGCAGCAGAGGAGACTTAGGCTGCACAAGAGGAACAATTTCTTCCCCAAAAGGATTTTCAAGGCCTGGCCCAGGCTGCCCAGGGCAGCAGTGGAGTCCCCACCCCTGGAGGGGTTTCATAGAGTCATGGAACCAAGCAGGCCAGAAGAGAGCTCCAAGCTCAGCCAGCCCAACCTAGCACCCAGCCCTGCCCAATCACCCAGACCATGGCACTAAGTGCCCCAGCCAGGCTTGGCTTCAACACCTCCAGCCATGGGCACTCCACCACCTCCCTGGGCAGCCCATTCCAATGCCAATCACTCTCTCTGTCAACAACTTCCTCCTAACATCCAGACGAGACCTCCTCTGGCACAGCTTGAGGCTGTGTCCCCTTCTTCTCTTGCTGGCTGCCTGGCAGCAGAGCCCAACCCCACCTGGNCCCACCTGGGCACTGCTGCCTCATCTTCAGCTCCTCTCTCCCAGCACCCCCAGCTCCCTCTCTGCCTGGCTGCTCTCAGCCACTCTGGCCCCAGCCTGTAGTGCTGCTTGGGGTTGTTGTGGCCAAAGTGCAGAACCCTGCACTTGGCCTTGTTCAGTCTCATCCCCTTGGCCTCTGCCCACCCATCCAGCCTGGCCAGGTCCTTCTGCAGCACTTTCCTACTCTCCAACAGCTCCAGATCTGCTCCTAGCTTGGTGTCATCTGCAAACTTACTGATGCTGGACTCAATCCTCTGGTCCAGATCATCAGTGAAGATACTGACCAGGACTGTGCCCAGCACTGATCCCTGGGGAACACCACTAGTGACTGGCTACCATTCAGCACCACTCTCTGTACACACTGATCAGATCTGCTCCCAGCCTTCTCCTCTCCAGACTAAACACCCTCAGGGCTCACACTAAGAACCTTACTGGAATAACAGCAGAGAGTTTCTTTTTAGTTCCCCTTTCAACTCCTTGCATCATTTTTGCTACCAAATAACAACAAGCAGCTGCTTTGCAGCAGCAGGGAGAAATATGGGGAAGAAAGAGGCAGGAAGTGCACATCTGGGAGGTGAAAATGCAGAGGGAGAAGAGGCAGGTTGCCCTTACTGGAAGGAAGGAGGGCGAGAGTCTCCGATGCCGCCTGTCCTCTCGATGGGTGGCGGAAGGTCCGCGTGGCTCTCGGTGCACTGGGAGCCCGTGTCAGAGTGGGAGCTCTCAGCCAGGACCAGCTGTCAAGACAAAGAAGAGAGTTACACACACACTTGGACACCCTGACAGAAGGTGTCTTGGCCTTGGTCTCACCCTCAGAGACCTTATTCACCTCTATAGATATCTGAGGGGTGGGTGTCAAGGGGAAGGTGCCAGTTGCGTTTCAGTGGTGCCCTCTGATAGGAGAAGGGGGGATGGATACAGACTGGCACACAGGAGGTTCCACCTCAGCATGAGAGGTGCTGTGAGGGTGCTGGACCCCTGGAGCAGGCTGCCCAAAGAGGTTGTGGAGTCTCTTTAGGACAAGGAGCAATGGATGGAAGCTGCAGCACAGGAGGTTCCAGCTCAACACAAGGGGGAACTTCTTGACTGGAAGGGTCCCAGAGCCCTGGCACAGGCTGCCCAGAGAGGCTGTGGAGTCTCCTTCTCTGGAGCCTTTCCAGGCCTGTCTGGATGTGTTCCTGTGTGCCCTGAGCTAGATTGGATGGTCCTGCTCTGGCAGGGGGGTTGGACTCGATGATGTATTTGGGTCCTTTCCAACCCCTGCCATCCTTGAAGACTTCCAAACCCCACCTGGATGTGTTCCCGTGTGACCTGTTCTAGGTGATCCTGCTTGGACTCAAAGACCTTCAGAGGTCCCTTCCTATCCTTACCAGTCTCTGATTCTATGACACACCCTGACAAAAGGTGCTCAGCCACTGCTTTGCTAAATAATCTGTGACATCTAAGGGCAAGCAGAGGAAGCTCTTAGTGCCTGTGTGCATGGATTGCTGCCAGACTGCCATCAATCAGGTTACATTCAATCTCAACATGAAAACCTGCTCAATGCTCCTGCAGGCACCACAGACTGACTCCCATCTAAGCAGAGAAGAGCAGAGCAGGCAGGCAGTGCTCTTGTGCTTGTGACTTGCCAGCAGAGCAGCCCTCTGAGCTGCCCAAGCACAGGAGCTGGCAGGCACACTGTGAGGCTGCAGGGTCACTCTGCTTCTGTTATGGCAAAAACAAACAGCAAAAGCTGAAACCTGGCAGGCTGACAGCCCAAACCTGGTCTAACTCCTTAGGCTTAAGACCTTCAAACTACCTGAGAATTCACAACCTGGTCTGGACCAATTCCCAGTCTCAGAGCTGCCACCAGCTCTGTTGAGAGTCTGAAGCAAACCCCAAATCCACCAAAGCTCAACAGCCCCAGAGGTTAGAATGAACTCACTACTAATGTTCATCATACTTGCATCTTTCGTCTCCATTCTGTCTCTTAATGTTCCCTTCAAGCAGAGCTGCAGATAGAAGAAGTCACTTTGCAATCATAGAATCAAAGAAGCAGCCAGGTTGGAAGAGAGCTCCAAGCTCAGCCAGCACAACCTAGCACCCAGCCCTGCCCAATCAACCAGACCATGGCACTAAGTGCCTCAGCCAGGTTTTGCCTGAACACCTCCAGAGATGGCAACTCCACCACCTCCCTGGGCAGCCCATTCCAATGCCAATCACTCTGGTAAGGGCTTCCTCCTAACATCCAGCCTAGACCTCCCCTGGCACAACTTGAGGCTGTGTCCCCTTCTTCTCTTGCTGCTTGCCTGGCAGCAGAGCCCAACCCCACCTGGCTACAGCCTCCCTGCAGGGAGCTGCAGACAGCAATGAGCTCTGCCCTGAGCCTCCTCTTCTGCAGGCTGCACACCCCCAGCTCCCTCAGCCTCTCCTCACAGGGCTGTGCTCCAGGTCCCTTAGCAGCTTCATCACCCTTCTCTGGACACATCATGTCATGAAGAGCAGGAGAGCATCTCACAGATTCAGAGAATGGGTTGGGATGGAAGGGACCTTAAAGATCAGGCAGCTCCAGCCTCCTGCCATGGGCAGGGACACCTCCCACTAGCCCAGGTTGCTCAAGGCCTCATCCAGCCTAGTCTTGAACACCTTCAGGGAGGCTACATCCACAACCTCTCTTGGGCAACCTGTGCCAGTGTCTCCCCACCCTCACTGGAAAGAATTTCTTCCTCATCTCCAGTCTAGATCTGCCCTCCTCAAGCTTGAATCCATTCAGTCTCTTCAATCTCCACCCAGTGTGCCCAGTCTGACATCTTTAATCAGCAGATAAACAGACTCAGAAAGGAAGCTAAGAGTGATTCATCCATTTCAACAGTCCACTGACCACACACAACACTTCCTGGCCACTACCAAGAGAAATTAGACTTGAACAAGCGCCCCAGAGGTGAAAAGGTTTAGATCCTATTACCAGTCCCCTGAGCCACCTAATCACTTTGCTGAGTCTCTTTAAACACCATCATTAAAAGGTCTTTAATTAAATAACTGCTCAAATAATTACATAGGTTATTTACTTTCACTAAGAGGCAAAAAGGTCTCAGCTTCCCTCTACTTTCAGCTGTGGAAGAGACTGTGAGTCTGCCCCTCTGCTCTGCTGCACCTGCAGCATTCTGCCCCCAGCACAAGAAGGACATGGAGCTGCTGGAGAGGGTCCAGAGGAGGCCACAAAGATGATCAGAGGGATGGAGAACCTCCCCTGTGGGGACAGGCTGGGAGAGTTGGGGCTGTTGAAGACAGGAGAGGAGAGGATCGAGGAGAGAGGAGAGAGGAGAGAGGAGAGAGGAGGAGAGAGGAGAGAGGAGAGAGGAGGAGAGAGGAGGCTCCAGGGTGACCTGAGAGCAGCCTGCCAGTACCTGAAGGGGGCCACAGGAGAGCTGAGGAGGAACTTCTGACAGGAGCTTGGAGTGACAGGATGAGGAGCAATGACTTGGAGCTGGAAGAGTGCAGACTGACACTGGAGATTGGGAAGAAATTCTGGACAGTGAGGGTGGGGAGACACTGGCAGAGGTTGCTCAGGGAGGCTGTGGATGCTCCTTCCCTGGAGGTGTTCAAGACCAGGTTGGATGAGGCCTTGAGCAATCTGGGACTAATGGGAGATGTCTTTGCTCATGGCAGGGGGGTTGGAACTGGATGATCTTCAAGGTCCCTTCCACCTCAAACCATTCTATGAATCTATGAAAGAGATTCCAGCTCTCAATGGTTAATTTAGCAAAGACCAACTCTAATATAATCATTAGGGAGATGAAGGGGATGGGGAAGGAGAAGGAACAGGACAGAAGGGGATGGCGCTCAGGATGCAGTGTGCTACTCCTAGGAGCACAAACAACAACTGTGTGAAAGCAAACACAGAGAGGCTGTCAGAAAGGAACTGCCTGAAGACAAAACACTTCTCCAGCACCACGTGGAGACAGCTGCATTATTCAACCTCTTATCACCAAAGCAAGAGTGACAGAGGAAAGACTGAAGGGGAAAACAAGATCAGCTCTCCTAATAACTTGATAATTAAGGTTTCTTTCTTTCAGGTGGGGAAGTTAATGGGAGGTGTTTAGAAGGCATGTCGGAGCTGTAAGAGTGCTTCTGAGCCTGGCTCATGCCCTGAGGAATCTCTGTGCAACTAACAAAATCAATCCAAGGGATAAAAAGAGACACAAAAAAGGAGGCACCGTGTGTAGGATCTCCACAGCCCCTCAGCCTTCTCACTCTAAACTGGATCAAGCTATGCAAACCAGCACCTGGCCCCACTGCTTTGAAAGCAGGAAAACATCTTCCCTCTTTTGAGCCTTTCTGCTGATGGCAACACTCATCTCAAAGCTGAGCTTGATGGCAAAAAAAAAAAGAGAGAGAGATGAGGCCACCAAGATAAATCCTTTCCATATTCCAGGGTATTTGTTCCTTAGTATTGCCCTGCTCCTGGAGGAAGCAGCCCTGGTGATGCAGAGCTCCTTATGAAAGCAAACTCAGCAGCCTGATCCGGGCTGCACTGCCCAGCAGAAGCAAAATCCACCGCAGCAAAGCAACTCCTTTGTGAATCTTGCCCCTGGGCTGCGATTTCCTGAAGGATAAGGCCTGGGTAGCTGCTTCTGATTGACCTTGGGTGGGATTTAGAGTCACAGAGAGCCTTGGACTATGCCATTTCCATTCTCAAAGGAAGAGGGCTGCAGAAATCACTCACACTGAGCTTCCAGCTGCACTCAGGAAATACACTTTCAAACCTGAATCACTTCACTGCCACTGAACTCAGATATATCCCAACCCATGAAGAGATAGAGGCAACACCTCCCTTTTCCAAGTAGCAACCTTCCAAGCTGCTTTCAGAGAAATGCTGTCCTCTTCCTTGACAAACTGTGGCAGAAATAAACCACTCCAAAATTCTGTCCCTTTAAGTGAAGAAGATAAATGCACTCTTGGGCTGCCACATTAGAGACTGCTCACTGTGTTTCCACCAGACAAAATAGTGTCAACCTCAGCTTCCTGGCCAGAAGCCAGCCCTGATAATTATATTTCACCCATCAAGCTTCCTCTGCAGTAGCATTTTAATCCTTCTCTGTGTGCTGCTGAGGAGCAAGCCTGTGGGCTGCAGAACAGCTGTTGGGTTGCCCCCCAAAGGACTGCATTTCAACATGGACTGGGGATGGCTTCCATGTGCTGCACATGGAGGAGGTTAAGAAAGAAGTATGGAACTAATTGCAACTGTTGATTCAGTCCATTCCAGCAGACTGAATGCTCTTTGTTTGATATCAGAGAGGCAGGCAAGATCCCTGTGTTTGTGGTTTAGAAGGGTTGTGGATAGCACCAGACAGAGAGTGGCAGCCACTGAAGAGATGAAGAAGAGGAGAATGCTGCTGAACACATTTGTCACCTCTGCAGGAAGAGCTGACTCCCCTGACAGCCACTGCACACCTGTAAGGAGGAGCTGCTGTGCGTGCTGGAAGGACAGGAGCTGAACCTCAAGCTGGGATGTAGGAGGTCACAGATTCACAGAATGGACTGGGTTGAAAGGGACCTCCAAAGCTCCTCCAATCCAATGCCCCCCTGCACTCAGCTGGGACACCTTCCACTAGAGCAGGTTGCTCAGAGCCTTGTCCAGCCTGACCTTGAATATCTGGAGAAGAGAAGGCTTCAAGGAGACCTTGAAGTGGCCTTCCAATACCTGGAAGTGTCCAGCCTGACCTTGAATATCTGGAGAAGGCTTCAAGGAGACCTTGAAGTGGCCTTCCAATACCTGGAAGTGTCCAGCCTGACCTTGAATATTCATCTGGAGAACTGGCAGAGTGGAAATTGAAAGAGGATGTTTGTTAGGAAAGGGTTCTGTGCAGTGAGGGTGGTGAGACACTGGCATAGGTTGAGGGTGGTGAGACACTGGCATAGGTTGAGGGTGGTGAGACACTGGCACAGGTTGCCCAGGGAGGTTGTGGAGCACAGAAGCACCCAATGTGATCTTTGATCACATTGGGTGCTTCTGTGCTCCACACCCTCCCTGGAGGTGTTCAAGGCCAGGCTGGACATTTACTCCATCAGGAGAGGTTTGTTTTCTTCCCATCCTTGCTACTGGTTTTCCATGGAGGTTTGATTTCCTTTCTTCTGCTCTACAACACAGCCACTGATGGTTTTCATTTGATTATGGCAAAGCCTTTTCCAGGGTTCACCACTCAGCAGACATCTTAAACTCACAGAAGCATGAAGCCAGCTCTGTTAAACATTCACAGCTGGGAAGACAGCAGCCAACAAGAACCAATCTGGGAAGGTAGAAGAGCAAACATTGGTACACTCTGCTCTCAATGTTCTCATCTGGCTAAATATTTATTAGTCTATCAGCAGGAAAACTGCACTGGTTCAGTTCTGACTCCTACTGAGAGCAGGAGCAGCTCTTGATGTGTCTCTCAGCTCAGGGAGGCTGCTACCAGCAACTAAAGAAATACCCCAAAAGGACCATTTGTAGTTTTGACAGCAGACTTCAGAACAGCCACATTCATCTCCAAGTTGAAAGTAATTATTGCCTATCAAGTCCCAGGCATCTCAAATCCCAAGTCAAAGCTTCACAGCCATGGTCCATTATCCACATGAAGGCTGCTCCCTGAGGACCCATTGCACAAAAGGATTGCCTGATGAGGCCCTTTATTCCACCAGGAATTCTGACAAAGGCAAGGGGACTCCTCAGTGCTAGAAGGCTTTTTGCAGGCCTAGCAGGGACCTGATGTTTGTTTTAGCAACAAGAAACTGTCTGCAGTGCATTTGCTTGGGGTTTGTTCCAACCCTTGACTAGGGACAGAGAACTGTCTGCATTTGCTCAGGGTTTGCTCCAACCCTTGACCAGGGACAGAGAACTGTCTGCATTTGCTCAGGGTTTGCTCCAGCCCTTGACCACAGACAGAGAACTGTCTGCATTTGCTCAGGGTTTGCTCCAACACTTGACCAGGGACACAGAACTGTCTGCATTTGCTCAGGGTTTGCTCCAACCCTTGACCAGGGACACAGAACTGTCTGCATTTGCTCAGGGTTTGCTCCAACACTTGACCAGGGACACAGAACTGTCTGCATTTGCTCAGGGTTTGCTCCAACCCCTGACCAGGGACAGAGAACTGTCTGCATTTGCTCAGGGTTTGCTCCAACACTTGACCAGGGACTGTCAGGGAATACAAGAAGGAGCTGATCTAGCTTGGAACTGCAGCAGCTGTAACAGGCTAAAAGGAGCAACCTGAACCACAACAAGTCCTGGGGAAGAGGAAGAGGGAGAGGAAAAGGAAGTTGCTCAGAGAAGCTGTGGAGGCTCCATGGCTGGAAAGTGTTGAAAGCCAGGTTGGATGAGGCCTTGAGCAACCTGGGCTAGTGTGGGGTGTCCCTGTCCGTGGCAGGAGGGGTGGAACTGGATGATCTTTAAGGCCCCCTCCAACCCAACCCCATCTATGATTCTGTGTTAACCTGACTGCTGCTTCCCCATCTCTTTCTCATGTTGATCCCAGCACTCCAACTGCCCTTCAGGGGAATTTCATTCTCCTATACCAGAACTCAGATCCACCCCTAGTAACTCATTCAAGCTTAGGAATGGTTGGAGTTCTCCCACTTCCCTTCTTTATAAGTTCCAAATCTTATGGAAGAAGATAAACTACTGTGTCAATGTCCTCTTCACTGTGGTCAGGTTTCATGCACAGCTCTTTATTTCCTCCTGGGTGACAATTCAGTTGATGAGCAGATCATAGAATCAGGCAGGGTTGGAAGGGACCACAAGGAGCAGCCAGTTCCAACCCCCCTGCCATGCCCAGGGACACCCTACCCTAGAGCAGGCTGCCCACAGCCTCAGCCAGCCTGGCCTGAAACACCTCCAGCCATGGGGCCTCAACCACCTCCCTGGGCAACCCATTCCAGCCTCTCACCACTCTCATGCTCAACAACTTCCTCC
>WAAF01003208.1:6749-63207 GCA_013400475.1 Tricholaema leucomelas | reverse complement strand
GCACCCACAAAGATGTTGAACAAGACTGGATATGACCTGTTGTGGTCTGGGCAGTGCTGTGTTTTGTTTCATCCACCTTTATTGCTGCTTTCAATATTAATTTTTTGACACTTTAAGATTGCCTTGTGCTTATAGGACCAAAACCTTCTGTAGCTTGCCCAAGGGCTTCTTTAAATTAAGCCAAATTAGACTGAAACATCACATTAAATGATCTTTGTGGCTATGCATCCATATTTCTGAATTAAGATAGCATGGGCCAAGCAAACCCCTGGTGTGAATCGAGTTACCCTGCCTTTGAAGGTGGTCCTGTGTGCTGGGATTCAGGCAGTGCAATATTTAAGCTATTGCTCAGTGTCATAACAAATCATCCATCGTGCTCTGTGAATCTAGAATTGTTTATAACTGGTTTTATTAGCGTGAACAGTTCCTAGCTCATAGTAGAATTGCTATTCAAACTCTGTGACAACAGTCTAATTCCCTTTTGTAAGATTAATGGGTATCTGCAGCCTACTGTTTTGCATATGTGTCTGTGAAGGCAGCTGTCAGAAGAGCAACTGTAGCAGTATTGCTGAATAAATGCACTCGATAGAGCTGCAGTCCCTAAGGAAGGTAGGTGAGCTCTGCACCAAAGTGAGAGTTGCCATTCCCTCTGGAGTGTGTCTGTCACAAAGTGTTGTTAAGGGTAATGAGGAGGGGCTGAGGGAGCTGGGGGTGTGCAGTCTGGAGAAGAGGAGGCTCAGGGCAGACCTCATTGCTGTCTATAACTACCTGAAGGGAGGCTGTAGCCAGGTGGGGTTGGGCTCTTCTGCCAGGCAACCAGCAACAGAACAAGGGGACACAGTCTCCAGTTGTGCCAGGGGAGGTCTAGGCTGGATGTTAGGAGGAAGCTGTNGATAGGTTGGACTGGATGATCATGGAATCATAGAATGGTTTACGTTGGAAGAGACCTCAAGGATCATCCATTCTAACCCCCTGCCATAATCAGGAACATCTCCCACCAGAACAGGTTGTTCAAGGCCTCTTGGAGGTCTCTTCCAACCTGGTTGATTCTGTGATTCTATGACTGTGGTTGAAAAAGAAGGAAAAGTTGGTCCTACACACTGCAGATTGTCTCATAGACCTCCTGTGCAGTAGTCACACATCCCTGGCTGGGATGAGAGGTTGCAGCTTCACTGGCATGTGTGGGTACAGATGTGCCTTGGGCAAAGACATCATCCAGCCTCCTCTAGAGAGGCTTTGAAATCCCAGCTTCCCATGGTGGGGCACCGTATCAGACCAGAGCTGAAATGTCATGGCTTCAGAATCCTCCCTTATGGTCCCTTGGGACTGCAGGTGCCAGTTGTGCTTTCTGTTGATTCAATATTTTCAGGAATATTTGATTCTTTTCAATCCAGCTGGCAACCAGTCACAGGTGGTGGTCCACAGCAGTCAGTGCTGGGGCCAGTCCTGTTTAACATCTTTGTCAGTGGATGAAATGAGGGGATTGAGGGCACCTGCAGTAAGTTTGCAGATGACATGAAATTAAGTGAGTGTGTTGATCTGCTTGATGGTAGGAAAGCTCTGCAGAGCTTTCCTGCAGGCTGTATCAATGGGCTGAGGTGACTTGTATGAGGTTTAACAAAGCCAAGTGCTGGGCCATATGTTTCAGTTGCAACAACCCCACGAGGGGTCTTTGATTGAGGCAGAGTGGCTGGAAAGCTACTTGGCAGAAAAGGACCTGGTTGTGTTGGTTGACAGCTGGCTGAATGTGAACCAGCAATGTGCTCAGGTGGCCAAGAAGGCCAGCAACAGCCTGCCCTGGATCAGAAATGGCGTAGCAGGTAGGGAAGTGAACATGCCTGTGCATGCAGCACTGGTGAGGCTGCACCTTGAATACTGTGTCCAGTTTTGGACACCACACTATAGGAGAGACATTGAGGTGCTGGAGCATGTCCAGAGAAGGGTAACAAAGCTGGTGAGGGGTTTGGAGAGCAGGTCTTATGAGGAGGGATTGTTTCGTTTGGAGAAGAGGAGGCTGAGAGGAGACCCTGTTGCTCTCTACAGCTACCTGAGACGAGGCTGAGACGAGGCCAGTGTGGGCCTCTTCTTCCAAGTAACTAGTGAGGGGACAAGAGGAAATGGCCTCAAGCTGTGCCTGGGGGGGTTAGATTGGCTATTAGGAAGAATTTCTTTACTGAAAGAGTGGTCAGGCATTGAAACAGGCTGCCCAGGGAGGTGATAGAGTCAGCCCTGGTGGTGTTCAAAGAACAAGTAGCTGTGGCACTTCAGGACATGGTCTAATGCTCACAGAGGTGTTATGTTGATGGTTGACCTCTAAGACTTGATCTTGGGGGTCTTTTCCAACCGGAGTGATTCTATGACTGCAATATGAAGTTCTGAGAAGTGACTGTGTACTGTGTGTGGGAACCCCTGGAGGCCATCTGATTGTGGCACTGTGTACTCTAGGGAACAGTGTGCAAAGCCACCAGAAAATCTTGATACACTTTCTGGTTTGTATCCAAGTTACAGTGACAGCCATTGCTTTCTAGGCTATGGCTTCATTCAGATAAAATGAAACTTTGTCAAGTGATTTTCTCTCATAAGGGAGTTGTGCTGCCTTGTGAGCTACATCCTTAATGACAGATGATTGCAATTGTTCTGAAAGTCTGACGTTCCTTTTTCGTGGTAGCAGATCCCAGGTTTAACAGCAGTGCAGCAGAAATAGGTTATCCTTTCAAGGCTCCAGATGGGAAGGCATTCTTCATTTTTATCTGAACAAATGAAGAAGATGCTTTATGTTTTCCTTCTGATGTACTGTCATGGGAGAAAATATGACTAACTTCCCTGGAGCTTCTGTTCTTGAACCTGATCTCCGGTGATGATTTAGGGGTTAAAAGTGGCAGTCAGGAGGTTAAGGGAAACAGTTGGGAACCTTTAGTTCATCTATGTAACTTGGTGGACTGAAACAGGTGGGAACCTTTAGTTCATCTATGTAACCTGGTGGACTGAAACAGTTGGGAACCTTTAGTTCATCTGTGTACCCCGGTGGACTCTTCATTTCTTTAGCATGAGCATTCAGTGGTAGTGTCTGATAGCTACACGACAGAAACATGCGGTCACATTTTAGCCTTTAGCACATGTAGGTTATAAAGTGCTGGGCTCTTACAGCACCATGCTGGACTTGGAGGGTTTGTTGTTTGTTTGTTTGTTTGGTTTGTTTTTAAACAAACACAGTGTGTGATTCCCTGGCACTGATCTGGAAGAGGTGCTCAGACCTCAGGAGCACCTGTGAAGGAGCACATGCTGCTCCAGCCTGTGTCCTGGTGACTGAGGAGGAGCTCTGCCAGCCAGCTGTTGCAGGGAGATGGGACAGCTATGTCTCAACTCCATCTTTGCTGCCTGGGTGAGCAACCTGCTCACCATCCAGGAGACAAGGTGGGCATGAGGCCACTCTTACTTGCCTAGTTTGGGTGGAGATGGCTGTGATGGTTTGGGAGTTACCCTCTCCCCAGCACAATGAAATCAGCCAGACTAGCCTCAGCTGGCTGGGAGTTAAGGAATGAAGCTGTATTTACAGCTTAGCACAATTTACAAGCAGAGATACACAAATATTTATATACAAGTTAAAAGTAATACAGAAACACAATACCCCGGCCAGAAAATCAGGGTCTCCAGGAGGCCTCAGACCCAAACCTCCTCCCCCCTCTCCTCTTTCCTTCCCTTCAGAAAAATCCAGATCAACCCACGTATATCTTGCATGATAAATCTGGATAGATCTGGGGTGAGATGTCAAAAAGACAACCAGGAAGTTAGAGGAAAAAGAGTTAGGTCAGNAGCTTAGCACAATTTACAAGCAGAGATACACAAATATTTATATACAAGTTAAAAGTAATACAGAAACACAATACCCCTGCCAGAAAATCAGAGTCTCCAGGAGGCCTCAGACCCAAACCTCCTCCCCCCTCTCCTCTTTCCTTCCCTTCAGAAAAATCCAGATCAACCCACGTATATCTTGCATGATAAATCTGGATAGATCTGGGGTGAGATGTCAAAAAGACAACCAGGAAGTTAGAGGAAAAAGAGTTAGGTCAGATTAAAGAGTTAAGGCAGAGTTGACCACCAGACTGCCAGAAAGAAGGAGCAGAAGTGAGAGCTGAGCAGCGTGTGAGAAGTGTCTTATCTGTTTTGACTGGTTGCATCTCTCAGCAGAGGAGTGAGTGCTAGAGGGTATTATTGGTTTTTTTTTTGCTTTCTTCTAAGGATTTAATTTCTCTCAGTAAAATATTCCAGTCAGCCTCAAACCAGCACAATGGCAGCAGTGTTAGCTGCTAGAGAGGGTGTGGGTGGTCAGGGTTGGGCTCCTCACGGCCGTTTCTGCCTGGAGTAGTGCCTTCATCGTCCTCCCCTGAGAAGCCTGCTCGTGGTGGTTAGAAATGTTTTGTAATGTGTGACTGGGAGTTGGGAAGGACACGCTTGTGTTAGAGCTGTCCCGGTGCTTTGGTTATGGTAAGCACTTTATCTGATCTCTTGGGAATTCCTGATGCTGGTTGCTGTGTTTTAGTGTACAATGTCCTTTTCTCTTCCTTCTCCTCCTGGGTCAGCCTAGGGAGATCACTTATGCCTTGCACAGTAGTTCACTAATCTAACTTGTCCAAGCAAGTGTGTCATCTCCGCATGACCATGAGCTTTTCTTCTTACTAGTGATCGTGCTGGGAGATTTGTAAGCCAGCAGAATGGATTTTGATCCCTTTCTGGTTTGGTTTTGATGTAACACAGCTGTTACAACAGTGCCTCAGCTCCATCAGGGACCAGCAGAGTGTTTATCTTGGCTTCTGGTTCTCACTCAACATACAACACTACAATTTCACACTTATCTGTCATGGGAGGTGCTGTGGTAGTCCCAAGTTTCCCTGTGTGACATTCCTGTAGTGCCATGCTGTGCATAAACCTGGTGTATGAGGTGTCTAGTTGTATCTGCTAAGCAGAGATTTCTGCACTGAAAACTCACTTTGTGAAGCCTTTTCTAGTTTGTTTTTCTCTGGGGGGTTGTGGGTGTTTGCAATGGTTTAAAGCATACCCAACAGGTTAACCTGCCTGCTGCCCCAACACAGAAGGGAGGGAAAAGGAACACACCAAAGCTTGGGGCTGAGATAAAGAAATGAGATAACATAAATGCACAATTACCTTAGCTAATAATCTGGTAATACAATGCATGATTAGCTTAGCTTAGCCTGACTGCAGGAAAAGCACAGCATAACAGAACCCCAGCAGCTGCTCCACTCCCACTCACCTTGCCACCATCCCTGTGGGGAAAAAAGCCAACACCCACAAAAACCTGGAGCCCAAAAGCAGCAACCGGGACAGGAAGCCTCTCATGTTGCAGGCTGAACTTCAAGCCCCATAGTACTTTGCTCCAGCCAAGACTTTCATTTCGCAGCTGGCATGAGGCAGGATGGTCTGATCAACAGCAGCAAATATTCAGCTTAACTCACGAGAACTTTGTTTGTTAGTTTGGGGTTCTTAATTTGTCCTTTGTCAGGTCTCTGTGAGATTTCCAGATGAGCATTGCAGTCCAAGTCCCCTAACGAGAGTGGCTGTAGACTGTGCAGCTGAAGAAGGTGAAAAGGAGTAGACATCAAAAAAGGCTTCGTTACAAATCACAGAGGTCCATGTACAAGAGACTGTGCTGGCTGCCACGTTTCTGCTTTCTGTGCTCTGTGACAGAGGCTGGAACTGTGTTTGCTTTTTCTGCCTCACAAATGCTGGCGACTGAGTGCAGAGTGGATCAAAGCCCAAATCCCTTCCTCTTAGGTAATGGCTAGAAATAACTTCAGGGTAGTATGAGCCGCTTCAGACAGATGTCCATATGACAGCTTGGTATTCAAGCCATCAGCCAGAGCCAGGGCGTCACAACTGCTTCAAGTTGTTTTACTGCCTATCTTATCTTGGTTGTGATAGATCAAGCAAAACCCTATCGTAGGACTGGGAGGTTTTGGAGGAGTATTCCGCCTGCCGTTGCTGAGCAGAGGACTGTTTGTTTCCCTTTTGCAGTGTTTGCTAGCAGGAATTACCTCATGTGTGTTGCCAGGCACCTCAGCTCCCTCCTTGGTTTTCTCCCTGGTTGGATATCCTGACCAGCTTTCCCTTCTCCCCTGTATTGTTCAAGCATGTGAAAAATCACATTTTCCTCTCCCTTGCATCAAGTCATTCTGAGGGGAGCAGGGCAGAGCACTGCTGTGCTCTGCTGCCAGAACACCCATTACATTCGTATGGGCTGACACCGAGCCCTGCAGACTCTAAGGGCTTTGCTCCGTGACCTTGGTGAGTTTCTGCTGCCTGCTGCTTTGCTATCAGAGTTGGACACCTGTCTAGCTTT
This sequence comes from Tricholaema leucomelas, assembly GCA_013400475.1. Classification (NCBI taxonomy): domain Eukaryota; kingdom Metazoa; phylum Chordata; class Aves; order Piciformes; family Lybiidae; genus Tricholaema lacrymosa; species Tricholaema leucomelas. The sequence goes on along the minus strand of WAAF01003208.1, from coordinate 56,852 downwards.
TTTAATTATTAAAGAACAAGAAACATATTAATTTCTTGCTAACTTGAAGCTAATAATTTGTTGGAAGAGTGATAGCAGGAGTTGATTGGGTCCTCATAACAGGAGATTTTTGTGGTTTGTAGGATCACAGCATCAGTCAGGGTTGGAAGGGACCACAAGGGTCAGCTAGTTCTAACCCCCCTGCCATGGCCAGGGACACCCTACCCTAGAGCAGGCTGCCCACAGCCTCATCCAGCCTGGCCTTAAACACCTGCAGCCATGGGGCCTCATGGGCCACCTCCCTGGGCAACCCTTTCCAGGCTTACACCACTCTCATGCTGAGCAACTTCCTCCTCACCTCCAGTCTGAACCTACCCACCTCCAGCTTTACTGCATTCCCCCTAGTCCTGTCACTCCCTGAGAGCCTAAAAAGTCCTTCCCCAGGTTTTTTGTAGGTCCCCTTCAGATACTGAAAGGCCACAAGAAGGTCACCTGGGAGCCTCCTCTTCTCCAGACTGCACATCCCCAACTCTTTCAGTCTGTCCTCACAGCAGAGCTGCTTCAGCCCTCTGAGCATCCCTGTGGCCCTTCTCTGGACTCACTCCAGCACATCCACATCCCTCTTGTCATAAGGGCTCCAGAACTGGATGCAATACTCCAAGTAGGGTCTGACCAGAGCAGAGTAGAAGGGGAGAATCACCTCCCTCACCCTGCTGGCCACACTTCTCCTGCTGCAGCCCAGGCTCTGGTTGGCTTTCTGGGCTGCAAGTGCACACTGCTGGCTCATGTTGAGCTTCTTGTCCAGCAGCACCCCCAAGTCCCTCTCCTCAGGGCTGCTCTCCAGCCACTCACTGCCCACCCTGGATTTGTGCTTGGCAATCCCTTGACCCAGATGCAGGACCTTGCATTTGGTCTTGTTGAACCTCCTGATGTTGGCTTGTGCCCACCTCTGCAGCCTGTCCAGGTCCCTCTGGATGGATCCCTTCCCTCCAGCCTGTCTGCTGCAGCACACAGCTTGGTGTCATCAGCAAACTTGCTGAGGCTGCACTCAGTGCCTCTGGCAATGTCACCATGTTTCTGGCAGTGCCGTGCATGCAGTAATGTCCTTCAGGTGTGATTAGAGCTTTGTACATCTGAGTATCATCTGCTGGGAAGTGCATATGAAGCAGGAAAAAAATGGAATTCACAGAATCACAGTACTGTTCCAGTTGAAAAAGACCTCTAAGATCATTGAAACCAACCTTCAACCATCTGTTTCAACCTTGGTGGCCGCTAAACCATGTCCCGAAGTGCCATGCCCACAGGTTTCTTGAAGCTGCAGGAGTCTGCATTCTTTGACAGGCTGCAAAGGTGATCAGGCAGAGTGACTTTGCATGTACCAAAGTCAAGGTCTTTAAGTGTTGTGAAAGCTGCTGTGTGTGGCTTCAGCCATCTGCATGGAAGAGTTTGTGTTAGTATTATGTTGGTTCCTGCAGAATTTTTCCAGGCCTGAGATGGTGTTCCTGCCATCTGGCAAGGCCAAGAGCTTTATCTCCTTTTCCACACTGGCAGGACGCTCTTGGATACAAATTTGTTTTCTGTTCTTTCACAGCGTGTGTATTTACTTCATTTTCATTTCAAATAGAAGTAGGTCCCTGAAGGTGGCAGCTTAGTTGCTGGGATTGGAGACAAAGCCAAGCAAGATGAAACCTGTTCTTGCCGTTGCAGCCTTGGTTTAATTAGTTCGAATGCGAGACCTTGGTCATACCAGACATTGTGTTGTGCAAGACCTTCAGGTGTTGGTTATGAAGCGTGATGGACATTGTCTCCTTTGCCTAAGGCCGTTTTCCCTTTAAAAATAAACCCCAGAGCAGTTTGTGCTCTGTGTGAAAGAGATGGTTGGTTTCCCTATTGCTTCCAGACAGTTCATAGAGTCATAGAATGGTAGGAGTCGTATGTGACTTCTGGAGGTCATCGAGTCCACTGCCAAAAAGCAGAGTCACTTAGGACAGGTCACACAAGAACACATCCAGACACATCTTGAAACTCTCCGGAGAAGAAGACTCCACAACTCCAGGGCTCTGTCACCCTTACAGTAAGTAGTTTTTCCTGATGTTGAACTTCCCTGTGTTTTTCTGGGCAGGGGGGTGTGGGGAACTTCAGCTTGGATACTGGGGAGCATTTCTTTACTGAAGGAATGGCCAGGCATTGGAACAAGCTGCCCAGGGAGGTAGTGGAGTCACCATCCCTGGAGGTGTTCAAGAAAAGACTGGATAGGGCACTTAGTGCCATGGTCTAGTTGATTGGCTAGGGCTGGGTGCTAGGTTGGACTGGATGAGCTTGGAGGTCTCTTCCAACCTGGTTGATTTGATGATTCTATGTGGTGCTCCGGGACATGATTTGGTGGGATTTTGAGCTCAAGGTGAGCAGTTAGATGTGATGATCTCAAAGGGCTCTTCCAACCTCAACAGTTGTACGGTTCTATGATTCTGTTCATCACCTCCTCAGCCCTGGATCTGAGGCATACAGGGACATTTAGGCAGCTGCTGTTTATGTTTTAGTGACAGCTTGCTAAGTGCTTCTTTGAGAAGAAAGGTGTTGCTCACTGGGATTGTTCCATATGTCTATCACAGCCTGCTAGAACAGCATAGCATCACTTCATGCATGCAGACAGGAAGGAGGCTTTGTGCACTGATGAACAATTTGGCATCAAACTGGGATCAAACAGGCTGTTACAGGTATTACAGTGGGCTGCATTAATGCTGTTTCTGAGTGTTAGCAAGTTCATCTCCAGCAGGGTTGTGCTCTCACTAGTGCATGTTGTCTGATCCTGGAGGGATTGCCCTGCTGTGGCTGCTGGTTGCCCAGGGAAGTTGTGGACACCTTGTCCTTGGAACTATTTAACACCAAGCTTTGAGCAACCTAGTGTAGTGGAAGGTGTCCCTGCCCACAGCAGGGGGGTTGGAACTACATGATCTTTAAGGTCCCTCCCAACTCAAGTCGTTCCTGTGATTTCTATCACCTCTCTTGGTGCTTTTGTGAGGAGGGAGATGCAGTAGGTTTGTCTCTGTGCCTACCTTGCTGATGACAAAACCTGGAGACATTGTAATGTGTATTGCCTGCTGTAGAGCTTGTTTTTTCACGTGGGGGCTTACCTCTCAAATTCAGCTTTTTCTCCTTATAAAAGCTAAACCAGATCATAGAATCTTAGAATTGTTTTGGTTGGAAAAGACCTCCAAGATCATTGAGTCCAATCTTCAAGAATAGGCCACCGTGGCTNGACCTTGTCAATAGTCCCTCCCCAGCTTTCCTGTAGGCTCCCTTCAGATACTGGAAAGCCACTCTAAGGTCTCCTCGAAGCCTTCTCTTCTCCCGGCTGCAGAGCCCCAACTCTCTCAGCCTGTCCTCATAGCAGAGCTGCTGCAGCCCTCTGATCATCTTTGTGGCTCTCCTCTGGACCCGCTCCAGCAGTTCCATGTCCTTCTTGTGTTGAAGTGCAAAGGATACCTCAGAGAGTAAGAAACACAGGGAGAGGTGTTTATTGTTTTTTTTTTTTCCTGCTGTTTTTTTCTTTTTTGATGAGTTTCTTTTGAAAGCAGGATCTGTTCTAAATGAGATCCTCCCCCTAGGAGTAGCTAGGCTGGCCTGTCCAGGCTTGATTTTTGTGTGTAGGGAGGTTGGACTAGATGATCTTTTGATCTTCCAGCCCCTAGCATTCTGTGATTCTGTGAACTTTGATGGTGTTTGTGGATTTGCACTGGTCTTGACCCAACAAGAGGCACACTAGTTTATTTTGGAGAGGAAGACAGTGGAAGGCTAAAGCTAGGGGACAAACAACACGGTGTGTGCTTTTACTGTGGATGTCTACCTTCTCAGCACAGAGTAAATCTAAAGGAAATTCTCTCTTACCCACAAGTCTGTTTTTTCTCTCTCTTGTGCTGTCATATCAAGCTTGTGCATATTGAATCCTAAAATGCGTTCTGGTTTTGATCTAAAAGCATTTAACCAAAGTAAGAACAGCTTTGGTAGGAAACCAGACTGGTAGGAGAGACTTAGCAAGGGCTGTAATCCTGCGCGTGAAGTGAAGCTCAGTCTCGTCCCAGGCTCCCTAGGAGCAGCAGCGTTTCCATTTTGCTTGCTGCAGCCTGGCTGGGGAAAGCTGCAGAATGTTAAGAGGAGTGAGTTCCTGGTTTGTCAGCGCACACGCCCGCCTCTCTTGCCAAGTTCTGCTCTCTGCTTCTAGAAACTGAAAGAGCAGTCAGCTTTTCTTGAAATGCTCCACACGTGTTGCTGTCTCTGCTCTTTGGAAGGTCGCTCCTCGGTATCTGAAAGCAGAGGCAGAGAGCACACAGCCTGGATTTGTGATTGGGTGTCCCCAGTTTAAGGAGGACCTGGCATCCCTCAAGCTACCGCATTGGGATTGCCCCAGCCCAGGTACAGGACCTGGCAGGACCTTGTTGAACTTCCTGAGGTTGGCTTGGGCTCACCTCTCCAGGCTATCCAAGTCCCGCTGGATGCATCCCTTCCCTCCAGCATGTCAACCAGACCACAGAGCTTGGTGCCAGCTGCAGATGTGCTGGAAGGGCACACAATCCCAGTGCCCATATCACTGGCAAAGATTGGAAACAGCACTGGCCCCAGTAGCAGCTCCTGAGAGATGCCACTTGTCACCAGTCTCCATTTAGACACGGAGCCGCTGACAGCAGCTCTGAAAGTGCAACCATCCAGACAATTCCTTATCCAGCAAGTGGTCCACCCCTCAACTCCATGTTTTGCCAATCCGATGGCCAGGATGTCAAGTGGGACAGTGAAGATGCTAAAAGTTGTGAGAGCTGGAAAAATCTCTGAGGGTTTTGCTGAGTCCTGGAACTCATTTCACTTAGTGATACATGAAGGAGACGAAAGACCAAGCACCTTAATAGGAGATGTTGCAGCTGTGGGTTTAGGTACCCACATATGAGGGGTGATGAGTCTGAGTTCCACTGATTTCTTCAGGGAATGCAGAGGGAGAGAGCACTCTAAACCCATGGGCTTTCTGGAAATGCCTGGAAATATTTGGTTCCTGCTGCTTGGGAAGAGAAGCCTTCCCCTGTGGGCAGTTCATTCCTGTCTTGGCCATTGCTCTGTCAGTCGGACGCTGCTGTCGTGCCTTTCTGAGATTGGAAAGTGCTGGAGAAAGTATTAAACACTCTTAATGCTTATGAAAGTATTAAGACTCTTAGTTTGGTATGATCAAGAACTGGTAAGCTCTCAATAAGATCTGCTTGTTCTACTGAATAATTGTGATGGCTATGTGGAAAATTGTAGGTGTAGGATGATGATAAATGGCTAAGACTAAGTATTTACTCATCACAAAGCTGAGAAGCGTCTTGATAATAGAAAATGAGTAATTACATAGAAAACAATCATCAGGCTTCTGGGTTCTTACTAGATATATATTGCAGTCAGAAAACAAGGATGACTGGAGATGCTGTTATAGTTCTTTTACTCTAACTTTTCCTAAAGCAGCATAGGCTGCTGAGAGTAAATGAATGCATCCAGTTCTGGAGCCCCCATTACAAGAAGCATGTGGATGTGCTGGAGTGTGTCCAGAGAAGGGCCACGAGGATGCTCAGAGGGCTGAAGCAGCTCTGCTGTGAGGACAGACTGAAAGAGTTGGGGCTGTTCAGTCTGCAGAAGAGGAGGCTCCCAGGTGACCTTCTTGTGGCCTTCCAGGATCTGAAGGGGGCCTACAAAAAACCTGGGGAGGGACTTCTTACGCTCTTAGGAGTGACAGGACTAGGGGGAAATGGAGCAAAACTGGAGGTGGGGAGATCCAGCTTGGAGGTGAGGAGGAAGTTGTTCAGCATGAGAGTGGTGAGAGCCTGGAATGGGTTGCCCAGGGAGGTGGTTGAGGCCCCATGCCTGGAGGTGTTTAAGGCCAGACTGGATGATGACCCTGACTGATTCTATGACACTCTGCACATTCAGCAGTTGCTCTGAATCAGTATTGATCCCTCCCTTGAGTTTTGCTACTGTATCTTTATATTCTTTCTTCCTTACTATTCATACAAACACAGGAGTCCTCCACAAATATGAATGGGAGCAGTTTTTTAAACCCATATGACACTTTTGTTTGAGAACTGCAAGATTTGGCCCTTTTTATAAAGTTATTGATTGCTATATTTTTAACTGCGGGCATTTATTGTTGCATGAAGGCAGTAAGTGTCAAGGGAAACAGCAAAGGGTTGATTCTCATCACAAGTAGTTTTGGTTTTTTTTCCTTTCATCCATAAAATTCACTCCAGTTTGTCCATCTCCACACAGATCAACAGCAGGGCTGTGCACTATGTGTTCTGCCTTTGCAAAGTCAACTTCAGGGCCAGTGGAAATGATGGAAATGAATTTTCTGCCCTTCATAAAAGTCAATAGCAGAGAGATGAACCGTGGATATGAAGAGAGCTCCTAGCAATCTATTGTACCTCTGGTGTGAAGATAGGGTCTGACATGCAGCCCTCTGAGTTGTACCAGGGTTAAGCTGCTGTAATTAATGATCCAAACTGCAGCAGTGGTGAGTAGAGCTGTCCCCAGAGAACAGGAACTTTGCCCCCCTCCCTTCTGTCCTCCAGAGAGTCCTCCACTTTGGAGTGCTGCCTTTCAGGCTCTCCAAACCAAGGCCTGGTGTCGCCTTTCATCTTGGCTGAAATTAGCACCATAGCCTCCATGTCTTGGTATTTGCTGCAGGTGGTTAAGGGCTGTGTTGTCTGGCTGCTATGTAGACTCATCACCTCAGAGCTGAACCACATGCCAAGAGAACAGATTGGAGGCAGTGCTGGGACTTTTAAGAGGTGTGGATGTGATGCCATGGTTAATTTTACCAGAAAAGAGGGAGGCTTTCCCTGCAGAAGACATCTCACTGCCTGGGGAAACTTCCAGGGGAAAAACCTCTCTGGAGGCCTGCCTGAGTACCCAGGTCACCAGATGCTTAGAGGGGTTAAGGATCACTTTCACATGTTTCTGCACCGGTTGGTCCTTCTCCTCAAGACTGCTCTCAATCCACACTGCACACAGCCTGGATTTGTGATTGGGTGTCCCCAGTTTAAGGGGGACCTGGCATCCCTCAAGCTACTGCATTGGGTTTGCCCCAGCCCAGGTACAGGACCTGGCAGGACCTTGTTGAACTTCCTGAGGTTGGCTTGGGCTCACCTCTCCAGGCTATCCAAGTCCCGCTGGATGCATCCCTTCCCTCCAGCATGTCAACCAGACCACAGAGCTTGGTGCCAGCTGCAGATGTGCTGGAAGGGCACACAATCCCAGTGCCCATATCACTGGCAAAGATTGGAAACAGCACTGGCCCCAGTAGCAGCTCCTGAGAGATGCCACTTGTCACCAGTCTCCATTTAGACACGGAGCCGCTGACAGCAGCTCTGAAAGTGCAACCATCCAGACAATTCCTTATCCAGCAAGTGGTCCACCCCTCAACTCCATGTTTTGCCAATCCGATGGCCAGGATGTCAAGTGGGACAGTGAAGATGCTAAAAGTTGTGAGAGCTGGAAAAATCTCTGAGGGTTTTGCTGAGTCCTGGAACTCATTTCACTTAGTGATACATGAAGGAGACGAAAGACCAAGCACCTTAATAGGAGATGTTGCAGCTGTGGGTTTAGGTACCCACATATGAGGGGTGATGAGTCTGAGTTCCACTGATTTCTTCAGGCAATGCAGTTCAATCAGTGGTGTGTGGAGGCCAGCAGGGCTAAGTGCTGCCCTTCCTGGGAGTCTCTCATGTCTGTGGTTTGTTTAAGTTTGATTTTTTGGTTGGCTTTTTTTGGAATGTTATTGGCTTTAGTGAAGGATTATGCAAAATTCATAATCTGTATTAGTTTTGACACCCAGGTGATGATTGTTAATAACTATTACAACTGTTTATTAACATTAAAACTGGCCAGAGAACTTAGTCACAGGTTCAGAAAGGCCCAGGTTGGAAATTTATACAGGCAGGGCACAGGCAAAATTAGAGCACTTACTTCTTAAAGTGGCAAATGCAAATATTATACTGGAAGAGGTTTTTAAGTACTCACAAAGTATGAACCAGACAGTACCCAAAGTGCGTGGAACTGTCTTGTTGGCTGCTGAGACTTGATTCCTCCCAGGCTTCTGGGGAAAGGAGGAGGCAGACAATCTCTGACCTAGTCTCGTGGCTCCTCTGGATGGTCTGTGTATCTCCAGGACTTCCAGTCTTAGCAGAAGACTTTGAGAGGCAGGCAGGATGTCTTGGGATGTGCAGTCACAGCACAATGTCACGTTGAGAGCTGTGCAGGCTGACCGCGTGCAGGCATTTGGAGCCTGTTCCTCGTAAGCTCTCCAGGCAAATTCAGGATGCAAAATGAGGCAGCAGCGGCCTCGTGCTACCTGCTTATCCCTTCTATCAATATCCAGCCCATGACTAGTGGGGCACTGGACATAGATTAGCCAATCAGAATGGCACTTTGCCAGGCCTCACTATATTAGGTGAAGCCAGGGCTTCCGCCCTCCTCTTCCATGGTTGCCTCTGCCAGCACAGGAGGAGCAGAGGAACAGGGGAACATGTCTGGGCAAGCCAACATGGATAAGCCCATGTTTGCCCTATTGGGCCTACCACCACACTTTACAGCACTCATGGGTAGGAGGAGCTGAAATGTTGTCATTGTTTTTCTTTGGTTCTTCCTGCAATGTAGGCCTGACACTTCCTTTGAAATACAAACTCAATTTGTAGTCATCTTCAGAGGCACTTAGTGCTGTGGTCTAGATGGTTGAACAGGGCTGGGTGCTAGTTTGGACTGGATGGTCTTGGAGGTCTCTTCCAAGCTGGCTGATTCTATGAACATTGCTCTTAGTTTCAGGTGTTGTCAAGTTACACCAGAAGGTAAGCATGGTGGAGATGTGTGTTCTCCAGAACCGAATGCGTTAGTGACACAGGAGAAGGAATTAAAGGAGAAATAGAAGGCTGTCCTGGGGGATGCTCCAAGAAGGCAGCCCTGAGGACAGATCACTTAGCCATAAAAGATCCTGAGAAGCATGTGCTCCGCATGGCTCTCTGGGAGTACTTCCGTGCCCAAAGCCTTGCAGCGTATGCAAACTGCACGTGCCTCAGTGGAACGCTGGCCCAAGGCACAGAGCCGTTCCGGTGCTCAGCCTTGCATGCTCCCTTAAGTACAGGAGAAGTTTTTGTAGGACTGGTGCCAAAGTGAGCTTTCTGTGGGTTGGAAAGGAAGGGGAACAAAGTAAAAGCAAACTGTCTGCTGCCCTCTCTGCTAGGAGACAGCAGCCAGGAAGAGTACAGAACCAAAAACCTTTCTGAAAGGCGGGGAGTTGTTTAATCAGATTTCCATGCTTGGTCTCAACCTTGTGTAAAGACTGAATGTGCAGGAAAAAACACTTGTGTGTAACTTGAACATAAATGTTAGGGTAGATGTCTGTATCAGGGAGAGCAAGACTCTACCAGCAGGCCACTTCCTCAAAGTGAAAGCTTTGAGGTGGCTGAGCAGAAATTTTGGAAGGACTGTGTGAGAGAAACTTCAAGTAACCGCAACTGGTGCCTGCCAACCACAACTGGTGGGTTGGTTGTCTTCTCATTTCCACATCTCTCCTCACTCTAGGAAGGCTTCTGAAGGACAATGGGAAATGAACTGGCTTAGCCAAGAATTAACTTCAAGAATTAACTGGGCACAGATAAAGGAAGTTATGTGAGGCAGTGAAAGGAGACAAAGGAGGAAAGTCATCTAAACAGCAATATAAAGGAAATACTGGGGAATAAAAGTAGTCATCAACTCGTTAGAGGAGTGTCACAAGCAGCCCTGCCAAGGATGCGATCGATGGAGTTCCTCTTTCAGTTGTCTCACACTACAGCACTTTAAAATTGCTGTTAGAATTAAGTTAATTTCTTGAGTTGTAAATAGTACAGTGTAAATCTTCCAGCCGCTCCAGGACCAAGTATCTCTGCCTGCAGCTTACCAGTTCCACTTGATTTCATTTCAGACTCATCCCTGCAAGCCAAACCACAAAAAGAGCTTCTTGCCCAGTGGAAAATGAAGTGCAGGAGGCTGTCCTTGTGCTGCTAACAGGAAGCTGCAGGGAGCAGAGCTGGCTCTTGCTGCGGTTCTCTTTGGGCTCAGCTACCCATCTTGCCAGTTAGGCAGAGACTCCTGGTTCCTGGGTATGAGTTAGATGATCCTACGTACGTCTAACTGAGGACAGTAGTTCTATACCTTGGGCAGTTTATAAAGAGCCTTGTTGAGCAGCAACCTGATGTGATCTAAGATGAAGTAGAGCTCTGCTCCTGTGGGCACTCTGCAGAGGTTTCTGGCCTCTGCTCTCCTGTGCAAGCACCATCAGCTGGAGACCTAGCAGAGCTCTGCTCTGGAAGGACTAGGGTTTATTTGGCTAGGAAGAGGAACTCTGGGGTGTCCGTGTGCTCTGGGATGTCTCCCAAGCTGGAACACTATCTCAGAGATGTGCTCTATGCTTCACATCCGTTCTCTGCGGTCCCTGGAGTCTGTCCTGCTCAGCGTCTGAGGAATGAGAGGCCCTCTATGGATGAGCCCTGCCCTCCATCAGAAGAGTTCCTTGCCTGAGATGCTGCCCCTGGCAGATGTGGGTGTGGACACTGGGGCACCCACCCTGGGCCATGGTAACACATCTACTCTGCCTGCTAAAGGGCTCTCCCAGGCTACCTCAGAAGCAGCAGTGACATTGGTAACATGTCTTTCTGCTGGAGAGTTTTCCAGGAAGCAGGATTTGTACAGTGGCCCAGCTCTTTCTCTTCTATCACCCACTACAGCTACCTGCAAGCAAAAAGGCTGTAAAACCTGGAAGAGAAATGATGAGTTAACAGAGCTCTTATCTTCATGAAAGAGCTGTAGTTGGAGGATTGGCTTAAGTCCAAAGTGACTGTCTTGCTCTACCACTTTACACCTCACTTGGATGGGGAACCCTTTCTAGGGTGGAGCTAAGGCAGGGTCTGCTGGAGGGTCACAGCTGAGGGACACCTGGGACCTGTGAGCGGCTGCTGTGAGTATGGCTGTGGGGACAGCTGGATGGGGGGACAGAGGGAAGGAGGAGCTGCTGCTCAGTGGTTGTTTCTCCAAAGGAGTGCTGAAGGTGTAGAGTGCTGAATGCATTTCAGACTGGGCTTGGTTATTGCTTTTGTTGTCCAGAGGGAATTTTAGCATTGTTTCAAGACTTAGGTTCTGCTTTGTTCGCACGGAGGAAATCAGATCCTGGCTGTGGTCTTAACTGCTGAAGAGGTGCTGATGCCTCCAGCTCTTTCTGGAGCTGCTCTTTGATTGCTTGCCCAGCTCAGTCAGCTCTCTCTCTGAATTTGGTCTCCTAAACAAAACAGTTCTTCACCTATTTCTGTAAGCCACGTTACTGCCTTCACTCACTGGCTACCTCTGTGTGCTGGGCTTCCCACCAAGACCCTTGTCTCTGCGCCGTGAAGGCTTGGGCTGGACAGCAGGCAGTGCGGGTGAGGAAGGAGTGACAAGCAGAGGGAAGCTGCAGCCTTTTTCCTTAGCTGAGTTAGTTTGTTGGGTCTGACTTGCGCAAACACTGCTTGAATGCAGCTCACAGTATTTGCTCAGTGATCCACTGGAATGTCTGGGATATTTTTGTTTTTCCTCCAGAGCCAAAAAGCAGATACTGGCTCTAAATCCCAAAGCTGCCAGCCTGAGGCAGGCTGCAGTGGAGGCTGAATAGAGACGAGCTGCTCTGGCAGGCAGGGGGCTTCCTCTGTCCCAGAAGCTGGGGCTGGTAATTGTTGCAGATGACTCTGTAGCTCTGTGTGCTCTGACTGAAAGGAAGAGCGTTCCAAAACTGGCTGAGCTGCGGGCAGCCTGCTGCAGCCCTGACCTCCCCAGCTACCCAGCACTGGAAGCACTGCAGGCACGGTGCATTGCTGTCATACCGTGAAGCTCCCTACCAGCCACCCTCTTTCCTGGCAAGCTCTCCAAATGCTGCACTGAGAGACCAGCAGACATCCTGCCAGCTGCCCAGGGCTCCTCTCAGAGCATGTTTCCAAAGCTTTGTGACCAGGGACAGGAGGCTGTCGTGCTGTGGGAAGGGGAGGTGTTCCAGGCAGCAGTGGCCAGAGGGAAACATGCCCTTTTAATCGTAGTTTTTCTGATACTTACTTATTTCTTTGCTTGTTTTTGTCTCTGAACTAAAAACATAATGTTTGGGATACACCACCATCACATCCAATCCAATCTTCTGGTGGCTTTGGGAGGCACTGGAGCATATGGCTTTGTATCCAGACAGCTTTGGACTTCACCGAGCCCGGTGCCTGGTGGTACGCCCAGCTGCTGGAGCACAGGAGAGCCCAAGCCAAGGTTCTCTGAGTAGCAGCTTCTTGCAGTATTTTGCAGACCTGGTAAAGATAGGAAGATGGAGCTTGCTTCGCTCTGGCCTGAACAGTGTGTTCATACGGGCTGGATGAAGCTTGGGCTTTTGTGTGCTGCATGTGTACTGGTGTAGGTGACTGAGAGAACCTCTGCATGGTTATCTGTGTGCCAGTGGCAACTCATAACAAGACATGCAGTGTTCTCTCAGACCTGCTTTGGGCTGCTGCTTTCTTCAAGGCTTAAATGTCTTGGCAAGTTTACTGAGTCCTTAGACTGTTGCTTCTTGTCTGACAGTGTACTTGCTGGCTGGAGGGTCAAGACATCTGCAGCCTGACACAGACCTTCCAATCATGTTTTCATTAGCACTTGCCCTGAAGTTGCCACAGAAGAAATCCCCCCCTAATTTCAGGAATAAGATGAATTATTACCTCAGATTGCCTCAGCTTCAAGAGAGGAAAGTGTTACTGTCTCGGATCACGCATAACCAGTGGCTGGAGACCGGACTGGAGACTAAAAGAATGTTTCTTTTCAAACCCAGAGGGACAAAAGAGTCAGTCATCTATTACCATGATCTGCATAGGGCTCAAGATCCTCTTGAGCATTCTCTGGGCACTGCAGATCTGCTGAGTGGACACTTGCTGGCTCAAAGGCAGTGCTCTGGTTTCATTTGTAAAGATTTTGTTGTTCATTGTGTTGACAAAAACCTCCATTACCTGGTGTGGGAGAAATGCTGGTACTAGAGAAATAATGAAGTAGTTAATCTTCCATCTGGTCCTGCTGTCAAGGTCTTGCATAGGGAGAGAGCCTGCAGCCTTCTGTGCATCCGTGTTCCTGTGCCAGACTCCCGTGCCGAGAGAGCATCTGCCCCTTGTAATGTCATAATTGTGCATCTTTATTGCTTGGATCTGCTCTCTTGAAAGAGTGGGAATCTATGGACCAGGGATAGGGACCAGAGGGAGGAAAAGAAGTTGAGCTGCCTGGCTTTAGGCACCCCAACTGAGGCTCATGAGTTAGGATTAGCATGGACTTTAGGGTCCACAGGGGAGTAAGATTGATGTCAGATCAGCACATGCAGGATCTAAGCTGTTCTTTATTTCGAGTGAGCTGCAAGAAGACTCTGGACCCCTGGAATTGAAGGGTGGACTACTCCCTGGAAGAGGACCTGGCTGGCTGGCCTCATTCACAGAGCTGCAGTAAAAGGCTGGCTCAATGTCTAAATGGAGATGAGTGACAAGTGGCTCCCTCAGGGGTCAGTACTGGGACTAGTGCTGTTTAACATCTTTGTCAGAGACATGGACAGTGGCAGTGAGTGCACTTCCAGCAGCTGGCTGTGACACCAAGGTCTGTGGGCTGGCTGACACACTGGAGGGAAGGGATCCATTCAGAGTGACTTGGACAGGCTGGAAAGGTGAGCCCAAGCCAAATTCATGAAGTTCAGCAAGGCCAAGTGCAAGATCCTGCATCTGGGTTGGGGCAGTCCTAAGCACAAATACAGGTTGTATGTGGAGTGGCTCAAGAGCAGTCTTGAGAAGGGCTTGAAGATACTGGTAAATGAAAAAATCAATATGAATCAGCAAAGGTTGCTGGCAGCCCAGAAGACAGCAGTGTCTGCATCAACAATGTAAGCAGCAGGATGAGAGAGGCAATTGTCCCCCTCTGCTCTCATGACACCCCATCTGGAGTGCTGCATCCAGTTCTGGTATGCCCAGCATAAGGAGTGGGAGCTGGAGTGGGTGGGCACGAAGATGATCAGAGGGCTGGAACACCTCCCCTGAGGGACAGGCTGAGAGAGCTGGGGGTATTCAGCCTGGAGAAGAGAAGGCTCCAGGGAGAGCTTAGAGCAGCCTTCCAGTACCTGAAGTGGAAAGAGACTTTTTACAGGCACTTGTAATGACAGGACAAAGGAGGATGGATTGAAGCTTGAAGAGGGCAGATTTAGACTGGATATTAGAAAGAAATTATTTAGAGTAAGGGTGGTGAGAAATGGAACAGGTTGCCCAGGGAAGTCATAGATGCCTCCTTCCTAGAGATCAGATGAGGCCTTGAGCAACCTGGTCCAGTGTAAGGTGGCCCTGTCAATGCCAGGGGAGTTGGAACTCGATGACCTTTAAAGTGCTTTCCAACCCAAACCATTCTATGAATCTATGAATCAATATGAGGTCAATGAGAAAGAAAAGAATGGAATATGGGAAGTGAAATATCCCTTACTGCCTCTGACGGTCATGCTGTGCTAGAAGTGAAACTGTCTCTGGCAGCTGCTGCACGGGGCTGGTCAAAGCTGCTAGGGTCTTGAGCCCACTCGTTAAAGTGTGTTTTTACTTCCTGCCCACTGACTGAAGGGGTTGAAAAGAGCAATGTCAAAACTCTCTGGTGTTGCTTGTGTCCAGACAGTACAGAAAAGGTGACATGGATTAATCCTCATATCCTTTGACAAGAGACTTCTCAACATATCAGGTGGCTGCAGCTGGGTTATGAAGGGACAAAACCATAGCACTTTATGTTGAGGGCAATTGTGTCATGCTGACACTGGTATTGGCAAGGCTCTAGAATGAATAAGCATCTTAGCTTTTGCTATAAAGGTCCAAATGTTTGCAAACCACAAGTGGATTTTATATTGAGTGATGGGTCCAGAGGAGAGCCACGAAGATGATCAGAGGGATGGAGCACCTCTGCTATGAGGACAGTTTGAGAGAGTTGGGGCTCTGCAGCCTGGAGAAGAGAAGGCTTCGAGGAGACCTTAGAGTGGCTTTCCAGTATCTGAAGGGAGCCTACAGGAAGGCTGGGGAGGGACTATTGACAAGGTCTGGTAATGTCAGGGCGAGGGGGAATGGGTTTAAGCTGGAGGAGGGGAGATTTAGACTGGATGTTAGGAGGAAGTTCTTTACAGTGAGGGTGGTAAGACACTGGCACAGGTTGCCCAGGGAGGTTGTGGATGCTTCCTCCCTGGAGGTGTTTAAAGCCAGGGGGGATGAGGCCTTGAGCAACCTGCTCTAGTAGGAGGTGTCCCTGCCTATGGCAGGGGGTTGGAGCTGGATGATCCTTGAGGTCCCTTCCAACCTAAACCATTCTATGATTCTATGACAGTGGCTTGCCAGGGAGCAAAGGATCAGAAGGAAAACGCAGGTTTGCCATAGAAAGGCTGGGAAGAATCTTTTCAGAGCAGTGTGACTTTGGATCTGTGTTGAAATACCCTCCGGTATGTTGCAGACATCTTCCACTTTGGCCTTGTGTGCAGTTTGTGGCTGCTGAGTCGGCACTGGGAGCTCTGAGCTTTCCTCTTAAGTTCCTATGGCACATAAAAGAACTCAGCTCTCATCACTAATAAAGCAAAGAAGCCCCCTGCCTTGTTAACTGTTCTAGAGGTTGTGTTTGCCACTGTTAAAAAGAATAGAAAGCTCTAACATGTAAGAGTTATCATATTCCCAGTGCAAAGCTTGAGTATTTCTAGCCAAAGGATAATACTGACTTGCCACATGCAATGGCATTGCTATGGAATAGCTTTTTTGGCAGGTGTAATTAAGCCACATGGACTTCCAATAATGTTCCCTAAGCTTTTTCCTTAATTGTGGCTTCATTTAGATCTTGGAGTTTAACAAAACCGATCGAGGCTTGCAGCAAAATATTTCCCTTGTGGAAAATTCTGTTTATATGGAACACAAATCCTATGTTCCTTGTGGGCATGAGCTTTTGTTTTCTTATAGGGTGTTTAAATGTGGAAATCCTGGTGGACTTTTTTTCCCTTTGCATTTCTTAATATAGCCAATACTGTGTGTTTAATGCAGACTTTTGGAAAAAGTAGTCTGAGAAGTGAGTTTCTTCTTCAAACACTTGGAGGAAAGTGCACAGGAGGTTGTAAAACGTGAAGCAGGAGGCACACGATTCTGTCTCAAGCAGTTGCTGCTGCAAGAGATTGTGCTAGTTTGAAGCTAGCTAGCTGGAGAAGAGAAGACTTAGAGGGGATCTGATAAATGTTTATAAGTATCTGAAGGCTGCCATAAGTGGGGGGATAGGCTCTGCTCACTGCTCCCTGTGACAGGACAAGGAGCAATGGGTGTAAGTTGCAGCAAAAGAGGTTTGTGCCTCAACACAAGGGGGAACTTCTTTACTGTAAGGGTCACGGAGCACTGGCACAGGCTCCCCAGAGAGGTTGTAAGGTCTCCTTCCCTGGAGACTTTTGAGGCCTGTCTGGATGTGTTCCTCTGTGATCTGTGTTAGATAGCGTTGTCCTGCTCTGGCAGGGGGGTTGGACTCGATGATCTCCTTAGGTCCCTTCCAACCCCTAACATCCTGTGAGCCTGTAATATTTTGGTGAGAAGAATTAGATGATAGGCTGTGCAAAACAAACAGTGGTGATGTCTGTTGCACTCATAGGCTTCCTGAGATGTATAAGAACAAGAACATAAACATAGATAAGGCAGATCTTCGATCACATTGAGTGATTCTGTGCTCCACAACCTCCATCTCTGGGGCTGCACCTTTTCTCTCTAACCTGCCATCTGTGTGACTAATCCTTCTGTTTCCTAACCCCCCCTGGCCAACCCTCTAAACTCACCTTAAGCATAAGGCAAAGTCTGGAGTAAGGTAGAGGGGTGGGAGAAGGCAGAAAGGTGGTTGGGAGCCCCTGCTGGGGACTCAGGTTTCTGGGAGGGCTGCTGTGTTTCTGTATTACTTTTAACTTGTCTATTTCTGTCTGTAGCTGTAGATACTGTAAACATCTGCTTGTATATTGTGCTAAGCTGTAAATGTAAAGCTTTGTTCAATTTCCCAGAGCCGCTGAGTCTAGCCTGGGTGATTTTCCAGAGTGAGGGGGTGGGGAACACCCAGACCATCACAGAGACAAATAAGAAGCAATTTTGCCTCTGTATCGTTGTTCTTAAATGCAGCCTTGTGATAGCAGCAATAAGCAGACTAACCTGCCTAATTGTGTCGATGTGGTGCTGACCTGTCTCGTCTAGGGCAAGTCCCTGTTCCCAGATAAACTGACCTTCTCTTGGTAAGTGGGAGAAAGCCTCTTTAGCAGCTGCACACACTTACTGGAATGTTCCTGCACAGGCTTAATACTGGGTTTTGGTACAGACCTCTCAGTGAGCCTGATTCCTGGTGAACAGGATACTGTCAGGCCACTGAAACCACTTTGCTTGCCTGTGCAGATATTTGCTCAGAAGAGCTAGACAGAAAAACACCGAGATGGTGTGATTAAACCAAAGTAGATCTATTACTAGCTATTTTAAAATGCATATTTTCTAAATTGATGTAATAACCATCTCAGCCTTGCTCAAAGAGAGAGCTTTGAACAGTTCTGAGCTATTCCTCACTTAATACTCAACTAGAAACAGCAGAAGTGGTGGAAAAACAGGGTCATTTGGGGAAAAAAACATCCCAACAGTTTAAAATCATCAGCTGTGATCACACTTTCCTGACCTCCTGCAGCTTTGCATTATCCAGCCGTGAACGTCTCAGTCTCCCTCGTATCAACGTTTGAGATGGAATACAAATAAGTCATCTGAGTAAGCCAGAAAGCAGGGGTGGGGGGGAAGTGGTTAGCATCAGGGCTACCTGGGGCTGGCAATGGGGAGCATGAGCTTGGAGGGGTGGTCTGGTTTTCAAAGCTGGGCTTTCCAGGGGAGCTGGCAGGAGCAAGATGACTTCAGACTGAAGTGACTTGGAGACATTTTTAACATAGAGTCTGAATGGTGAAGTCAGCAAGGGTCTGGAAAGCAGCCTGTAAACTGCTTTACTGAATGTGATGGGGAAATGGCAGTTTTTGCAGGAGCAGGGTGCTCGTGTTTTCTGGATAAAGGAAAGTTCCCTGGGATGGCAGACAGCAAGGAGGGCACAGCAAGGCCAGTCTTGGTCTCTTCTCCCAAGTAACTAGCGATAGAACAAGAGGGAATGGGCTTCAGTTGTGCCAGGGGAGGTCTAGGTTGGATATTAGGGAAAAATTCTTTCCTGCAGGAGTGGTCAGGCTTTGGAACAGGCTGCTCAGGGAGGTGCTGGAGTCACCATCCCTGGAGGTGTTTAGGAAGTGTGTGGGTGTGGCACTTCAGGGTATAGTTTAGTGTTTGTGGTAGCTGGATTACAGTTGGACTCAATGATCTTAAAGGCCTTAATGATTCTGTGAGTCTAAGCCCTGTCTGCTGCCTGTATTTCACCTGTCTTTGCTCTTTATTGCAGGTTACCTATCTGGGTAAGATTTCCACAACAGGGATGCAGTTTTTGTCAGGCTGCACAGAGAAACCAGTCATCGAGTTGTGGAAGAAGCACACACTGGCCAGGGAGGATATTTACCCAGCTAACGCCCTTCTGGAAATCCGCCCTTTCCAAGTCTGGCTGCATCATCTGGACCTCAAAGGCGAGGCCACAGTCCACATGGATACCTTTCAGGTAGCACGGATAGCCTACTGCACTGCCGATCACAACGTCAGCCCAAACATCTTCGCTTGGGTCTATCGGGAGATCAACGACGACTTGTCCTACCAGATGGACTGCCACGCTGTAGAGTGCGAGAGCAAGCTGGAGGCCAAGAAGCTGGCCCACGCCATGATGGAGGCCTTTAAGAAGACTTTTCACAGCATGAAAAGCGACGGGCGGATCCGCAGGAACAGCTCGGCCGAGGAAGTGTCTCACGGATTTGAGTCCGATGATGGCTGACTGAACTCACTCGTGGTTCAGCAAGGGCAGAGTAGCCTGGGGAACGTGAGCTGATAGATGAATAAGCAACAACTGAAACCGGGGAATTGAAGGACTGCCAAACACTCGTCTGACCGGCGGTTTAGGTCTAAAGAGGACTTCAGTACCTACAGCTATGCAGCATTACAGTCATTATAGTCCAGTCAAATCAGCTGCTGATACAAAAGTCAGAAAAAAGCTCCCTCCTCTCTCTCACCCACCCGTCATGGGCTCTCTTGTCACTGTAGTTCAGGTAAGCATCACCAACTAGAGCCATTCCTATTTGTCTTAGAAGCTTGGTCAGGTTTCTGAATTGCTCCTCTGTCATTCCAGCTAGGGGCTGATGCACAAGAGTGAGTAGATCCAGAAAGCCCTAATGGTCCCTGAATGATCATTTTCCAGGAAGCATCACAAAATTCCTTTGACCATCCATAGGCTGAGAGAGCCATTCGTAGCCTTTTAGACTAATGGCCTGGCATTCTGCAGTTAATTTACATGTCACAGATAGAAAAGCAAAGCAGTTGCTTGTATGTACACATTATATAATATGCTAGCCTTTACTTTATTCATTGTACCCATTTCCTTAGCATACCTCCTGCCACGGCTTTCACCCAACACCAGTAGTTGCCGTTTCAGACTATCTGCTGCAGGATACCAAAAAGGGGTAGGCAAAAGTACTCCTCAGGTATGGGCTAGAGGCAGAGGAAGCCAATCTGTGCGTTTTCCGACCCTGCAGGAGTGGACCCACTGGTGAGAGTGGAGAGACACTTGGGTCTGTCAGTGTTTGAACCGTGACTTCGCATCAACCTCAGGTCTGCAGTGACAGGAGCATAGCAGCCTCCACTCCCTGTCTCCACACTGCCGGTCTGGTGGCCCTGATGGGATGGAGCTGGTGGTGCCCAGTGGCACGGCCAGGGCTGCACGACTGTAAGGATCAAAGGAAACAGGTCCTTAGGAGGCAGGTGTGAGGATCTGTTCTGGTTGAGAAGCTCACAGCAAGAGTCCTGTATCTTTCCTTGTTGGCAGGTACACAGAGTCATGCCTTCCTTCCTTCCTTAAATGCAGATCTTTAATAAAACTCAAGTAAAAGGAAAAACTTGTTTCACGTCATGTTTTTTAAGGCTGAGGGCAGGTCAGCAGTTTGCAAGTAAGGCTGGTGCTGTAGATGACTCTGTTGGTGATGATGGCAGCATGAGAGACACCGAGGCACCATACACAATCCTTGAGAGCAAGCTAGCCTGAAGCAAACAGCTCCATATCAGTGTTCTGCAGGTCTGGATCTTCATATGTGAGAGTGTCTGGCTGAGTCCAGCCTGGGCATGGAGAGAGACTGAGGAGGGCCCACACCATTGCTTTACAATGTATGGAAACTGTTCTCCAGCGTAAATGCAGGCAGACTGTAATAAAAAAGGAAACACCAACATTTCCAGTTCAAGCTTGGGAGGTTTAAGCTGTCCTGCCAATGCAGACTCTGTGGTTTTGTTTTATGTGTGTGGCTTCTGTGTTCAGTTTGCTTACTGGAAGGGAAATGGTAATTTATTTCCATGTAGTATGACCTCAGTCTCCATGGGAATTGCCTTTAATGTTTTTTAATGGATCTCTTTCTTTTAAATATTTAGGCAAATCATTGCCCTGAGGTGGTTTTGTTTGAACTTTGCTCTGTGTGGACCTGATTTATACTTTCTGCTGTGCAGGAGGTGGCAGCAGAGAAACCACACCACCCTAGACCTGACCAGTTGGACTGGGCTCTGCTGGCGGAGAGAAGTCTGTGTCCTGCTTATGAGGATCACAGAGTAGCTCTGGTGCAGCGTGAGGTGGTGAGATAGAGGCTGGCATTGAAAACTGGGAGGAGTGGCTGACACTCTGTCAGGCTGTGCTGCCATCCAGCCTGACCTGAACAGGCTGGAGAGAAGGGCAGGGACAAATCCAGTGAAATCCAACAAGGGCAAGTGCAGAGTCTTGCATCTGGGGAGGAACAACCCCATGGATCAGTACAGAGTGGGGCTGACCTGTTGGAGAGCAGCTCTGGGGAAAAGGACCTTGAGTCCTGGTGGAGAACAGGATGACCATCAGCCATCAACCTGCCCTCATGGCCAAGACGGCCAGTGGCATCCTGGGGTGCATCAAGAAGCCAGCAGGTCTCCACCTCCTCTACTCTGCCCTAGTGCAGCCACATGTGGAATACTGTGTCCCGCTCTGGGATCCCCAAGGGGTCCCCAAGAAGGTCAAAGACTTGCTGGAGAGAGTACAGCAAAGGGCTACAAAGATGATGAGGGGACTGGAACATCTCTCTGAGACCGAGAGAATTTGAGCTTTTTAGTCTGGAAAAGAAAAGTCTAAGGGGGGAATCTCATCAATGCTTAAAATACTTAGAGGGTGGGTGTCAGGAGGATGGTAATGGGCACAAATTGAACACAGGAAGTTCCATCTAAACATGAGGAGGAACTTGAAGGGTTCTGGAGCACTGGGACAAGCTGCCCAGAGAGGTGGTGGAGTCTTCATCTCTGGAGACATTCCAAACCTGCCTGGACATGTTCCTGTGTGACCTTCTCTAGGTGAACTTGCCTTGGCAGTAGGGTTAGACTCAATGATCTCCAGGGGTGCCTTCCAACTCCTACCATTTGCTAACTGTGTGATTTTGGCAGCTTTTGGGCGTGTTTCTCTGGATGATCCAGTGCCTCCAAGTGTGTCTCTGAAAAAGATGAGTATTTTTCTTCCCTTCATGCCCATTTGGAAGTGAGCTGTACACTAGGCCAAAAAAGCAAACCTGTCCTGCCGTGTTCACCCCTGTCTTTGGGAGCAAAGGGGAAAAACAGACAAAGCTTTCTTCAACTTGCTAAGCTATTTTCTTTTGCTCAGAGCTGTCAGCATGTGTTAGTTCCTCGACTTGTTTGGGTGCTCTGCCAGCAGAGCTGCTGTGAGTCAGCTGCCAAGGATGCCCAAGAACAACAGATAGGGTAGCTCCATGAAAGTCAGTAAAAGCAGGTTTAACAATGCCTTTGCTGCTTTGCCAAACTAGAAGTACAAAATAGCTGCAAATCTTTTTCTCAAGGTAATCCCGAGATTTCCAAACAACAGCTAAAATGAGCCTCTGCCACTCAACTGTTACACCCTAGAAACGCACTCCATACCCTGAGCTTTACCAGAAATACAGAAGAGAAATGCTGTGACTATCAGCACAGAGCTCACAGCCAACCTGGGCAGCCCCTCACCTGAGCAAGCAGGTCTCCTATGAGTCTATGATACTTCTGTCACTACTGGAACTAAAACTTGCCACTTACAAACTTGCTCCGAGATTCCTGGTAAGCTTCTGAAGGTTCCTGTTAAGTCACTTCCAACCTGACCCATTCTAGGATTCTATCCAACAGCTTTAAGACCACAAAGAAACCTTTCAGGGATGAAATGTGATTTAAGACAGAAGCAACCTCAAGCCTCTCCCCTTCCCAGTGCAGCCACGAGCACAAAGCCTGACACCTTAGAACCTGTTTGCTTTATAAAGCAAGGTGAGAAAAAATGTTTCTCTAGAACAGAAAGACTGGACCAGATGATCCTTGGGGTGCCTTCCAACATGAACCATGCTATGATGATTCCATGTCTCTTGAGGCAGTGGTTACCTCTAACGCAAGGAGGTTTATGCAGGGCAAAAGCAGGTGCGGAACCTGCGCTCCATTGTTCCTCAAAGCCACTCACAGAGTTTCCACAGATGACACAGTTCAAGGATTACCAGACCCCATTGCAAGTCTGCTTCTTCTGATTTCCTGTCCAGTTCAAGCCTCATCCTTGTTGCCAACAGAATGTCAGTTAATTCACAGAATGCATCAGGTGGGAAGGAACCCGCAAAGGTTGTCTTGTCCAACCTCCCTGCAGTGAGAAGGGACATAAACTAGATTAGGTTGCTCAGGGCCCCATCATGTTTGACCTTGAATGTTTCCAGGGTTAGAGCTTCAACCAATTCAGCAGCTTCAAAAAGCCTGTGATGATAATGTGAGGCCTGCAGCAGCACAGGGACAAGGAACAGGGCTGGCAGAGCAGTCCTCCTTCCTTACAACTTTGCAAGTATTTGATGATGAAGTGGGAAGAACAACGCTGCAGACCCAAAGCACCACCAGGAAATAAAGGCACAACACTTTGCTCTGTTGAGCTGTTCAGTGGCTGTAGAGCTTTTTCCATTCTTCCTCTCCTGGGGAACCCCTCAACTGGGGTTGTTTAGTCTGGAGAAGAGGAGGCTGAGAGGGGACCTTATTGCCCTCTACAACTACCTAAAAGGAGGTTGCAATGAGGCTGGAAGTGGTCTCTTCTCCCAAATTACTAATGCTAGGACAAGAGGAAATGGCCTCAAGTTGCATCAGGGGAGGTTTAGGTTGGATGTTTGGAGGAAGTTCTTTCCTGAGCGGGTGGTCAGGCACTGGAACAGGCTGCCCAGGGAGGTGGTGGAGTCACCATCCCTGGAGGTGTTTAAAAAGAGGGTGGATGTGGTGCTTGAGGCTGTGGTCTAGTGATGAAGGATGCTGGGATGAAGGTTGGACTGGATGATCCTGGTGGTCCTTTCCAACCACAGCAATTCATAGTGATTAGATGTGCTGAGGGATTTGGTTTAGTCAAGGACTTGAAACTAATGATTGGACTCGATGGTCTTGAAGAGCTTTTCCAATCTAACAAATTCTGTGATTCTGTGATTCAGTGCATCTTTGTGTATGACAGTTGAGGCCATCTGGATTTCCACCTGCGTGATAGTGACACACGTCTTGCATGGTCAGACATCACTTACTCTGGAGTTAACAGCCCATGAGAAGCAGGACAAGAGCTGGCAAGGTGCACTTGCAGCCCAGAGGGCTGCATCAACAGAAGCATGCCCAGCAGATTCAGAGAGGTCACTCTGCTACTCTGCTGGTGAGAGTGACTTCTGGTAAGACTTCACCTGGAGTGTTCACCTACAGGGCCTTCAACACAAGAAGGACATGGACCTGATGGAACAGGTCCAGAGGAGAGCAACAAAGATGATCAGAAAGCTGGAGCACCTCTTATACGTGGACAGGCTGAGAGAGCTGGGGTGTTCAACCTGGAGAAGAGAAGGCGCTGGGGAAACCTTAGAGTAACATTTGGTACCTGAAGGGGACCTACAAAAAAGCTGGGGAAGGACTGTTTAGAAGGGCTTCTAGTGATGGAATGAGGGGCAGTGGTTTGAAACAGAGTAGATATAGGTTGGCCATCAGGAGGAAGTTCTTCACAATGAGAGTGGTGAAATACTGGAACAGGTTTGCCCAGAGATATGGATGAGGCCCCATCCCTGGAGACGTTTGAGGTCAAACTTGATGGAGCCCTGAGCAGCCTGACCTAGTTGGACATGTCCTTGCTCACTGCAGGAGGTGGTTGAAGCAAATGGCCTATGAGGGTCCCTTCCAAAGCAAGGCATTCTGTGATTGTAATTCCCTGTTTTGCCTAAGTAACTCCCCTGGACTGATCAGACTTAGTGCTCTCTCCAGCCACGACGCACACAGCTGCTCGCCTAACACACAGGCATTAGCTCATAGCCCAGCTATGCTGCTGACACGGGGTCATGGAAAACGTGCCAGCAAAATAGAATCCTCACCACTCCAGCAGACAACAACAAACCTGGAATTTCATTACATCTTGGCAATTAAGCCAGAGGAAATTCCTTAGGAGAGGAGCCGTTCTCCGGGATTTCAAGCAGAACGAACTGCTGCTGCTGAATGAGCTGAGACCCACAGAGGCAAAACGTGAGCCGTGCCGCGTTCTTGGTGCTTTGAAAGGCACACATCGAGTTCTCAGGACGTTACGCATGGGGCACGCAGCCACCTGCTGCACAAACCGTGCTGAGCGCAGTGCAAGGCAGCATTGCTTCACAGCATCGCAGAGTTGTCCCAGCTGGAAAAGACCTCCAAGATCATGGAGTCCAGCCAGTGACCTACCACCACCGTGGCCACTACCATTACCCAAAGCACCACAACCATGTGCTTCTTGAACACCTCCAGGGATGGTGACTTCTCCACCTCTCTGGGCAACCTCTTTGTGTTGCAAACAAAGTATTAAAATAGAATCAACCAGGTTGGAAGAGACCTCCGAGACCATCCAGGCCAACCTAGCACCCAGCCTTAGCCAGTCAACCAGACCATGGCACTAAGTGCCTCATCCAGGCTTTTGCTGAACACCTCCAGGGATGGTGACTCCACCCCCTCCCTGGGCAGCCCATTCCAATGCCAATCCCTCTCTCTGTGAAGAACTTCCCCCTGCCATCCAGCCTATACTTCCCTGGGCACAACTTGAGGCTGTGTTGTGTACTGCCAGACCACTGGGCACCCTGGCTGCGGCTTGGCTGCGAGCGCTGTCTACAGCCACTAGCACTGGGACTCTCCTGGCCCCAAGTGCCCGCCTGTCTTGGTTCTAGAGACTCAAAACATAGCTAACAGACCTAATACAATAATAGGATGCCTTCCCCTCTCCCACCCCATCCACCCTTTTGGAAAGAAAGGAATGAGATGCAGCGAGGCAGAGGGTAAAACAGCACACCCAAACAAACAGTCGTGCTTCCACCTGGGAGTTAAGAGAGAAAACCTTAATAAATAAAAAGGTATTTAAAGTAGGGGAGTTACAAAGAGGTAGAGGGAAGGAAAACAAGATGCAAAAAAATATGTATACAACCAGATTGATGGCAGTGGATAGAGGTAGGATCATGAAGGGTTTGTCCACCACGTGGAAGGGTGGCCACGTGGTAAATACAGGAGCAGCTGTAGGAACAAGGGTGGTGCTAGCAGGCAGGGAGGCAAAAAGAGAGTGAAACAGGAAGCTCCTGTGTTATAGGGGCCCTGGACAGGAAGTGGGAACGGGCTAACCACTATACCTGGGGTCAGGTTCAAGATCCAGCCCCCAGGAGGATTAACCCTTTACACCACCAGTGGCTTCTGTCCCAAGAGACGTGTGTGCCAGCTGGCACTGCCACTCCCTTCCCATGCCACCCTCCTGACATCGAGATTCCTATGACCTGGGGTGGTACAGATGGTGTCTCCCTGCTGCATGCATGCCCACAGAGACCTGTAACGAGTCAATTAGGAAGCAGTGTGCAGTTAATGCTGGTGATCTTGTACACTGCAGGAAGGAGACCATGGCCTTTCATGCCCTGCTCAGCACAGACTAACAGGTTACCATACAAACTCCTCCACAATACCAGTAAGAGAAGGAGCATCTTTCTGGCAGGTCACACAAATTCAGTCAGAGCTGCTACCTGTGGAAGGAGGTGCAGTGGCCCGGGGAGCAGAGCAGGGCTCATTGGAAGTGACAGTGACCTCCCTGGGGTGTCAAGAGCAGGATGGCAAAGGAGCGGTGCAGGGATTGCACAGCTCTACCAGAAGACCTAGTTCCAGTTCTTTCAGGGTCTTTCCCTGGCTACTGAACAGCAAGAGCAGAGAAAGAGTGTGCCTTATCTCAGTGTGGCCAGAGCTAACTGGAACAAAACCCAAAAGAAAATCCACCTGCAAATCCTAGAGAAAAATCACATCCCAAAGGATTTAGGAGTGCCTGGGTAGATGCAAAGCACAGTCCGTGAGTCAAGCACTGTTTCAGACTCCACCTGTTTCTGCACTGGGATAGGTCTGGCATCTTTTATGTGCATAAAAATATCCCACAGTTGACAATATCATCATTTAAGCTCTCTTTTTTTGCCTTTCAAGAGAACTTTCCTTTGAACTTCCTCTGTGTATTTCATTACTTTCTTGGGGGCTGGGAAAGGCTGTTACTTGAAACCACCAGCTCTGGAATCCATTAAAGATGAGATTGAGCCACTGGCATGGTACTACGCACTCAGCCCCCACCAGTTGAACTGAACTGTGCAATAAACTCTCCATTAGCTATATCCTCAATAATCATGTCTGCAACTATTTCTCTTACCTCCAAAGGAGAGGTAGCTGATTGGAGATAGCAATAACTTACTTTTCACGTGCATTGTAGAAAATCCTTTGCTTTCTGAGAATGAAATTCACTTCTGTCTGCCCTTGTTAGAATGTCTCTGCTGCCCACAGACAAGCACAGCAGCCACGTTCTGCATCGTTCACAGGACGATCATGTTTCTGCTCTTTCCAAGAACAATGACAGGAATTACAAGTGACAGGACAACAACAGAGAATGTAATGCACAGTGCAAGTCATGGAATTGTTTTGCTTAGAAGAGACCTCTAAGATCATCAAGTCTAACCTTCAAGCTTTCATCACTATGGTCATTAAGCCAGGTCCCAAAGTGCCGTCTCCACACATCTCTTGAACACCTGCAGGGATGGTGACTGCAGCACCTCCCTGGGCAGCCTGTTCCAATGCCTGACTGCTCTTGCAGCACAGAAATTGTTCCTAATCTCCAAACTAAACCTCCCTTGGCACAACTTTAGGATGTTTCCTCTCATTCTATCACTTGATGCTAGTGAGAAGAGATTGACTCCCACCTCACTCCAACCTCCTTTCAGGGAGTTGGAGCGAGCCAGGTCTCCCTTCAGCCTTCTCTTTTCCAGTCTAAACACAATCTCAGTTCACTCAGCTGCTCCATGTAAGACTTGTTCTCAAGTCTCAAGTCCTTATTAAGCTGCTCTTAGGAGCCTTTTGAGTTTAAAAGATGAAAGCAATTACACTCTGCTTTCCTCCTTCCCTGGACGCAGCTGGAGGAACCCCAAACCCCACAGCACAACCGCTCCAGAGCTCCACCCCTTCACTCAGAGCTCCACAGAAGACTCAGTATGAGCAGAAGATATTTAGCCTACAAAGTCTGAAAACCAACCAAACCTACTCCACATCCAGTAACACTTTTCTTAAGGTAGTTATAAAGACTCTTACAATCCCCTTGACCGACGGTGCTGCACATTCATGTTGATGTGTAGTGACCTAAAAGCTCTCTGCTTTTTCTGCAGTTCTAGTAACACAGTTATTGGACTTTTTCCTACTCTGGCTTGCAAAGAGAAGAGGGAAAGACATTCTTCACATGTTTTCCTGGCTGACACCAAAGAAACTCACCATTCCACAGAGGGATGCAGCCAGATCCAGACCTGGGCCCTTTGTAGCTGAACAGCAAAGTCTTTAGCCAAGTGGAAGTAATTTCTGATGGAAACTGCTTCATGATTTTTCTTTTCCAACAGATTACCTGAAGGGAAAGTTTAAATTGATGATAGGTTCCACTCTCTGTTGGCAACTGATATTCAGGTGATAACTGATATGTTCCAAATCTAGGATTGAAACCTTTTTTCCTTCAGGCAAACAGCATCACGCATTTGGTACTGATAATGCAGAGGGATTTGGCTGAACTCCAAATGATCTGAGGGTCCAAGCTCATGAGGCTGATTACTTTTCGAAGCTTGTGTTTTCTAAGACCAACTGAATCCACATTCCCTCACACATGCCTTGCATGTCTGAAGACTTAGAAGCCAGCTGGTTTGTGTTTCGAAGGGCCTGGTTTTTCTGATCACAAGGACTAGAACTCTTCTCCTTTGCGTTTGATTTTCATCATTTAAGTTTCTCAGCCTCCAAATCATGTCAGACACCATGGTATCAAACAAACCTTTGTGAGAACTCCCTAGGCAGTGCAAAATCCCCTAAATCTGGGAATCCCAATCCCAAACCATCTGCTGTGCTTGTCTGTGGCCTGGCAGGAGACACCTCAGCTGCCATGTGTAAGAAGGGCTGGACTCTTTCTTCTTGCACTCGCACATCTGAGCAGCTCTTGGTAACAAGCAGGGACTCAGGAGCAGGGAGCACCAGCCTAGCAGGTGACACAAGCTGACTGCTTCTGTGGAAGAAGATTTAAACCACCAAAAAGATTCTCTAGTTTCTTAGAACAGGGAAATTATTGTAACTGGTAGTGTGCCACCTCCCCAGGTCCTGGTGCTGCATGCTCCCAGGAGAGAGTGACCTGATGGGGGATGCCAGCTTCTCTTCATGCCAGACATCATAGAATCATGGAATTGTTTCAGCTGGAAAAGACCTTTAAGGTCAAGTTCAGCCATCAGCCTAACACCATTAGACCATGTCACAAATTGCCATGTCCAGATGTTTCTTGAACATCTCTGGGGACAGTGACTTCACCACTGGGGAGGGACTTTTTAGGCTCTCAGGGAGTGACAGGACTAGGAGGAATGGAGCAAAGCTGGAGGTGGAGAGATTCAGAGTGGAGGTGAGGAGGAATAGAATCATAGAATCATAGAATGGTTTAGGTTGGAAGGGACCTCAAGGATCATCCAGCTCCAACCCCCTGCCACAGGCAGGGACACCTCCCACTAGAGTAGCTCGCCNCTAGGGTAGGGTGTCCCTGCCCATGGCAGGGGGGTTGGAACTGGCTGATCCTTGTGGTCCCTTCCAACCCTGACCGATTCTATGATTCTGGGCAGCCTGACCACTCTTGCAGGAAAGAAATGTTTCCTAATATCCAACCTAAACCTCCCATGGCACAATTTCAGGCCACCTCCTCCTCTTCTATCACCTGATACTAGGGAGAAGAGAGCAACCCCTCATTGTAGAGAGCAATGAGATCTCCTGTCAGCCTCCTCTTCTCCAGGCTAAACAAATCCAGTTCCCTCAGCTCCTCCTCATCAGCAATACTAAACCTTAACCAGTTCTGTCATTAGTTCACCTACAACATGACATAAATGCATTCAGAATTCAGAGTGAATAAATGCATTCAGAAATCCCTTTTAAAATCTGAGCGTGTAGGGATCTCCAGAGATCACTGAGTCCACACTCCTTGCCAGAGCAGGATCACCGAGGGCAGTTCACACAGAAGTGCATCCAGATGGCTCTTGGAAGTCTCCAGAGAAGCAGACTCCACAACCTCTCCCTCCGAGCAGCCTTCGCCAGTGCTCTGTCATCCCTGCAGTAAATTCTTGGTCAGGCTGCGGTGGAATTTGCCGTGTTAAAGTCTCCGTTCATTAGCCCTTTGTCCTGTCACAGGACACCACTGAAAAGAGGCTGGCAGCTTCTGCTTGACTCCCCCCCTTCAGGTATTTATAAAGATGAATAAGATCTCCTCTCAGCCTTCTCTTCTCCGGACTGCACAGCCCCAGGACACGTAAATCCCGATTACCGGCTTTGAAAGGCATTATGGCTTTTCTTCTGCGGTCACAGTCCCCTTGCTTTCAAACACAGCTTCTTGCATTTCCTGTTCTGAAGAGGAAAAAGGAGGAATTTGAGTAATTCAGGGCAAAGCTACAGCATCTGCTCCTGCTCTGATAAATGTTTCCCTGTAGGAGAGGCAGCTCTCCTGGAACATCTGGCTTTCATCTTGGACAAACAGGACTCCTCGCTCAGCAGCATAGGCAAAGCTGACTCTTCCAGCATATGGAGCAGCCAGAAGGTCTCGTTAGCAGAAATCATACCTGGCACACAGTGCTGCTCCACAACCTGTCCTATAGAAAACACAGTCACAGAATGCCAGCTTGGGAAGGACTCCAAGGATCATCTGGTCCCACTTTTCTGGGTAACTGTCTGGTTGGAATGAGCTGGCCCAGCGCCCTCTCAAGCTGAGTCTTAGAAGTGGCCAATGGAGGAGAAGCCACTGCTTCCCTTGGGAGATGATTCCAATGTCTGACTGCTCTCATGGGGAAATATTTTCTTCTGGAGTTCAGTGGGAACCTCCCCAGCAGCAACTGGTCCTCCATCAGCCCTTGTCCTTTCCAGGGGACTCCTTGTAAAAAGGGAGTCTCCATCCTCCTGGTAGCCACGCTTTGTGTACTGGTCCATGCAGGCTTCATCTCAAAGTTCTCATGCCCTTTGAAGTGCAGATATTGAGAATGAATCTTGGAGTTTAGAGGACAAATAGAGAAGACAGTTAGCCATCTTAGACTTCTATCACTTAAAAACAAGGGGGGGCAAAGCTAAACCAAATAGAATGCACAAACACCCCTCTAGAAACCCAGTGAGGAAGGCAGAGATATGGTAGATGTGTTGAGTTGCTGTGAGGTCATGAACATCTGCACATGCTCCTGATGGAGGTGTGAGCTCAAATCAGCGTTTGTCAGTGAGGAGTCTCTCTCCAAACAGACCCCAGTTCATATTTCTTGTCTTGCTTTCCCATGGGGAGTGCATTGATGCACCTGCATCCATCCAATGAGCCTTGTGAGAAGGCTGCAGCTGGTTCTTCATCAGCTGTGATCTGTGCAGGTCAGGTGTGGGGTGGTGGTGGTTGGAGGTTGATATGCCTCAGGCAGGGACTGCTGATCTGCTGGAACAGCAGCAGTGTGGGGATGCTGCCACTGGAATTTTGTTGCAGCTTAGGAAATCACTGCAGCTGTGAGCTGGAGCCTGGCTCCAGCTTGTGAGGATGCAGACAGAATTATAGAGTCAGAGAACAGTTTCAGTTGGAAAAGACCTTTAAGATCCTTGAGTCTAACTGTCAACCTAACACCACGATGGCCACTGAGCCAAGATGGCAGGAGGGCAGCTGGCTGGCAATGCTTTTAAAGTGTCTCTTCTGTCTGAGCTCTGCTGCACCATTTTGATTGGAAAGCTCTGATAATGTAGAGGTTTTAAATTTAATTGTATGGCTCAAGTGACCTTTCTCTCGACCTGCTGGAGCAGGTCAATGTCCTCCTTCTGATGAGAGCTCCAGATTTGGACACAATGCTCCAGATGAGGTCTCACCAGAGCAGATCAGAGTGGCAGGATCATCCCTGTCCATCTCCTGGCCACACTTCCTTTGATGTGATCAGCCTTCTGGCCTACAGGTGCACATCGCTGGCTGCTGTCCAGCTGTACCCAACCAGCATGTCCAAGTCCTTTCCTGCAGGGATGCTCACTCTTCATAGAATCATAGAATCAACCAGGTGGGAAGAGACCTCCAAACTCATCCTGTCCAACCTATTATCCAGACCTGTCCAATCAACCAGACCATGGCACTAAGTGCCTCATCCAGGCTTTTCTTCAACACCTCCAGGGACAGTGACTCCACCACCTCCCTGGGCAGCCCATTCCAATGCCAATCACTCTCTCTGACAACAACTTCCTCCTAACATCCAGCCTAGACCTCCCCCAGGACAACTCAAGACTCTGTCCCCCTGTTCTACTGCTGGCTGCCTGGGAGCAAATCTACTCTACTTTCTAATAAACAGCTGCCCTTTCCAGCCTCCTTATCAACTCTATGCTTCACACACAATGCTCCTTTCTTACAGTCCTTTCCCCTGAGCAGAAGGATGAACAACAATGCGTTGCTAAATTTAGCTCAGCTTTTCTCCTGGAGCTGGCCATCTCCTGCAATATCTGCCTGCAAAATGTGCTGCCTTGTAGCCAGCTGTATTGGTCTGCCTTCACAGAATCATAGAATCAGCCAGGTTGGAAGAGACCTCCAAGATCATCCAGTCCAACCTATCACCCAGCCCTAGCCAATCAACCAGACCATGGCACTAAGTGCCTCATCCAGGCTTTGCTTGAACACTTCCAGGAACGGTGACTCCACCACCTCCCTGGGCAGCCCATTCCAATGCCAATCACTCTCTCTGGCAACAACTTTCTCCTCACATCCAGACTAGACCTCTGGCACAGCTTGAGACTGTGTCCCCTTGTTCTGTTGCTGGTTGCCTGGCAGAAGAGACCAACCCCACCTGGCTACAGCCTCCCTTCAGGTAGTTGTAGACAGCAATGAGGTCATCGCTGAGCTTCCTCTTCTCCAGGCTGCACACCCCCAGCTCCCTCAGCCTCTCCTCACAGAGCTGTGCTTCAGGCCCCTCACCAGCTTTGTCACCCTTCTCTGGACATGTTCCAGAACCTGAACATCTCTCTTAATCCTTCATTCTGTGAGGGCTCAGTGGGCAAGAAGAAAACACTTAATATTCCTCAATATCAGCAGATGCCATCAGTGTAATTTCTTTTCAGCCAAGCCCTGCCTCCTGCATTTCTGATATAGCACAGAAAAATGGCATTTAATGTGCAGGATTTTATCTGAAGGCCTCTTCAAAATGACACCATTATGTATTATCCATCAAGGCATGTTAGAAGCCAGAGCCAAAGCAAGCAGATCTCTAGGAGTTGGATCCAGGCTGGAGGACATGCCAGACAACACGATAAGGCTTAAAATGCACTCTCTTAATGTAGACATACAGATATATGGCCTGAAATTGCACCAGAGCAGATCAGGGAAAAAACTCTTTCCTGAAAGAGTGGTGATGCATTGGAAGAGGCTGCCTGGGGAGGTGGTGGAGTCAGCATCCCTGGAGGTGTTCCAGTAACTTGTGGATATGACGCTCTAGGACACAGTATAATGGCCAGGGTAGTGTTGCCAGTTAACTGGATGAACTAGGAGGTCTTTTCCAACTAGAGCAATTCTCTGATACCATTCTGTGGTAAGAATGGGGTGGTTTGTCTCGCCTGTCTTGGCTTCTGCAGCAGACAATTGGGCCCATCTCTTCCTCCCCAGGCCAATTACAACTGTAAGTCAATCGTACATTGCTATCAGTAATGGCTGTCTCCAGGGAGCTCTGGAAGGAATGAGGATGAGTGCCAGTGGGATAATAACCAGCACCACTGGTCTCTGGCAACAGCTTCCTCCTAACATCCAGCCCATAATTCCCGCGGCACAACTTGAGGCTGTGTCCCCTTGTTCTGTTGCTGGTTGCCTGGCAGAAGAGACCAACCCCACCTGGCTACAGCCTTCCTTCAGGTAGTTGTAGACAGCAATGAGGTCTGCCCTAAGCCTCCTCTTCTGCAGGCTGCACACCCCCAGCTCCCTCAGCCTCTCCTCACAGGGCTGTGCTCCAGGCCCCTCCCCAGCCTTGTTGCCCTTCTCTGGACACCTTCCAGCACCTCAACATCTCTCTTGAGTTGAGGAGCCCAGAACTGGACACAGCACTCAAGGTGTGGCCTGACCAGGGTTGAGGACAGGGGCAGAATAACCTCCTTTGTCCTGCTGGCCACACTGTTCCTGATCCAGGCCAGGATGCCATTGGCTCTCCTGCCCACCTGGGCACACTGCTGGCTCATCTTCAGCTACTCTCTACCAGCACCCCCAGGTCCCTTTCTTCCTGGCTGCTCTCAGCCACTCTGTTGCCAGCCTGTAGTGCTGTTTGGGGCTGTTGTGGCCAAAGTTCAGAACCCTGCACTCTGCCTTGTTCAATCTCATCCCATTGGCCTCTGCCCACCCATCCAGCATGTCCAGGTCCCTCTGCAGGGCTCTCCTACCCTCCAACAGCTCCACACCTGCTCCTAGCTTGGTGTCATCTGCAAACTTACTGATGCTGGACTCAATCCCCTGGTCCAGCCCACCAATAAAGATACTGAACAGCAAGCTGTTGAAAGCAGCAGACCCAGTGAGCCTTGACTTTTTCTGCTGTTGAAGGGAGGACCAAAAGTTGCTGAAATTCAGTGAGAGGTTATTCATTCACAATGATGGTTCTATCAACTCCAAACCATGAATGGCTTTTCCTGGTGTGCACCAGTACAGAAAATCTTCAGAACACTGCTGTGATAGAGGCACCACATCTGACAGGCAATGGTTGCCTTCCAGCAGGTGTCATTTAGTCTCAGGAGGTGAAGGCAGTACTTTGAGCATGCAGACGCACAGTTTGCCCTGCCAGATCTGCTTTGAAGTCCTCCTTCCCTTTGGAGCAGATGAGGGGCAGATCATTTGCATTCTCCCATGTGCTTTCCCACAAACACAGTTGTCTCCTGGAGTCCCTGCTGCACTGGCTAATGAAAGCTGTAAGGTCACTTTGCCTCTCTTTGGCTGAAGCAGAACTAACCCCCCTGGAGACATTGAAAATTTCTTTTTGGCATCCTCAGAGTAAAACAGGGAGGAGAGCTGAGCTGGGGGAGGGGGCAGGCAGTATGTGCTAGAATCTTTATTACCTCATCATTGCCAGAAAAACTAAAGCATAATCTTTCTGAAGCCTATTAGTGGTTGAGGTGAACTAAATTTATGACTCTTAGTCACTTGCTGAATTTGGAAGGGTGTCTGAAATCATCTATATTGGAACAGAGTCCAGGACACTGCTTGTGACATTTAAATCCCCAAATGAATTACAAGCTATGGATAAGGTTCAATATCCTAAACTGCATTATCATCTTTGTGACTCATGGTCAATGGTACCAGGCCTGTTCTGAGTGTTCTGAGTGATGCCCTCAGGAACAACAATGATTGTTTCAGTTGAGGTCATCAGGCCAAGGTGTTACACACCCAGGTCACAGTGCCACCTTACTGCAGGACAAGCAGGCTGTGGCAAAGCAAGGGCTGTGTGTCAGGTGCTCTTGCAAAGAGCTGTTCTCCCTGAGTTTCAGCACACATTCCAGACAGCATGGAGAACTTCCAAATGAGGCTCCCTCGATAGGCTGTGCTCCTGCACGGTGATAGGACTAGGGGGAATGGAGCAAAACTAGAAGTGGGTAGATTTAGATGGGAAGTTAGGGGAAAGTTCTTCACCGTGAGGGTGGTGAGACATTGGAAGAGGTTGCCTTGGCAGGTGGTGGAAGCCCCATCCCTGGAGATTTTTAAGGCCAGGCTGGATGGGGCTCTAAGAAACTGGATCCAGTGTGAGGTGTCCCTGCCTGTGGCAGGAGGGTTGGAGCAAGATGAGCCTTGAGGTCTCTTCCAGCCCTGACAGTTCTATGATTGTATGTTATATTGGAGGTATGTAATTGCAGCAGACAGTGAAAGTGCTTTTTATCCTTCAGCCTCCTCTCCAGTGCA
Source organism: Tricholaema leucomelas (assembly GCA_013400475.1). Classification (NCBI taxonomy): domain Eukaryota; kingdom Metazoa; phylum Chordata; class Aves; order Piciformes; family Lybiidae; genus Tricholaema lacrymosa; species Tricholaema leucomelas. The sequence continues at coordinate 21,212 of WAAF01003208.1, read as the reverse complement.
TTTAGTGGCAGAAAGGCAGCACCATTTAGAGCTCTCTTGCCCTTTGCAGCATCACCTTGCCCTGTATCCCTCCTTGGTGGGCTGGCTTATGGCTGATTTATGTCCCTGTATGTTTGAGCATGGTGTGACTAGCCAGATGCTGCTGCTGCACAGGAGGTTAACTTCCAAATGTAAGGAGTTAAAGCGCACCTTTGAAGAAACCTCAAGCTCAGAGGAAGAAAGTAAGTAAACTACTCGTAATATAACCCAGTTCAGAAAAGTCTGGACTTACCTGCAGAGTCCTCTTGCCAACAGGAGAGGAATGCTCCTATACCCAGCAGTATCAAAGGCTGTGCTGAGGCCCAAGTGAAGACCTGGGTCCTGAGCCATCAAAGCACAAGCACACCTTCTAGGTGGCAGTTACCTTGCAGCACTTGTCAGAAGAACAAGGAGTACAGGACACTTTAAGGACTACTCCACTCTGTAACTAGAAATAACAGAAACATTTCAGTGTGTGAAAGGGGATGAAAAGAAATGCAAAGGAGAAGAACAAGAATAGCAACTTTTTTATCCCCACAGGCTTTGCAGGTTTCCTGATCATTGTCCCAACCTACCCTCAGGGAGCTGCAGGGAACACGATGCATCTATTACTATTGCTCTTTTGACCTCCAACACTGATCTGCTGCCTAACAAAATATCTCTCAAAGGACTGTGCGGTGTCACAGCTGGTTTAGGACCTGAACAAAGATCATCTCTTTGCATAAATAGATCCCTTTGTCCGTTTAAGAAATGTACCAAGTGCTGTTGTTTTATGCCCTTATCTGCTCGACAGTGCCCACCACTTTGCAGGGTGCACAATACAGAGCACACAAACGAAGGCTGTCGTGTAGCAGCCTTTGCCTGTAACCTGTTATATGCACTTTTGTACTTGACCGAGTAGATTGGGTGAAGTTCAATAATCTATAAAGAAAGACTGCAATAAAAAGGAACTTACTTTCTTTTACTGCCTCTGTTCATCTCTGGGTCATGGATCTGCTCCCTTCTCCTGCAGTGGAAAAAGATTCATTAAAATTAATAGTGTAAGCTGTGATTTTCAAAGCAGACTCTGGCTATGAAGTGCCCAAAAGACTCTTGCATTCAATGGGAGCTAAATTCTTTACCCCTTTGAAATTTCTTAGCCAAACTCATTAATTTGCACTTCAAAGAGATCACAGTTCTAGGAGTCATTTTCCTAACGGACTTTCATTCCCATTTACAATCAGCCCTTCTTCCCTAGATCCTAACCCCCTGTGGCTGTACAAAACCAAATTGCTTCCACATCCTTCAGAATCACAGAATCACAGAATTTCTTAGATTGGAAAAGCCCTTCAAGGCCATCCAGTCCAATCATTAGTTTCACACTGACAAGTCCTTGACTAACCNAGCTCCAGCCTCACTACAACCTCCCTTTAGGTAGCTGTAGATGGTAATAAGGTCCCCTCTCAGCCTCCTCTTCTCCAGACTAAACCCCCCCAGCTCCCTCAGCCGCTCCTCACAGGTCATGTTTGCCAGACCTCTCCCCAGCCTCGTCGCCCTTCTCTGCACCCGCTCCAGCACCTCACTGTCCCTCCCCTGCTTTATTCAAACCCTTGCTTTAGTTCTGACTACTTTTGGATACTTGGTTTTTTTTTTTTTTTTATTTAACACAGCACTAAAATCTGTGTCTGAAAAAGACAGAACAAACCTCTTTAATACTGGGGTTTGTTTTTTTTCACGTTTATGTTGTCTCACCAGTAATTGCACTGCTCAGAAATGAGCACAGGCACCAGTCCATCCAGATAGTTTGGCTTCTTTACTGTGGAAAGTTAAATCTCATGTTGTGTCTGTTGCCCATGGTCACTTCTCATATCTGGAAAAGAAATAAATTAGGCTCCAGGAGTGTACCAACTCACGGCTGAACCACAGTGATAGCCAATACTTGTAGCCTGCAGCATGTAGCTTCTCACATACTCTTTTCCTTCAGTCACTTACAGCAATTCCTCATCCCCCCCCCTCCAAAAACATTGCATGAGAAGGCTTTATTGATTAAATAAATCAAGCATCAAAGATTTGATCAGACCTGAATTTTTTGAGTTATCTATTCAAATAATCCAGCAAAAGACAGATTTAAAATGTATTAGCAGGCAAGAGATGCTGTAGCAGAACCTCAGCCAGCATCTGCTACACTCTGTTGACACCTTGTGGCTGGCTAAGACCAATGCAGAGAAGAGGGATTAGCACCTCCAGGGGAAATATTTGCATGCTAATCACAAGGCCTGACCAAGTGTGTGTAGACAGAGCTCTGCTTTAACTTGTAGTCCCATCTCAGGTCAAATTCAAGCCTATATGTCCTTCAGGTCTGAACATAGAGCCAAGATCTAAACAGTTCCCACTTCAACTACAGGTCTCTGTGGGTTATAGCCTCACAGAATCATAGAATAAGATTCAGCCAGGTTGGAAGAGACCTCCAAGATCATCCAGTCCAACTTAGCACCCAGCCCTATCCAGTCAACTAGACCATGGCACTAAGTGCTCCATCCAGGCTTTTCTTCAACACCTCCAGGCACAGCGACTCCACCACCTCTCTGGGCAGCCCATTCCAATGCCAATCACTCTCTCTGGCAACAACTTCCTCCTAACATCCAGCCTAGACCTCCCCTGGCACAACTTGAGACTGTGTCCCCTTGTTCTGTTGCTGGTTGCCTGGCAGAAGAGACCAACCCCACCTGGCTACAGCCTCCCCTCAGGTAGTTGTAGGCAGCAATGAAGTTTGCCCTGAGCCTCCTCTTCTGCAGGCTGCACACCCCCAGCTCCCTCAGCCTCTCCTCACAGGGCTGTGCTCCAGGTCCCTCACCAGCTTCATCCCCCCTGCTGAGTAGGATCACCTAAGGCAAACAGCTACAGAGGACAGACCTGTACAGTGAAGCCTTCAAGCACCTCACAGCGTCCTTCCTGCCAGGAATTTCCCTTTGTGTCATTCCCTGATGTGTTATTTCCTTGCCTAATTGACCTCATGAATTCATCTCAACTGTTGTACCTTCAAACTCTCCACAGCCTGCCCACCACATTGATACTGGCCAGTCCTTTTGCCACCAGGATTTACACCACCGAGAAAGGGCAGTAAAAGCCAAGCCATCCTCATTCCAGGCAGTCATTGCAGCTGGGAAAGTATCCATGGACACAGCATTCCATGGACACTTTTGCATTCCAGCTATGGATTGGGTCAGTGAAATGGCTTCTAGACAACATCTGTGTGGTATCTGAAAACATCTGTATTGATACTAATAAAAGTGAGACACTTACACAGAATGTCAGGGGCTGGAAGGGACCTCGAAAGCTCACCCAGTCCAACCTCCCTGCCAGAGCAGATCACACAGGAACGTGTCCAGGTGGGTTTTGAATACCTCCAGAGAAGGAGACTCCACAATCTCCCTGGGCAGCCTGTTCCAGTGCTCTGTCACCCTCACTGGGGAAAATATCCTCCTCATGTTTAAATGAAACTTCCTATGTCTCAGCTTCCACCCACTGCCCCTTGTCCTGTCATTGTGCATCACCCAGCAGAGCCTGGCTCCAGCCTCCTGGCACTCAGCTTTACATACTGATGACCATTGATGAAGTCAGCCCTCAGTCTCCTCTTCTCCCAGCAGCACAGTCCCAGCTCCCTCAGTCTCTCCTTGTAACAGAGATGTTCCATTCCCTTAATCATCTCTGTGACTCTCTGCTGGGCTCTCTCAAGCATTTCTGTGTCCCTCTTGAACTGGGGGGGGGGGGGCACAACTGGACACAATACTCCAGATGTGGCCTCACCAGAGCAGAGTAGAAGGGCAGGAGAACTTCTCTCGACCTACAACCACAGCCCTTCTAATCCACCCCAGGATGGCATTGGCCCTCCTGGCCACCAGAGCACATTGCTGGCTCATGGTCAACCTCCCATCAGCTAGGTCCTCCAAATCCTTTTCCCCTTCACTGCCTTCCAGCAGGTCAGTCCCCAACCTATACGGATCCCTGGGGTTGTTCTTTCCCAGGTGCAAGGCTCTACACTTGCCCTCGTTGAATTTCATTCAATGTCTCCCTGCCCACCCCTCCAGCCTGTCCTTGTCTGGCTGAACAGCAGCACAGCCTCCTGGTGCGGCAGCCACTCCACCCAGTTTGGTGTCACCAGCAAACTTGCTGCCAGGCCACTCTGTCATTAATCTGACAGAGCACTGTGATGTTTGAACATGATGTTATCCTCTAGTCTGTGCCTGAAGCTGGGAGAGTGGGCATTCAAACTCTTATTTCTAAGATAACAGCTGCTGAGTGGCCAGCAAGGTCAAGAGGTTAGAGAGGGAAGAATTTTATGCTATCCTTTCTATCCACCCATGAGAAAACTCACTCTAAGGTCTGTACCTATTGGACCTGGTTTGGGGAAATTTTGACCAAGTCCTCAGTTATTTTCATGAAGATATGCATGTGGACACTACCTATAGAAAAGAGGGTAAGGATCCTTTCCTTGCTAACTCTGCCTTTCTAGTTAGGGGTGGGGGGGAATAAATCAAAGGTTCAAGGAGGTATCTGGTGAAAGCAAAGGGAAGATGGACAACAACAGGTCCATTTCTCACACTGAGATGCCAGTGTGGATAACTGTCCCAAGATGCCACTTGACAGCAGTCTTCATTTTAAATGTACTTAGGTGAGAACTGCTGCAAGAGCAGTCAATGGCAGAAACCTGTGACCCGAGAGACCACAAGTAAGCAAAACAGGGAACAGGCAGAAAACTGACCTGAGAGACCACAAGTAAGCAAAACAGGGAACAGGCAGAAAACTGACCTGAGAGACCACAAGTAAGCAAAACAGGGAACAGGCAGAAAACTGACCTGAGAGACCACAAGTAAGCAAAACAGGGAACAGGCAGAAAACTGACCTGAGAGACCACAAGTAAGCAAAACAGGGAACAGGCAGAAAACTGACCTGAGAGACCACAAGTAAGCAAAACAGGGAACAGGCAGAAAACTGACCTGAGAGACCACAAGTAAGCAAAACAGGGAACAGGCAGAAAACTGACCTGAGAGACCACAAGTAAGCAAAACAGGGAACAGGCAGAAAACTGACCTGAGAGACCACAAGTAAGCAAAACAGGGAACAAGCTAAAAGGCATCACTACAGACCTCATCTTACCAAGTAACTGAAGCAGGTGCCACAAATCCTGTGGAATTCCCTTGGCATTCCATGGGATAGCTTATCCACGATGCGTATGCTGTTGGATTGTCGTCAGTTAGGAGCTGGGAGAAAGAGACAAAATAAAGGGTAGGAACGGGAAGGGAAAAGCTTCGAGTCCATTTTAAGTGCTGCCTGCACATCGAAGTGTTGTCACTGCCATAGCCTAGTTTCTTCTATCTGTTTTTCCTGCTGACAACAGGGAAAGATCCCAACAAACGCCGTTACTGACAGAGCTGCACTTCAGGAGATGGCCATGAAGTGGCAGAAGGAGACCAGAGAGCCGGGGAGAAGTGCACTGTGCCTTGAGGGATGCCGTGGCAGGACTTGGCTCTGCTGCAGAGTTGAGAGGCTGGCAAGTGGATCACACAGAAACACAAGACTGTGGGGCTTGAAAAAGCCGTCTGAAGAGCATCTGGTCCACCCAGTCCAACCGCCTCCTGCCACGAAGGCTCATGTCCACAGCAGCCTGGTTCCAGCAGGCTGCTGCCCAGACGTTTCAGGTGGAAGGATGCATTACTGTCAGAGCTACTGCCCCTCATCTCTTACCTCCTTGTCTTCCTTCTCACATGGCTCACAGGCAGCATTATTTAGAGCGTGCTTCTTCATGGCTCCTATTACTAGCTGCCTCCAGTTGCTGATATCTCATAGAAGCACTGAGGTTGGAAATGACCTTCAAGATCTTCGAGTTCAAGTGTAACCCAACTACCATGACCACTAAACTATATCCTAAAGCAACATATCTACACACTTCTTGAACAGCTCCAGAGATGGGGACTGCACCATCTGCCTGGGCATCCTGCTCCAATGCCACTCTCAGTAAGGAAGTGTTTTCCTAATATCCAGTCTAAACCTCCCTGGCACAACTTAAACCCATTTCCTCTTGACCTATTTCTAGTTAAGTGGGAAAAGAGACCAACACCAACCCTACTCCAACCTCCTTTCAGGTTTTCCCCTAAGCTTTCTCTTCTCCAGACTAATCAACCCCAGCTCCCCCAGCCATTCCTCATATCCACGCCCTCCAAACCCCTCACCAGCCTCATTGCTTTTCTCTGGACACACTCCAGGACCTCTCCTGTACTGTGGTGCCCAGAATTGGGGCAGTACTCAAGCTGTCACCTCAAAAGTGCCAAATACAGGGGCACAATCACTTCCCTACTCCTTCTGGACACAATGAAGTATACACAAGTCAGGATGCCGTTGACCTTCATGGCCACCTAGGCTTACTGCTGGCTGCATGGAGAGCAGAGGGAAGAGCTGGCAGCCTGAGTCAGGGTACACTTTGCCTTTGACTGATTCTCCTCAGGCTGAATGAAACAGGTCAAATCATAAAAGGAATTTTTTGTGTAAAAAATCAAGCTGCCTCCATGTCCACACTGATGAACATTTCTCATTTGACTGGACCCAGCAATAACCCCTGAGGAACACACAGTTTGCCACGGTCCTCCAGCCAGACACTCAGCCACTGACCACAACACTCTGAGCCCTGTCCTTCAACCAGTTTCCAAGACATCTCTCCTCTCTGCCTTAATTAAGCCAGAGTCCTGAAGGTTCATACTCTAAAGATGATGGATTGAAATCCTGCTAAATGATTTGCCTATATCTATCCTCAGCCATAATATCTTACTGACCTCTCTGCAATCCAGATTACTGAGTGTGTTCCTACTGGCAAACTAGAGTGGTAGCTGGCAACTGGGAATCAGGGAAGTTGAGAGGAGCAGATCCAGATTACTGAGTGTATTCCTACTGGCAAACTGGAGTGGTAGCTGGCAACTGGGAAGTTAAAAGGAGCAGAGCCAGATTACTGAGTGTGTTCCTACTGGCAAACTAGAGTGGTAGCTGGCAACTGGGAATCAGGGAAGTTAAAAGGAGCAGATCCAGATTACTGAGTGTATTCCTACTGGCAAACTGGAGTGGTAGCTGGCAACTGGGAATCAGGGAAGTTAAAAGGAGCAGATCCAGATTACTGAGTGTGTTCCTACTGGCAAACTGGAGTGGTAGCTGGCAACTGGGAATCAGGGAAGTTAAAAGGAGCAAGGAGGCAGCATGTAGGCAGAGGCACATACCTTAGAAAGGAATGCTTGGATGTTCAGCTCAGAGATTAAGGACTTCAGGATAGGTAGCAACCACCATTTCTTCATATTGTTTGTAAGAGTTGGAACTGTCAGAACGTGTCCAAATTACAGCTAGAAAGAAAACCCAAATATTCCCATTATTTTGGACCACAGATTCACAGACTGCTTTGAGTTGGAAGGGACCCTCAAAGGTCATCTTGTCCAATCATTCTGCAGTGAGCAGGGACACCTCCAACAGGATCAGGTTACATCCCTGGGCAACCTATTCCTACATGTTCACTACAAAGAACTTTCCTCCTGATGTCCTACCTAAGTCTATCCTGCTCCCGTTTCACAGTCTCACAGTATCACCAAGGTTGGAAGAGACCTCACAGATCATCAAGTCCAAGCCGTTACCACAGAGCTCAAGGCTAGACCATGGCACCAAGTGCCACGTCCAATCCTGCCTTGAACAGCTCCAGGGACGGCGACTCCACCACCTCCCTGGGCAGCCCATTCCAGTGTCCAATGACTCTCTCAGTGAAGAACTTTCTCCTCACCTCAAGCCTAAATTTCCCCTGGCGTAGCCTGAGGCTGCGTCCCCCTGCACTGGTGCTGGCTGCCTGAGAGAAGAGAGCAACCTCCCCCTGGCCACAACCACCCCTCAGGTAGTTGTAGACAGCAATAAGGTCTGCCCTGAGCCTCCTCTTCTCCAGGCTAAACAATCCCAGCTCCCTCAGCCTCTCCTCGTAGGGCTGTGCTCGAGGCCTCTCACCAGCCTTGTTGCCCTTCTCTGGACACGTTCAAGCATCTCAATGTCCTTCTTAAATGGAGGGGCCCAGAACTGGACACAAACAAATGGTTTCAAACCATTACCCTTTGTTCAATCACCACAGGACCTTCTAAACAGTCCTTCCTCACGAAATGTTCCAAACAAATGTATCCTTAGAGGTCTGAGGCCTGTGCCAACCCTGAGGATACATATGATTGCTTTTATTGTTATTTCTAATAATATTATTGTAGCAATAAATAATGTAAGATGCTATTAATGAGAAATAATGGCAGAGACTGTGGGTTCAGAAGGTCCTGCTGTTGTGCAGGATGTATGCTGCATGTTTAGGAGAAAGTTCTTCACAGAGAGAGTGATTGGCATTGGAATGGGCTGCCCAGGGAGGTGGTGGAGTCACCGTCCCTGGGGGTGTTCAAGCAAAGCCTGGCTGAGGCACTTAGTGCCATGGTCTGGTTGATTGGCTAGGGCTGGGTGCTAGGTTGGACTGGATGATCTTGGAGGTCTCTTCCAACCTGATTGATTCTATTCTATTCTATTTAAAAAGCACCAGGGTTGGTTTGTTTGTTTGGTTTTTTTTTTTTTTTCTGAAAGCATTCATCTGATTATTGCTTCATTTTGCTCATAATACTATGTGGGTTTTGGTTGTTATGAATACTGGGTTTCCTCTTGTTAATTCTCCTCCTTTTCCTGTCCTCAGGTCTGGTTTATTGACAGCCTTTGTATTAATCTCATCTGACTAATCTGTTCTGCACCCAATCATACTCTTGATTACCTTACAGGACTTGTCCTTTGAAGCTGAGTACGTTTGTATGCCCAGCACGACCCCACTGCTGTGCTTTCTTTGCACGTTGCTGCCAGAGTTTTCTTCCCATTTGGAATAGCACTTCTCCACCTAAGTGGATTTAGTGAGAGCCTGCTCCTCAACAGGCAGATGGGGTCTTCAGAGTTAAGGCTTTCTACCATTCTCTTAGAATAGAATAGAATCAACCAGGTTGGAAAAGACCTCCAAGATCATCCAGTCCAATCTGGCACCCAGCCCTATCCAATCAACCAGACCATGGCACTAAGTGCCTCATCCAGGCTTTTCCTGAACACACCCAGGGAAGGTGACTCCACCACCTCCCTGGGCAGCCCATTCCAATGCCAATCACTCTCTCTGTGAAGAACTTCCTCCTAACATCCAGCCTATACTTCCCCTGGCACAACTTGAGACTGTGTCCCCTTGTCCTGTTGCTGGTTGTCTGGGAGAAGAGACCAACCCCACCCGGCTACAACCTCCCTTCAGGTAATTGTAGACAGCAATGAGGTCTGCCCTGAGCCTCCTCTTCTCCCTTGTTCTTTTCCATAGTGTCTAAGCAGAAAAAGAAAATACAGAGATGGAGGATCATGTATTTGTCAAAACTCCTTCCTGATAAAGAAAAACCCAAGGAAATGTAAGTATCATAGACTCACGTGCTAGTTTGAAGCTAGCTAGAATGTTTTGGTGAGAAGAATTAGATTACAGGCTGTGGAAGGAAAACAATGGTGATGTCTACTTCCCTCACAGGCTTGCTGAGATGTGTAAGAATAAGAATCAAAATATAGGTAACTCACTACTCCTGATGGGGAGCTTGGAGCTGCATCTCTCTCTCTCTAACCTATCTAACGTCTCCCTGATTAATCCACTTTGCTTCCTAACCCCCTGGCTGAACCTCCATTCTTTCTTGGGACTGGGGTAAGGTTGAGGGGCGGAAGGGAGGTGGAAGGGTGGTTGGGAGCCCCTGCTGGGGACTCAGGTTTCTGGGAGGGCTGTTGTATATTCTTAGATAGGATAGAATAGAATCAACCAGGTTGGAAGAGACCTCCAAGATCATCCAGTCCAACCTATCAGCCAGCACTATCCAGTCAACCAGACCATGGCACTAAGTGCCTCATCCAGGCTTTTCCTGAACACCCCCAGGGACGCTGACTCCACCAACACAGTGTTTCTGTGTTGCCTTTTACCTTGTCTATTTCTGCCTATAACTGTATATACTGTAAATATCTGTTTGTATATCCTGCTAAGCTGTAAATATAAGCTTCATTCAATTTCCAGAGCTGGCTGAGTCTAGTCTGGGTGATTTCTAAAGTGTGTGGGGGTGGGGAACACCCAGACCATCAAATGGTTTGGGTTGTAAGGAACCTTAAAGATCATGTAATTCCAATCTTACTGCCATGGATACTAACAGCTTCCACTAGACTAGGTTGCTCAAGGTCTCATCCAACCTGGTCTTGAACACCTCTAGGGAGGGAGCATCCATGACCTCACTGGGCAATCTGTTTCAGGGTCTCCCAACACTTACTGTAAAGAATTTCTCCCTAACATCCAGTCTAAATCATATACCCAGTCTCAATTTAATTTGCAAGTGGAATTGCCATTGTCCTGACTTTGAGATCTCTGATCTCTTGCAGAAACGACTCCACTCTTGTGAGTGGCTTTTAGTAGCAGCAAATTGCTGTTCTGCTCATAGAGACAACTCCGAGATTACAAGAGAGATGCTGCTGGAAAGCTGGACATCCTGCCAACCTACTGACCAGGCTGTGGTCTGTACAAATTGTGTACAAGCTGAGTTTGTCACAATGTGCTGGGCATCAGCCTGCCTCAGCAGCTCATCTACAGGTGGTTTGGCAGGTTGCTTTCTTTGATCAAAATGTTAGTAGCTCCAAAACTTGAACATCTGTCATCATAACAACTCTTCTGGCAGCAGAGAAGCAACAACACAGCTTCCATGCTTACATCTCCAGATCTTAACACATTTCTTTTCAAGGCAACCTTTCCCAGTGATAGGTGACCACATGCCACCATGAAAACCCAGCTCAGGAAGGGTTACAAAGGTGGGTCAACCAATTCCTGTCTGAATGGTGCTGAACAACAAGGAGCGTTTGTAGGAATTCTTTTTTTAGAGTTATAGTCAACTAGAGGTGAATTCATCAGCTCAAATTCTAACTACAGATGTAGTACCAAAACCTTGTGTCAAAATCCTCTCTGTAATTGTAGGACTTGGATCAGATCCTCAGCCTTACTGCTGTTTGCTCTCTGCTGTGCAGCGAGGGCAGTCTTTTGCCCCAGGATGGTTGACAACAGAGAGGATTATCAAAATAATCTGAAAACATTTTCTGGGTCACTGTTGTGTTCCTTCTCTCAAACAGCCACGCTACAAACCCAGTGGACTTCCATTGCCTTGATCATAGAATCAACCAGGTTGGAAAAGACCTCCAAGATCACCCAGGCCAACCTAGCACTAAGTCCTATCAAATCAACCAGACCATGGCACTAAGTGCCTCATTCAGGCTTTTCTTCAACACCTCCAGGGACGGTGACTCCACCACCTCCCTGGGCAGTCCATTCCAATGCCAATCACTCTCTCTGCCAACAACTTCCTCCTAACATCCAGCCTAGACCTCCCACAGCACAACTCGAGACTGTGTCCCCTTGTTCTGTTGCTGGTTGCCTGGGAGAAGAGACCAACCCCACCTGGCTACAGCCTCCCTTCAGGTAGTTGTAGACAGCAATGAGGTCAGCCCTGAGCCTCCTCTTCTGCAGGCTGCACACCCCCAGCTCCCTCAGCCTCTCCTCATAGGGAATTCTATGACTGCAAAACCAGTCTGGTTTTCAGCTAGGACCAATTATTTTCCCTTATAAATGTCTTCAATGTCCAGAACTTAATTCCTGGGTTTGGGATGAGTGAAGACACTGTTTTTAAAAGGCAATCTAACAGCTATTTCTCATTTACACACAGGTAAGCACAGAATAGCTGGCTTGAAGTTAAATTGGGTTATTTGTAACTCTTAGCTCCACTCAATTTGTTTGGTGGAAGATCAGTCTGTGCACTTGCAACTTGTGCAAAAACAGTTGTGCAAATCAGCCAGAACCATCATTGCTGTTTATGCTTTCATGAATTTCATATATTTTTTATAAGGCTAAAAAAGGTCAAAAGGTTTCTTCCTTTCAGAAAAGCATCAAATATATTCCCTAAGTAACCTCCACAAAATGTTTCCTTCATAGGCTTCAGGAGAAATTCTGTTTCTTGAAAACCTCTATGTACATATGTACATAGAGGCTACGTACATCTCTGCTTCTTCCCTAACCACCAGTTCTTCCTGCTGTAACAGTTGACAATAGCATCCCATCTAGGGCTAGACTGCAAGCTCTCCAGTGGTGTGCAAGGCAAGTGACTACAGCCCTGACTTAGCCTCTTCATAGATAGCTCTTCTCCCAGGCAACCACCAACAGAACGAGGGGACAGAGTCTCAAGTTGTGCTGGGGGAGGTCTAGGCTGGATGTTAGGAGGAAGTTGTTGGCAGAGAGAGTGATTGGCATTGGAATGGGCTGCCCAGGGAGGTGGTGGAGTCACCATCCCTGGAGGTGTTCAGGAAAAGACTGGATGAGGACCTTAGTACCATGGTCTAGTTGACTGGATAGGGCTGGGTGATAGGTTGGATCTTGGAGGTCTCTTCCAACCTGGTTGATTCTATGATTCAGCATCTGAAGAGAACCTACAGGAAGGATGGAGAGGGGCTGTTGTGAAGGGCTTGTGGTGACACAAGGAGGGGCAATGGTTTGAAACTGGAGCAAGATAAATTTTGGTTGGACATTAGGTAGGAGGAAGTTGCTTGCAACATGAGTGGTGAAATACTGGAACAGAGATGTGATTGAGGCCTGTCTGGATGAGACATTCAGTGCCATGGTCTAATTGATTGGACAGGACTGAGTGACAGGTTGGACAGGACTGAGTGACAGGTTGGACAGGACGAGCTTGGAGGTCTCCTCCAACCTGGTTGATTCTATTCTAGTCTAGTCTATTCTACTTGGGTAAAGCCAAGGCTTAGCCGCATGGTGAAACCTGGTGCCCATATGTTTTAACATATGTGCTTGTGAATTGCCATTATACATTATTGTAGAATTAAAGGGATATCTTGCTAAGCACAGATTTAATCAGTGGCTTGGCTGATTTGCCTCACTGCTATTTTCAGACTCTACCCTTTTTTTCCTTTTCTTAATGACCAGTAATGCTAAAGAATTAAGTGACAGCAACCAGACAAGCACATACATAATTAATGTAACTAAACTGTGAACTGAATAAAAAGTATACATCAGCTATTCTGCACAGACTTCATGAGCAGTTTCACTTGCCTTTCATGAAGGGTTCCTGCTGTCCAGCTGGGTTCCTCCATGTCTGAGAGAGACTGAACTACACTGTGTAAGCACAGGAGGTTCAAGCTGTGGCTGTCTGCCGATTTCCCAGTGTGCTAGTTTGAGCCTAGCTAGCATGTTTTGGTGAGAAGAACTAGATGATAGGCTGAGAAATGAAAACAATGGTGAGGTCTACTTCCCTCACAGTCTTGCTGGGATGTGTAAAGAAGAAAGGCAAAACAAAGATTAGGGCACTTGCTTCTTCTCTTTGCTGGAGAGCTTTGCCTGCTGGGGAGAAGCTGAGGCTGCTGGCTGGACTCCATCTTGCTTTCTAACCTCACCCTCCTTTGCTTGGCTGCTTCACCTTGCTTTTTAACCCTCTTGGCTGAACCTCCATTCTTCCTTAGGACTGGGGTAAGGTTGAGAGGGGTAGGGGGAAGGTGAGGGGTAGTTGAGAGTCCCTCCTGGGGACTCAGGTTTCTGGGAGGGGAACTGAGTTTGTATTACCTTTTTTTACCTTGTATATTTCTGTCTATAACTCTATATACTGTAAATATCTGCTTGTATATTGTGCCAGCTGTAAACATAAGCTTCATTCAAATTTCCAGAGCCGGCTGAGTCTAGTCTGGGTGATTCCTAAAAGTGTGGGGGGCGGGGGACACCCAAACCATCACACCCAGGGTGGACACACTCCATAAGAGATAGAAAAAAACAAAACCAAAACACAACTCAAAACTTTAAATATTTCCAAATTCTCAGCTGTGTTTCAGGAAGGTTTACAGGGCAGGGAGAGCTTTTTAAAATGTATTTTTCAGATTAGACCTGATAAAAGGGCGAACATAACACCCATCTTCAGGAAGGGGAAAAAGCATGACCCTGGGAACTACAGACCAGTCAGTCTCACTTCTGTGCCTGGAAAGATCATGGAGCAGATCCTCCTGAAGGCTCTGCAAAAGCAAATGGAAAACCAGGCAGAGGTGACTGGTGGTAACCAGCAATGGCTTCACTAAGGGCAAATCATGCCTGACAAATTTGGTGGATTTTTATGATGTAGTCACAGCTGCAATGGACAGGGGGAGGGCAACTGACGTCATCTACCTAGACCTGAGTAAGGCATTCGACTCTGTCCCACATGGTCACCAAACTGGAAAAGCACAAACTGGATGGGTGGAGCACTGCTGGATAAGAAATTGGCTGGATGGTCGCATGCAGAGAGTGGTGATCAATGGCACAATGTCCACCTGGCGACTGGTGACAAGTGGTGTTCCTCAGGG
>WAAF01003206.1:18101-77084 GCA_013400475.1 Tricholaema leucomelas | reverse complement strand
TGTCCCTGGGCATGGTGGGGAGATTGGAGTAAAGGATCCCTGAGGGCTCCTCCAGCCTGAGCCATCCTGGTGCTCTATGGCTCTGATTAAGTTTGTGTGCTCAGAAGCCTGACAAGCCACAGGGCTGACTTTTTTCTCATCAGTTGCTTGGCATCAAGGCTTCAGGACATGGCCATTTTTAAAACAATGCAAGGCCAATGGCTGTTTTGGATTGCAGAGCTGCCACATCAGGTGGGCACAGTACTCCCTGAGAGCAATGCAGCTGAAGAGCCAGCCAGGGAGCTGCACCTTCCCCTGCCAATCCCTTCCCAGGTGATGAATTCTCCTGCATGGCTCAGAGACTGCTCTTCATTTTTTAAGCTAACTGAAGGTTTATGAAGGGACATCAGCTCTACAGGAACCCTCTCTCCTTCTCCTTTAACTCTTCTCATCATTGTGTTTACACTTCATCTGTGCAGTGAGCCCCTGCATCACCAACCAGGACACATCACTCATCCTCTCCCACAGCTCCTGCAGGCAGGGAAGCAAGAATTTCCTCTGCCTTCTGCCTCTTCCCTTCTTCTCTTCTCTCTGTGCTTGTCCACCTCTCCATTCTCCCCCCAACTTAATTCCTTCCTCATCCCCATTCTTCTGATCCTCTTCAGCTACCATGAAAGAGCACAATGGATCCCTGGACACACCCACTGCCTCCTGGCTGCCGTGGATCCCACCGGAAAACCTCTGTGATGTAGAAGCATTGGCATCAGCCCCTTGGCTGCACCAAAGTGCATGAAGAGGTTCCAATGTTAAAGACCAGAGGGTTGTTCTTCCTCTTCAGCTTTCAGAGGTGTGCAGCCCTTCCTTCCTCCAGCTGCTCTGCCATCTCACCTACCTTCTCCAGCCCTTTCCTGCTAAGCCATAAGAACTCTCCCTTCACTGCTGGCCTTCCACCAGTCAGCCTCTGCCTAGAGTGCAAGAGGGCAGGAGGATCCAGCAGCTGCCTCTCAGAATAGAAGAGCCTCCACAGGGCTTCCTTCCCCTAGGATGATGTGAAGCAGAGCTCTGGAGAGTCTGATCCATGACTTACAGAAGTAGTGAAAGCCACCAGGTGGGTGCTGCCCATCACCTATTGCAGAGGCATGGCTGGGCCAGGGCACACTGACACTGGCACTTTCCTGCCTCTTGCATTTCACCCCTCGTGCCAAGCTCCCCAGCCTTGCTGAGTCACCTCAGCTTTACACTGTCCTCGCCTTGGAGATGTCTGTGCACATCCCTCCTCTAGCTCCACACCCCAGGCACCTCCATGGAAGCACAGCTCTGCAGGGCCCCATCATTCTGGAGGATCTGTGAGGAAACAAATTCTGGTGGTGGTGAACTCAGCAGGACATTCAGCAGCAGGGATGCATTAGTAAGTGTCACCAGCAAGACTAGAGAGGTTCTCACCCTCTGCTCTGCCCTGCTGAGACCACTCCTGCACCAGTTCTGTGCTCCCCAGTTGAGAGAATCCAACAGAAGCTATGAGGATGATGAAGGGCCTGGAACCTCTCTGTTATGGAGAAAGGCTGAGAGTCCTGAGGCTGATTAGCCTGGAAAGGAGAGAGCTGAGAGGGGACCTGATCAATGTCTATAAATGTCTGAGGGGTGGAGGGCAAGAGGCTCTTTGCAGTGTCACCTGGTAATAGGTGTCATGTAAAGTGGTTTGGGACAGAGGTGCAGAGGGTACAGTGTCCCAGATGAGTGACCCAGGCTAGCAGGATGCCTCTGGCAGGTGAGGAGCTGCATTTGTGGCAGGTGAGGAGCTGCATTTGCAGCACTCAGGTTGTGCTGAGAGCTGTCAGAGCCCAGGGGGATGAGCACCAAGTGTGGAAAGAGCATTTATTGGAGACTGCACCTCACATAGAGACAGAAGAAATTATCTGCATCACGGATGCTCAGGGTGGGATTAATTTCTCCTAATTGAAGCTGCCTATCAGGAAGGGATCTACAGCTAAAGCAGCCTGCTGCCTGCCTTCGGGTCCAAGGAGGGGAAAAGGCACTTTTAGGATGTGAGCCAACTGTTTCAGATACCTCCTTTAGGATGGAGCTCAACTCTGACCTTGTCTCCATTGTCCAGAGTGATTCCCTTGGAGACATCTGCACCTAGAGGAAGGAATCCCACCTCAGGTCCTCGCAGCAACACAGGATGTTAAGTGTTGGAAGGGAGCTCCAGAGAGCAGCCAGCCCAAGCCCTGCCAGGGCAGGGGCACCCAGGACAGGGCACACACAACACAGCCAGGGGGGCTTGGAAAGGCTCCAGAGCAGGAGACTCCACAGCCTCTCTGGGCAGCCTGCTCCAGGCTCCCAGGGACAAAGCTTCCCCTCCTGCTCCTCTGGCACCTCCTCTGCTCCAGCTGACACCCACTGCCCCTTCTGCTGCCCTTGGCCACCCCTGGACAGAGCCTGGCTGCGTCCTGCCCACACTGCCCTGCACATCTCTAGCACAGCACTGAGGGCAGCCCTCAGGCTGCTCTGCTGCCAGCTGCCAGCCCCAGCTCCCTCAACCTGGCACCACAGGAGCTGTTCAGTGCCTGCAGCAGCTTGGGGACTCTGGGCTGGGCTCTCTGCAGCACTTCCCTGAGCAACTTCTTCAGCTGAGGAGCACAGAGTGGGCACAAGATTGCAACTGTGGCCTCAGCAGGGCAGAGCAGAGGGGCAGGAGAACCTCTCTGACCTGATTCTCACACCCCTTCTGATCCAGCCCAGGACGCCCTTGGCCTTTCTGGCCACCAGGGCACACTTGTGTGTCATGGGCATCCATCTGCCCACCAGCACTGCCAGGTCCATCTGCTCTCCCTGCTCTCCAACAATTTAGTCCCCAACCTGTCCTGGTCCCTGGGGTTGTTCTTCCCCAGGTGCCAGACTCTGCCCTTGCCCTTGTCGGGTTTCATTCCATTCCTTCCCCCCAGCTCTTTATCCTGTAACCCTCACACAAAGGCAGCCCACAGGAGCTCAGAGACTTTCTAATCAAGCAGATGGACCAAGAGAGTTTCCCTCTCCTAACAGAGAGACACAGGATGAAGCCTGGGTTTAGAACCTGTTGGAGCCCCACACCAACAGTTCCACCATGCCCAGAGCAGTGGTGTGTAGACAAACCTCTAACTCCAGGAGTGCAGGAGAGTAACGTGGACACCCTACATTGTCAGGGGCTTCTTCTGGGCTGCTCCTTCTGCAGGAGGGGGCTATTTCCTGGTAGGCAGCTGCAATTCCAGAACCATTTCTTCAGTAAGGTCAATCTTCCAGAGTGAGAGGAGATGTTCTTCTCCTGCTCCTGCACTGTGCCCTGGCAGCAGCTGGTCACTGGTAAGCAGAATAAAGTGAAGCATTTAGAGGAGAGAGGCAAGAGAAGCCCCTGCTTAGTGATGGCTTCCTGCCTGCTATGGCTGTGCTGAGCCTGTCCTGTCACAGCCCAGGCCTGCTGCCCTCAGGAGTGATGCCAAAGAGTGTCCTGTAATGACAGTGGATGCCACCCAGAACCAGGCACCCAGGCTGGGCAGCTCCTGGACTGCTGCCTAGACACAACCATGGGGCTGGCTGCAGGGAGGTGGACTGGTGAAGGCAGAGCCTCAGTGTGCCTCAGCTCTTGGAAATGAAAAGCTGTTGAGAAGGCAGCTGAAGTAAGGGTGTGCAGACACCCAGCAGGTGTGAGGGGGCAGGTTCTCTACGTTTCCTGATGTCTCTGATCTCTGAAGAGTGCTGTTTTCTCCTGCCACTTGCTCCTTTGGAGAAGACCCCAACCCCCACCTCACTGCAGCCTCCTCACAGGGAGTTATAGAGAGCAAAAAGGTCTCTAAGCTTCCTCCTCTCCAGACAGAACACCCCCAGCTCCCTCAGCTGCTCCTCCCCAGACCCATTCTCCAGACCCTTCCCCAGGTTCCTTGCCCTTCCCTGGACCTGCTCCAGCCCCTCAATGTCCTTCTTGGAATGAGGGGCCCAGAACTGCACCAGGCATACAAGGTGCAGACTCACTAGTGCCCTGTGCAGGGGGATGATCCCTGCCCTGCTCCTGCTGGCCAGGTTGCTGGTGCCCCTCTTGGCCATCTGGACACACTCTGGCTCATCTTCATCTGCTGTTGGCCAACAACTCCAGGTGGTTCCAGCCACTCTGCCCCAGGCCTGGCGCATTCATAGGGTTGGTGTGCTCCAAGTGCAGGCCCAGCACATGGCTTTGTTAAATCTCATACAGCTGACCTTGGCCCATCAATTCAGTCTGGCCAGAACCCTTTGCTAGATCCCCTCCCTACCCTCCAGCAGACCAGAACTCCCTCTGCAGACTCACTGAGGGGTCCTGGGTTCCCTCACCCAGATCACTGCCAAAGGTGTCAAAAAGAGCTGGCCCCAGGATTCTCACTGCTAGAGGGCTCAGCCCTGCAGCTGTCTGTGGGGACCAGAGCAGGGGAACACTGCTCTCAGCAGAGTGAGAAGGAGCAGACAGCCCTTTGCAGGAGCCACCATGCTTTCACCAGGCAGCAGTGAGACTCCCACTGCAGGTCATCAACTGAGGATGGAACAAATGGCAATTTTTAAATGAAAAGTGGAAAAGCAAATTACAATGGCAGCAAACACCCTCCCCTCTCTCACATGTGATTACACTGCCAATGCAATTATGGATCTTTCCAGAGCCTGCAGATGTATTTAGCCTCACAAAGCAGAGCTAATTTATTCATAAGCAGATCTGCAAGGCTGCCCAGGCAGAATCCACTCCATATTCAAGGGGATTATTAAATTGGGCTTCTCTGCAAGAGTCTCCAGTGCATAGATACAGCAGGAAGCCAAATGAGAGCAAGACAGGCAAGGCAGGCAGGCAGGCAAGCAGGCCTACTTGCATGAGGAGGAATTGTCACAGTGATAGCCCCAAACTGGCAGCACAGCACTGTGAGACAAATGCCTCCCAAACGAGGGAAGCAGCCCTACAGGGCTGATACCTTGGCAGGGCACATCCATGCCCTCAGCTGGGATGTGATCTCTAGTTTGTGGGGTATCTGGCAGGTAGTCCTGCTGGAGCCCCTCCAGTGCATCTGGAGGCCACCCAGGAGCATCAAACCAGTGGAGAGTCAACATCTCCAGGCACGGTGCTGCCTCTCCTGTGCTGCTCAGGCTGCCTGAAAGAAGCAGAGGAGAGAGGTGCTGAGTTGCTGTTTGTGCTGCAGTCCTTGACCCTGGAGCTCCTGATCTGCTCCAGCCGTCTGTGACTTAGTTTGGCTTGACTGGCCTCACACCAAGGCAAGACAAAGGAGCAGTCTGAAGGTGCAGGGGGATAGAAGCAGAGTGGTTGGCTGGGCCCAGCTGACTGCTTGCTCCCCAGGGCAGGGCCAAGTGAAAGGTGATGAGCAGATGCTCCTCTGTCTTCCAGTTCTCAGTTGCTGGCTCCCTGCTGAGCCCCAGTGGCAGGTCTTTGCAGGTGGCTGACCTGGGCTCAGCTGCAGCAAGTGGTGACAGAGGCTGTGGCACCTGGTCAGGGAAAAACAGGACCTGACTGAAGCAAACCTTAACCTCAGCAGTCCCTGGTAGCTTCTTCAGAGGGGCTGCTTTCCCCAGCAGCCAGGTGTTCAGGGACATGAAGCTTGTGTTTCACTCTCCTAACACATGAAGGCAACACAAACCTTGGGTTCTTCTGGGATCCTTTTTTTTTTTCCCCCTTTCCTTTCATTTTCCTTTTTTTCATTTGCAGCTTCTTGAAACTTCCTCAGCTCTGGAGCAGTGAGGGAGCCAAAGAAGAAAAGTGAACTTGTCACAGTGCCACCTCCATCAGTTGGAAGCGTTTGTAAAGTCACCCTGTGGGCAAGGGGGGAAGGCCAAAATCACTTTTTCTTATTCTTCATGAAAGGAGAAATTAAAAAAAAAGATAAACCCCAAATCATCCTGGCACATGTTGGGAATGAAGCTTGCCAAAACTGGTGGCAGGGTGAAACAATGGATCTAGCCCAAAATTCTCCTGGGAGAAACAGCTTCTGTGCTGCCTGTACTCTCACCACGGTGTCCCTGTGGCCAAGAAGGCCAAGAGCATCCTGGAGTGCACTAGTAAAAATCATCAGCAGGTGCAGAGAGGTTCTGCTACCCCTCTGCTCTGCCCCACTGAGACCACTCCTGCAGTGCTGTGTCCAGTTCTGGGCTGCCCAGTTCAAGAGAGACCAATGGAGGCTATGAGAATGCTGAAGGGCCTGGAACATCTCTGCTGTGGAGAAAGGCTGAGAGGAGACCTGAGCAATGTTTCTAAATGTCTGAGGAACAGGGGGCAAGAGGAAGGGGCCAGGCTCTTTGCCATGGCACCTGGTAATAGGGCAAGGAACAATGAAGTTTCCAGCTGAGCATGAGGAGAAAGTTGTTTGGTGTGAGGGTGCTGGAGCCTGGAGCAGGCTGCCCAGAGAGGTTGTGGAGCCCCTCGGCTGTGTTCCTGGGTGCCCTGCTCTGGCAGGGCTTGGACTGGCTGCTCTCTGGAGCTCCTTCCCAACCCCTCACGTTCTGTGATTCTGAGATAAAGCCTTTCTCTGCTCCCCAGAGGCCTTTGGTCAGCTCAAGGTGACCCCTCCACATGCTGCTCAGGGCTCTAGAGCAAGAAGCAGGAAGCAAGCCCTGCATCTGCCCGTGACTGAAGGCTGTGGTGAAAGCAGGCAGGTCTGCAGCCCAAACCCATGACTGTCTGAGGGCCTGGGTGGTCAGAGGGGGGACCTCAGTGACGGAGAGCAGAGCAGAATCCTTCATGTGTGCTGTAAGAAGTATTGTGGAGTATCACCTTCAGATTAAGTCCTGCTAGGAGGTGGTGCCCTGTGCTTGCAGCCCTGACTGGCAGAGAGCTGTTTGACAACTATGAGATGCAGCTTTGGCTTTCAAAACCTGCCTAGGCACAATCTTGGGCATCTTGCTCCGTCTGACCCTGCTTTAGCAGAGGTTTGGACCAGATGGTCTACAGAGGTCCCTTCCAGCTCCCATTGTGCTGGGGTTCTGTGAAGAACCCCTCAGGCAGCAGGGCTGGGCAAGGGGTCACAAGGCAATGGAGAAAGGGAAGAGATGCAGTGCTGAGGGTTTTTTTCTCTTGCAAACGCAAGGGAACAGATTCATGTTCCTAAAGTGACTCTGGCAGTGTGGGCTGCTGCAAGGACAAGCAGTGCTGGCAGCCAGCAGCTCTGGATTCACAAACAGTACCGCAGGTGTGAAAGCTGTGAGCAGGAGCCCGAGCCCTTTAGAAGTGACAGGCTGGAAAACTCTGGGACATGAAACATTTTTAAGGATCAGAAATCAGGGGTCAAAATCCTCAGAGGCCCATACAGAGCTAGCAGGGTAGGAGGAAATACCCTGGCAAGCACAAACTGATGGTGAACAGGGTTGGAGGGTCAGTGCAGGTACATAATCCCTGCTGGCAATTTAAGTGAGAGATATTTTAGTGTTCCCTCCTTCCCTGGACAACTTGTCTTGACTTAAATCCCCTCTAAGCCCTTGCTAGAGAGGAAGGAGTTTGATGGTCTTGACCACAGAGCTTTGTAACTTCCACAGGAGCCCAGCAGATAGTCCCTTTTCTCTTGGCAACCAGCAGAGAGGGCACAGCATCTGGGAAAGCCCCCACTGGTCTGTGCCCAGCTAGGATGCCATCCCACATGCCCTCAGCTTTCCCAGCACCCAGTGCTCAGCTGCTCTGCCAGGGAGCAGGAACCAGCCACACATTCACTTTGCCAAGCCACTGCTTGAGAGTTCCCAGGGAAAGCTCTGCTGTCTCTGAGGCAATTAGACTAATTAGAACAGTGATTATTTGCATGCTCTCCACTTGGGCTGAACACTGGAACTAAGTCTATGTCTTAATTTCCCCTCCCCGAGTAGAACAGGAAAGCAGCATAGAAAAACCCAACCCCTTACAGGCTGGCCCAGCAGCTCCAGCTCCTGGTTGCACTCCATGAGGTTCTTCTCTGCCCAGCTCTCCAGCCTGGCCAGGTCATGCTGAAAGGCAGCACAGCCTGAGGGGTGTGTGGGCTATGACAGCCCTGGGCTGCTGTCCTTACACTGAGAGCAGAAGCCAGATTGTGTGAGGCTCTCATTTTTGCAGCAAGCAGCAGTGCTGTGGAGTGTGCTGGGTCCCCTCTGCTCTTTGCTTTTCAAGAACATGCAGATGAGCACCTGTGCTAGTTTGAAGCTAGCTAGCATGTTTTGGTGAGAAGAACTAGATGATAGGCTGAGAAATGAAAACAATAGTGAGGTCTACTTCACTCACAGTCTTGCTGAGATGTGTAAGGAAGAAAACCAAAACAAAAGATAAGGTCACTTCTGCTCTGCACTTTGTGCTGGGCTGCCCTCTTCTCTTTGCCTGCTGGGGAGAAGCTGAGGCTGCTGGCTGGACTCCATCTTGCTTTCTAACCTCACCCTCCTTTTGCTTGGCTGCTTCACCTTGCTTTTTAACCCTCTTGGCCGAACCTCCATTCTTCCTTAGGACTGGGGTAAGGTTGAGAGGGGTAGGGGGAAGGTGAGGGGTGGTTGAGAGCCACAACAAAAAAGGAGAAGTCCAACCCTTAAAACCTTAAAAGACTCCCTTTTGCCTGTCCTGCCTACTTGCTAGCTCAAGCCCTAGACTGCTTTTAGACTCCTCCTGGCTTATACAGCCCCACCTCAAGTGGTAATGTCCCCCAGCCTGACCATCCTGCACACAGAGTACCTACAGCTACCCTGGGTAACTGCAGCTGCCTGCACCTAGTGGTGCCCTGGGTAATGGCACTGCCAGCACCTAGTGTTGCTGTGGGTCACAGCACTGCCACCATCTAGGGCTGCCTTGGGTCACGGCACTGCCAATATCTAGTGCTGCGCTAGGTCATGGCAGCTGCCATCATCGAGGTCTGGGTCACAGCATTGCCAGCACCTAGTGTTGCCCTGGGTCACGGCACTGCCACTATCTTGTCCTGGCCTGGGTCATGGCACTGCCACCATCTAGTGCTGCCCTGGTGTGGTGGAGAGTCCCAAGGATCACAGAATGGGCTTGAGTATGTTTCCCTGCCTTTCTGCACTGCAGCCAGTGGCGGGAAAACAGGGCAGAGAAACCCTGACAACCTGATCTGGTTTGGTCTGGTTGCACGAGAGGGGGTCATAAACCACAGCCCTGCTGCATGCAAGGCGTATGCGCCCCCATTTTTGGAAGGGAGCAGCCTGTGGGTTCTTCCAGTTTTGAATGTCTCTGGGTGATTGCCAAAGGTGATTGGGTGATAATGTGGCCAATGCCTCACACTAATCAGAGACCCCTGCCACAGCACCCTGGAGAGCTGCGTGCCCCAGCAGCAGCTTCTCGGCAGCCCCTGGGCAAACATTGGCAGTCTCACCACTGGGCAACCTCTTCTATCCCTGCAGTGCTCCATCCAAGGGAGCTGATGACAAAGGTAGACACTGGGATTTATCCAAGAGAGCCTGGTGGACATGGCAGCATCCCTGTTCAGTTCTCTGTGGATCCAAGCTGGGATGACAGACTCAGCACAGAAGTATTCATGTCCCTGAGAGCTTGCCAGGAGCTGTCAAAGCTGACAGATTGCCTCTGGGATAAAGCTTTTGGGCAGGTACCTTCAGGGATCTCAGGCTTAGGCCTGGGAGGTCTCCTACAATGAGATCTATTCTTTGGGGAGGAAAGCCAGGTTGGGTTTCTACTTGAAAGAAATCCTTAACAGCTTCACAGGAGATGATCAAATTTCGTGCAGAGACAAATCTACTCAGGGCACCTTTGGGCAGCCTCAGGTCTCAGGCAGCATCTCAGAAATTCAGCTAACTTTATGGCAACAGAAACTGCTCAAGCAGCTGGTTCGAAGTACCCTGTCAGTGACTTGCAAACAGAGCTCCTGCAACCACAGCCTGCCAGCAGAAGCAAAACAGCCTGGGAGGGGATTCTTCACTGGAGACTGATTCTCTTCAGTGAAGCTCAAGGCTCAGATCGAGTAGGACAGAGGGCAGACCTCCCACTCTGAAGAGACAAACAAGCATGGGATGTCTCAGCTCTCAGCAGCAAATGCACTCAGGTGCTGCCAGTGAGAGCCCAGAAGCGTTTGCATTCCTCAGCACACCTGCAGACAGCCATGGTGGCACTGGGTGTCACCTGCATGCAGCAGGACACTGCACTCCTGCAGACAGTGCTGCCTTGTTGGCCCATGGGAAGCCAGAGGGTCTGAGAGACAGTCACAGAATTGCCTTGGTTGGAAAAGACCTTTAAGAACACCAAATCCAACCCTTAACCCAACGCTGCCAGGGCACCACTAAAGCAAGTCCCTCAGCACCACATCTCCACAGCTTTGAAACCCCTCCAAAGACAGGGACTCCACTGATGTCCTGAGCAGCCTGTTCCAGGCTTGGACAGCCCTTTCATGCAAGAAATTGCTCCTCATTTCAAACCTGATCCTTCCTTGGTGTAACTTGGTGCTCTTTCCCCTTGTCCTGTCACTTGCTACTAGGGAGCAGAGCCCAACCCCCATCTCACTGCAGCCTCCTCTTAGGGAGCTGTAGAGAGCAATGAGGTCCCCGCCAGCCTCCTCTTCTCCACACTGAACAACTCCCAGCTCCCTCAAGTACTCTTCACCTTCTCTCCAGACCCTTCCTCAGGTTCCTTGCCCTTCTCTGAACCTGCTCCAGCCCCTCAATGTCCTTGGAGTGAGGGACCTAGAACTGAACTCAGGATTCAAGGTGCAGTCTCACCATTGAACCCTGCCCCTCAGCACCAGGGACACAGCTGCTGCAAGCCCTCCAGGAATGGACACTGCAGCACTGCCCTGGGCAGCCTGGGCCAAGCTTTGAGAACCCTTCCAGGCCACAAAGAGCTCTTGAGCTGCAGCCTGAGCCTGCCCTGGGCCACCTTGGACCCATTGCCTCTGCTGCTGTGCCTTGGCACCAAGGAGCAGAGGCTGCCCCCTGCTCACTGCCCCCTCCCTGCAGGCGGCTGCAGAGAGCAAGGAACTCTGCCCTCAGCCACCTCTGCTGCAGCCTGCACCCCCCCAGGTCCCTCAGCCCCTCCTCACCCCCAGCTGCTGCAGGCCCTTCTCCAGCCTGGCTGCCCTGCTCTGGACAGGCTGCAGCCCCTCAGTGTCCTTCCTGCAGTCAGGGGCCCAGAAGAGCAGGGGATACAAAGTTTTTCACCCCTTTCCATCATAAGCACCAGACGGAAAACCCCAAAGAACTGTAGCTGTGATTTCAGAGGTCTTAACGACATCCTGCCAGTTCCCTAGGAAAGATGCACCAGGGTATAAATTTTCCAGAGATTGTTGTGATGTGAAGGAAGAACTCCTGGAGATGCAGAAAGAGCCACTGGAAGGACACCGTGGTTCTGTTTGATCTTCACTAATAAGAAGTGAGGGAGAGAAGAGGCCTGGGAGTATGATCAAGACATGGCAGCAGTTAATGATCCCTGGCAGAAGCAGGCAGGAGCAGAGCAAGCTGAGGACTCTGAGGTTTGAGGAGACAGACTTGAAGGACTTCAGACATCTGTCCACAAAACATAAGCTGAGCAGAATGGAGACTTCAGCAGGACTCTGCAAGGCAGCTGACAGCAAGGCTGCAAGGTCACCTTCCCCTTGGAGGGAAGGCCTGAGAAAGCCAGGAGTACCCAGCAGGGCTGCACCAAGGGAAAACAGGGAAAAGTAGGTCATGTTGTGAAGTCATCTTGCTGAGGTCACTTTGCTGAAGTCACATTTCTGAGGTCACATTACTGAGGTCACATAACTGAGGTCACTTTACTAAGGTCAAATCACTGAGGTCACTTTTTGCCGAGGTCATCTTGTAAGCAGGATGTTGCAGAGCTGAACAGGTTAACAGAGACAAACCCAGAGGGCTGAGGACCCACATGAAATCCCACTGATGAGGGAGATCAGGAATAGGGAAGAAATACACTTGAGGCACCTTAGGAGTTAGCTAGACCTTGGGAAGCAGCAGTTCAGCAGCAAACAGCTCCAGTGAGCAAGAGGATGAGTTCTCAGCACTCACAGGAAAGCTTTGCTTCACTGAGCCCCTGTCAGCAGCTGCTGATCCCTCCCCAGTAGAAAAGGAGATTTGGGTTGACATGAAAACAGACTGAACAAAACACCCAGGCTGGTCCCATGCCAGTGGAAGGATCATGAAGGTACCCTCAGCCCAGCACAGCAGCCCTCGGGAGAAGACAGAGGAGCAGGAGGATCCTATGAATGGTATGGGTTGGAAGGGACCTCAGACATCATCTTGTTCAACCCCCTCTGTCCTGGGCAGGCTGCTCAAGGCCTCATCCAGCCTGGTCTTCAACACCTCCAGGGAGGGACAGCCTCTGCCTCCCTGGGCAACCTGTACCAGTGTCTCCCTACCCTCACTCTCAAGAATTACTTCCTCATCTTCAGTCTCAATCTGCCCTCTTCTCCTGTCACTCCCAGCCCTTGTCCAAAGTCCCTCCCCAGCTCTCCTAGAGTCCCTTCAGGCACTGGAAGGTCTGCCTGGAACCTTCTCTTCTCCAGCCTCAACAGCACCAGCTCTCCCAGCCTGTTCCCACAGCAGAGCTTCTCTGGCCTCTTAGCATCTTGGTGGCCTCCTCTAGCAACTCTGCAGCAGCTCCAGGTCCTTCTTGTGCTGTGTTCCCCAGAGCTGGAGGCAGTGGTGCAGGTGAGGGCTGAGCAGAGCAGAGCAGAGGGGCAGAATCCCCTCCCTGTGCTGCTGCTCTCCCTGCTCTGGCTGCACTTTGGCACCAGCTGATACCCCCAAGGCCTTCTCCTGCAGGCTGCTCTCAGCCACTCCTCACCCAGCCTGGATCTGTGCTTGGGATTACCCTGTTCCAGCTGCAGGACCTTGTCCTTGTCCTGGTAGAAATTCTTGAGTCTGGCTTGAGCCAATCTCTGCAGCCTGTCCAAGTCCCTCTGGATGGATACTTCCCTCCAGCTGTCAGCTTCACCACACAGCTTGGCGCCATCTGCAAATCTGCTGCCAGGGCCTCAATCCCAGTGCCCATGTCACTGACAAAGGATGTTACACAGCATTGTTCCCAGTGCCCAGCCCTGAGGGGTTCACCTTGTCCCTGCCCTCTATTTGGACACTGACTTGTTGGCCACAGCTCTCTGAGTGAAACCATCCAGCCCATTCCTTACCCAGCCAGTGGCCACCCCTCCAGTCCATGCTTTTCCAATATGGTGACCAGGATGTCATGGGGATGGTGCCAAAGGCTTTACACAGCTCCAGGAAGATGCCATCAGTTGTTCTTCCCTTGTCCACTGCTGCTGTGGCTGCATCATAGAATGGCACTGAGCTGGTTGGGCAGGGTTTGCCCTTGGTGGACCTGTGTTGGTTACCATCAATCACCTCTGCTTCATTTTCTGCATGCCTTAGCAGGGCCCTCAGGAGGATCTGCTCCATGACCCTACCAGGCACAGACATGAGACTGCTCTAGACTTTCTAGAGTCTTTCCTTATTGAAGATAGGGCTGATGTTTCCCTTTCCAGGGACCTCACCATACTGCCAGGACCTTTCAAGTATGATGGACAGTGGTTCAGCAACTTCATTTGCCAATTCCCTCAGGACCCTTGGGTGGATCTCTTGGGGCCCCATGGACTTGTGCACCTTCAGATTTTCAGATGCTTTGCTACAGAAGGCAGAGGAGCAGGAGAATGCAGAGGAGCAAGAAAAGGCAGAGGAACAGGAGAAGGTAGAGGAGCAGGCGAAGGCAGAGGAACAGGGGAGGCAGAGAAACAGGTGGTTCCCCTCTCCTCAGCAAAGATCCCCCTGATGATCTAGGATAGAGCTGTAGCCAGCTCGTTTCAGCTGAATGACTTGCAGACCACAGCTAGCCAAAGATTTTGTCCCAGCAAAACCAGGCCAAAGTCATCCTCTCACAAATGCCACTGACCTCAAATCACCGTGGCCTAAGGAGATCCTCTCTGCAGAGGTCTGTAATCTTGGGTGGCTTTCTCTGAAGGTAAGCTGCTACAGCTCATAGAAGGATGAGAACTGGCAGGCAGAGAGTCTGCTTGTAAACAAGGAAGAAAGATGAATCAGGGAATTACAGACACAGGCAGCTCCAGAGGAAAGCAGATCCAAACACACAAACATGCAGCTTTCAAAACCCAGAACACGACAAGGAGACAACAGCAGCCAACTGATCTACAAGGAACAAATCCTGTTGGATTTGCGCAGCTTCCATCTGCCACTGAGAGGCTCTGCAGGGAAGGGAGCAGTGTTTATAGTCAGAGAGCTTGATTTTAGGAAAGCTTCTGCCAGAGGCTGATGTGACATTGTCATCAGAATGTTGGCAAACACAGGTGAGGGGAAAGTTCTGCTGAGGAGCTGAGAAGCTGTAGGCAGAAGGCAGCTCTCAACAGCTTACCATTATTCCTGAACAAGGATTCTGAGGGGGGTGGGCACCTGCCCTGGCTCTGCCAGCAGGCAATATAGATATATTTTATATCTACAAATATCTACAAAATCATAGAGCATTTTATAGACAGCTTCAGCAGTGAATGGGAGGTGTGATGAACGTGAAAGGGCTGGGAGCACCCTGCTAGGAAGGAGGAGCATCCAAAACATTCTTGACAAACTGGAGAAGCAGAGCCAAGCAGGATGGGTTTGGGAAGGGCATGGCCACACTTAGAAAGTGAAGGATAAAAACATATTGCTAGAAAAAGAAGAGGAATAAGTGGCTGGAGACAGGCAGAGAAGAAACAGAACTGGACGGCAGGGACTGGCAGTGTCACTTCATGACCGAGACAGACCCCCTGTGGCATGCCTGAGCTCTACAGGACATCCATAATGTATCAGACACAGACAGTACATGCTGTAGTCCACTTGCTTCCTGTTAGACCTCAGCTGCAGCAGCAGCCTCTGCCCTGAGCACTACTGACAGGAGCACTGCTCCCAGAGCAGTGTGGAAACAGAGACACAGAGTCAGAGAGTCAGTCAGGTTGGAAAAGACCAAGTGCAGGCACAAGCCAAGCTCAGGAGATTCAAAAAGACCAAGTGCAGGTTCCTGCATCTGGGTCGGGGCAATTCCAAGCACAAATCCAGGCTGGGCAGTGAGGGGCTGAAGAGCATCACTGAGGAGAGGGACTTGGGAGTGCTGGTGGATGAGAAGCTCAACAGGAGCCAGCATTGTGCACTTGCAGCCCAAAAAGCCAACCAGAGCCTGGGTTGCAGCATAAGTGTGGCCAGCAGGGCCAGGGAGGTCATTCTCCCCCTCTACTCCACCCTGCTGAGACCCCACCTGGAATACCGTGTTGGGAACTGGCTGAAGGAGAGGGAGTACGAGCCCCTAGAAGCTTGTACGATCAAGCCTTGGATGTGAGGTCTGAGTATTGGAACTGCAGTAAACCACAGCACTGTGTGTGAAGAAGCTAAAGGGATTTGTCCTTGAGCCTTCTGATAAACAGCTTCTGTGGGACTGTGCCCAGTTTGGGAGGGATTTTAGCCATAACAGAGACCACAAGTAGGGAGGATCATGGAAATTTCAGTCCGTAGCACCGCACTGCATGCTGCATGTGCTCACTTTTGCTCACCCTGACCAGAAAGTATGTGCTCTGTAACTTGAACCCTGATGCTCTTAACAAAAATTTGGATTGCCTTGAGGCTAGCTCATGTTGAGTCATCTCTTGGCTTTCCCGACCCCACAGTCCTGCATCTAGTTCTGGAGCCCCCATTACAAGAAGGATGTGGAGATGCTGGAGTGTGTCCAGAGAAGGGCCACGAGGATGCTCAGAGAGCTGGAGCAGCTCTGCTATGAGAACAAACTGAAAGAGTTGAGGCTGTGCAGGCTGGAGAAGAGGAGGCTCCCAGGTGACATTCTTGTGGCTTTCCAGTATCTGAAGGGGGCTACAAAAGAGCTGGGGAGGGACTTTTCAGGATATCAGGGAGTGACAGGACTGGGGGGAATGGAGCAAAGCTGGAGATGGATAGGTTCAGGCTGGACGTGAGGAGGAAGTTGTTCAGCATGGGAGTAGTGAAAGCCTGCAATGGTTTGCCCAGGGAGGTGGTTGAGGCTCTGTTCCTGAAGGCTTTTAAGGCCAGGCTGGATGAGGCTGTGGCCAGCTTGGTCTAGGGTAGGGTGTGCCGGGCCATGGCAGGGGGGTTGGCACTGGATGTTCCCTGTGGTCCTTTCCAGACTTGACTGACTCTATGATTCTAAGATGTAGGCGCCAAGTTCAAACCCCTACCCCTGAGGGCTGGAACAGGGAAGAGCAAATTGTCCCAGCATAGGCATATGGCAACTGGACACAGTCTAGTTGGACCTTGAGCAGGGGCTTGAGGAACATCTGGAAGGACCGGGAGGAGAAAGTGCCGTCCTGCTTTGGGACCGCCGCATCCTGACTCCTGCTGCAGGGAGCTGCCCCTGCCGCAAACCGCCGCCATTGGTGGGCACACCACGGAGCAGCGTGGCTCTGCCCTACCTTGCCCCACGCTCAGTGCCTCTGGAAGCCACGTACAGGCATTCTGGACTCTGGCGGGTTCACTCGCATCAGAGTCTGTGCCGCGTTGATCCCCTACTGGATTACAATTCTCAAGTCCAGACACTGCAGCAAAAGAGCCAAAGCAGCAGCTCCAGGTTCCTCCTCCCCTGCCCCAGGTAGCACAGACGCTCCCTGGGGCTCCACCTGCCTTGCATTTGTAAGTGCGGCAAAGCCATTCTTGCGGCCAGGCCTCTTCCAATCTTCCTGGGGTCTCTCAATTATTATGCTGCTGAGAAGCAGCCTGGTGAAGATTTTCCCAACGGAATTAGCACACAAAGTGAACTAATTTGGATAGAGCTGTGGGTGGGGCTTCCAGAAATAAAAATAGCGACGTATTTGATAATTCTTGCCTCAGGAATTGCCACAGCCAATTCACAGTGACCCTGCAAAGCTCACCTTAAGCCATATGCCCTGGTACCACATCTAAACCAGCTGAACACCTCCAGGGTTGGTGACGCCGCCACCTCCCTGGGCAGCCTGGGCCAGTGCCTGACCACTCTTGTTGGGAAAAAAATGTTTCCTACTGTCCAGCCTAACCCTGCCCTGCTGCAGCTTGAGGCCACAACCTCCTTTCAGGTATCTGTAGAGAACCATGAGTTGTCCCCTCAGCCTTCTCTTCTTCCAACTAAGTCCCAGGTCCTTCAGCCACTCTTCATAAGGTTTATTCTCCAGGCCCTTTCCCGGTTTTGCCATCCAGTAGGCTGGAGGTCTGTGTGAGAAATGCCCTGCTGAACTTTCTCTCTGGTGTAGTGAAAGGGTGGAGGGATTGGAGAACAGGGAACTGATGCAGTTCTGATGGCTGCCTTCAGGTGTGCAAAGGACAAGGTAAATAAAGGGAAAGTGCATGGCTGTCCTTGCTCAATGTGGGCTTGGAATACAGCACAGAGCAGTGTGGCCCAGCCACGGGAGAGACCTGTCCAGCAGGGAAGCTTGGATGGGAACAAAGGAGCTCTCCCTAGGCACCCTCCATGATGCGTTAAGTGCAGGGTGGGTAATAACAATGGGAATCACACAGGCTGCTCCTGCTTGTGTCAGTGAGATGGGCTGGGTCACTTCCCAAATGTCATCTCTTCTGATTCTCAGAGGGTTTTGAGTTGCAGAGGATCACAGAGCTTGTGTGAGCTGTGGCTTTTCAGAGTCAAGTGAGCTCCAGATTTGGTTGTAAAGAGCACTGCCTTGCACTAAGACTGCTGAAAGTCCTGGTTTGCAGGTCAGCCCAGCTTTTCTGCAGGGTTAGTGCTGCTTCATTACCTTCAAGCCTCACTGGCTGGTTTGTTCAAATAACTCCAGGTGTGAACTAACTTTCAGTACTTAGCACTTCACACCCAGTCAGTGCCTGGAGAAGGAAGCAGGAGAAGGCTACACAAATGCTCTCTGCCTGGCAGCCAGACTCAGCAAACATCTGCATGAGGCCTAACACGGTACCTCCCAAAGGCTGTTAAAGCACACCTGGGCCTGGCCAAAAGCTGACAGAGGTGTGTGGCCATGGCAAGAGGCAGAAACAGCCTCAGCTTCCTTAGTCCAGGACAGAGTCATTGTAACTCCTCTAACAGTGATCACAACAACTGCAACCCAGACCCCATCTCTGGGCCAGTCAGGGTTTTCACAGCTCATCTCTATGAGAGAGCTCCACTCTCTATGGAGTTTTCCAGGATCCACTGTGCCTTCCTTGGACTTGAGGGAAAATTTCTTTGCTGAGAGGATTGTCAAGGCCCAGGCCAAGCTGCCCAGGAGGTGTGTAGGTCAGCAGCAGGCTCAATAGTGTTGGCTTAATGATGGGACTTTGTGTTCTTAAAGGTCTTTTCCAGCCTAAACGATTCTGTGATTACTCTGAAGCTCATTAGCATCTTGTCTGTGGAGTTCTCCTGTAGGAAAGAACTCCAGGGGAGCCATTTGGGTGAATGTTTCAGCAAAACTCCTCCTTGAGTGCAGGATCTCATTGGTGCTCTTACAGGGCTTGCAGCTCTCTGCCAGGTTTTGCTTTTCCTGCTCTGCATCTGTAGCCCTACATCGCTGGATGAGCTCCAGATCTTTCAAGCTCTGCTCCTGCTTCTTCCATCATTATTTCTAGAAATCTACAGAGCTTCACCTGCTCATCAGTCCTTGCCTCTCTCTCCTGTGGCTTGTTATCACTTAATACCCTGCAACATAACGTTAGCTCTTTCAGAAGAGAAAAGAAGAAAAATACAAGAATATAGAGAACATAACACTCCCACAAAAGGCCTGGAAGAAAGGGAGGTAGTCAGAAGGGCTCAGGAACAACCTCAAAGGTCAGAGAGAAAATTTGAGGTCTTCATCTGGTGAAGTCTTCAGTGGAGACATCTAAGTCTAAGCTGAAAAGAACCATCAGGGTATTTTGGGAAGCAGTCACTTCATCCTGGTGGCAGCACCTGTAAGACTCGATGAGTTGTTCCATGCAGGCACTGCTCCCTCTCTGCTCACTTTCAAGGCAGCCCAGCCTAGTCGATCATCCCCCCTGAAGTCATTTGGCACTTGGTTACTTGAAAGAAGAGGTATCCTGTTATGGCAGCTTGCTCATGCTTCTGTCCTAGGACTCAGGACACCACTGTCTCTTAGGGAGCTGAGTGACAAGGCAAAGGCATAACAAGTGTCCTCCGGATTCTTCCAGAAAACAGGAATCTTTGTTTCTTCTCTCTCCTAAACCTTGTCACAATAAATCTGTTGGAGCAGCCATGCAGAGTGTGATGCAGTCTGTGTGGGAGCAGACCCCTGCAGCACCCAGACAAGACACAGCTTGGCCCAGCCAGATAATGCTTATGGAGAGGCAGCTGAGACCTAAGGCTGCCTGCAGAAGCCCAACCAGCCAAGTTCAGGGATTTTGGTCAGAATTAGGAAATCTGTTGAAGGTAAAATACTCCTTGCAAGTAGCTCCAGCTGGAGGAGACACCCCTGGGATCACCATAGGCTTCAAAGACTCTCCTTGTTTCTCTTCAACAAGCTGCTGGAATGCCAGGGCATCCAGACTGCTTTTCTGCAGACAGATGGGAGAAGGGCCAGGATGCTGTGGGAGAACAGCCTCCCAGGCTCGCCCAGGATGCTGCAGTGGGCAGGAAGGAGCACCAAGGACCTCTGGCTGCACTGACCCCTGCCCAGACCACAGCAGGACACTTCTCCTCATGGTGTCCTAGGGAGAGGTTTATTT
This sequence comes from Tricholaema leucomelas, assembly GCA_013400475.1. Lineage (NCBI taxonomy): Eukaryota > Metazoa > Chordata > Aves > Piciformes > Lybiidae > Tricholaema lacrymosa > Tricholaema leucomelas. The sequence goes on along the minus strand of WAAF01003206.1, from coordinate 57,512 downwards.
TCTTTCAGGTTTTGTATTTGCTGACTGCATGCTCTCAAGTACAGCAAAACCACAACCTGGGGCAGCTGCACAACATGAAATTGCATTTCCCCACTTGCAGCTCCCCCAAAATCATAGAATCACAGAATGTCAGGGGCTGGAAGTGACCTCTAAATCTCATCCTGTCCAACCCTCCTGCCAGAGCAGGGTCTCCTATACCAGATCCCACAGGAATATATCCAGGCAGGTCTTGAATATTTGCAGAGAGGGAGACTCCACACCCACCCTGGGCAGCCTGTGCCAGGCTCTGTCAGCTTCACAGGGAAAAAAAAAAGAATCCTCCTCATGTTTAAATGAAACTTCCCATGCCTCAGCTTCCACCAGTGCCCCTTGTGCTGCCCCTTGAGCCTGGCTCCAGCCTCCTGGCACTCAGCTTTGTATATTGATAACCATTGCTGAGGTCACCTCTCACTCTCCTGTTCTCCAAGCTCCCAGCCTCAGCTTCCTCAGGCTCTCCTCCTGACAGAGATGTTCCACTCCCTTCAGCATCTTTGTGGCTTTGTGATGGACTCTCTCAAACAGTTCTATGTCCCTCTTGAATTGGAGGGGCCCAGAACTGGACATAGTACTCCAGATGTGGCCTCACCAGGGCAGAGCAGAGAGGCAGGAGACATCCTCTGGACCTACTAATCACAGCCCTTCTAATCCACCCCAGAATGGCATTGTCCCTCCTGGCCTCCAGAGCACACTGCTGGCTCACGGTCACACTCCCATCCACAGGATCCCCACAGCCTATTTGCCTTCATTGCCTTCCAGCAGGTCAGTCCCCAACCTATCCTGATCCCTGGGGTTGTTCTTTCCCAATGCAAGACTCCACCCTTGCCCTTGTTGAATTCCATTCGGTTTCTCTCTGCCCACCCCTCCAGCCTGTCCGACTCTCACTGAATGGAGACAAAACCAAACCAAACTCTTTAAGGATCCTTCTGGTGGGGTGTCTGTGTCTACGTTGGAGTTCTTCTGCCTGTGTTGGGTGAAGTCTGCAGCTGCCACTGCCATGCCACTGTACCTTCAAGTGCAGGGTGAAGTGCAACATCCCAGCTGCTCACTCTCAGGTTTGCCAAGGTAACTACTAATAAGCAGGATCAGAGGCTTCCTCTGGCACCAAGGGTCCTGGGAGCCAGACCTCAGATGATTCTGGGCCTCTGCTACATGGGACCAGACCTCTCCGATGGTCCTCCTAGCACCTGCAGCAGTTCAGCAAATGCTGCCTTCCCTTTTTGTGTTGGCAACACCTTCTCCAGAGCTGCTGAAGGGGAGAGCTGTTAGTGTTCAAAGCCTGGGAGCTAAAAGCAGGAGCAAATCTGCTCTTCTTTAGAGTGCTCTGAAGATGCCAAGACAGAGGAAGGAGCTGCCTCCTGTTGCTGCCCTTGAAACTGCTGAGCTGCCTGCTGGTGAGGAGAGGCTGGAGACTCTGCTCCACTTTCTCCTCTATGATCACAGCATCTCTTAAGCCTTACAACAAACGGTGCTGCCAGGAAACACTCTTCTGTTCAGCATCAGGACACTGCTGTTATATACAGGAGCTGCCCCTTATTGGTCTGGGGGAACAGCTGATTTTTCAGTTTGACAGCAGAAGCAAAATCTCCAGTGGAACAAAAGCCCTGCCTGGCTCCTGCTGCAGCACTGTTTGTCTTGCTGAACCAAAAGAGGGGTTTGCATTCAGCATGAGATATTTCATACAATCCCTAATGGAATGTTTTTTTTTGTGCACATGTCAGAGAAGCAAAGGAAGTAAAAAGAGAGATTCATAGACATCATCTCAAGCTCAAGGAGTGCAGCCCTGGCTGCTGTGAGATCTTGTTCCTCCTTTGCCCTGTCTTACTTCCCATGAGGGCAAAGCCACAGCCGCTCTGGAGACACAGCAATCTTCGTTACCCTTAAGTGCTGAAGGGCTGTGTGCTCAGAAAATGTCCCCATTCTTCACTGCCTGCTGTTCTTAAGTGTCCTCAAGACATCATTCTAGCTATTGGAAGTTGGCACATTAGCAAAGAGCTTCCAGTTAAAATGTGTCTGCAGTTCAGAATTTTAATGTGGGCACAGGAGCATTAAAGAATTGGTAAGGGAGGAGAGTATCTATAATACTGCATTTACCCCCTACTTTCTTTCTCTAATCAGAGCCTTCCACAGCCAGCAGAGAGGCACCACCTACCTTAGTGCCTTCTGAAACTCCTGAGGAGACTCTTAGGACAGAAGATAGCATCCTGACTTCCAATATGAACTTTACTCTAGCTGATGTCACTGGACGGGGTTGGACTGATCACTAGATGGCTGCCAGAAGCTCCCCAGGAACCTCTCTGCTTCCCAAAGGGAAGAGGAAGGAAAGAAGGGAGAGAGACTGATGGGGTGGGAAAGAAACTAACCCAGCTGGGCTAGAAAGAAGAACAATGGCATAGGATAGAGACACAGAGACACAAACCTGTGTGGAACGCAACCCCTGGTGGCACTGATGGCACCACTGGCACCACTGCTGCTGGGGACAGGCACTGGGCAAGTCCCAGACTGGTCTCAGCAGCAGATGGGAACTGGTTTTAGGAGCTGGATTCTGGAACACTGCACAGGAGCAAATGCCAGGCAGAGGCTTTCTGCAGCCCAGCCCTTGGTAGGAGCTGTCCCCATCAGCTTCTCCCTGCCAGCAGCATCCCCTGGCTGTGCCAGGCTGCCCTGAGTTGCAGAAGTGCTTCAGTGAGCAGAGCCTGAGCTGGGCAGGGACAGCAGTGAGCAGAATCAGTTCTGCTCTGGCTCCCAGCAGAGCAGTAGGAACTCTAAAGGCAAGGCAATTGTGAGAAGAGAGACTTTTCTTAATTTCAACTGGCAAAGTAGCAAGTTCATATTGAACCCAGCTGACCCAGCCCAAGGGCAAAGTGTTTCAAAGACAATTAGCTGACTGAATAAACATTGCCCCAGCGGCCCCCGAAGAAATAACCGGTAAGTGACAACCAAAACTCGGACTACAAGGGGAAAGACAGTGGAATGCTACCAACAGCAACAAATAACTGGAACGATCGGAAGTCTTTATAGAACTGCAGGAAGTGTCAGTTGGTGTCTCTGTGCCTGCAAGAGAGAAAAACCTGAACTGGGCAGGGTGAGCAGTGGACGATGTCTACCTTGACTCCAGCAAGGCTTTTGACACTGCCTCCCCTACTATCCTCATAGGTGTGGGTTAGAAGAGTGGGTGGTGAGGTGGATCTAGATCTGGCTGAACAGCAGAGCTCAGAGGTTGTCAGAGTCCAGCCCTGTAGCCAGTTGGGTTCCCCAGGGTCACTGCTGGATTCAGTCTTGTTCAACAGCTTCATCGACAGCCCAGACGTGCTGCCATCCAGTGTGACCCCACCAGGCTGGAGAGCTGGGCATGAAGGAACCTCATGGAATGCAACCAGGGCAAGTGCAGGGTCCTTCTCCTGGGGAGGAACAACCTCCTGCAGCAGCACAGGTGAGGGGGGACCTGCTGGAGAGTATCTTCACAAAGGACCTTGGAGTGCTTGTTGACAATGAGCTCTCCATGCACCATCAATGTGCCCTTGTGGTCAGGAAGGTCAACAGCCCCTGGGGTGTGTTAAGAAGGGTGTGTACAGCAGGGTAAGGGAGGTTCTCCTTCCACTCTACTCAGCCCTAGTTAGAACTGTGTCCAGTTTTGGGCTCCCCAGTTCAAGAGGGACAAGGAAGTATTGGAGAGAGTTCAACAGAGGCTATGAGAATGATTAATGAGCTGGAGCATCTCTATCAGGAGGAAAGGCTGAGGGCCCCGGGACTGTGGGACCTGAAGGACAGATGTCTAAGAGGGGACCTAATCAAAATCCGCAGCTATATGGTGGGTCAGGAGGATGGAGCCAGGATCCTTTCAGTGATACCCAGTGACAGGATGAGGGTCAAAGGAGGTGAACTCCAGCACAGGAAATTCCACTTCAGTATGAGGAGAAATTCCTTTCATGTGAGGGTGCTGGAAGCCTGGAGCAGGCTGCCCAGGGACCTTGTGGAGTCTTCTTCTCTGGACCCTTTCCAAACCCACAAACCCACCTGGATGTGCTCCTGTGTGCCCTGCCTGGGTGAAGCTTCTCTGGTAGGGGGGTTGGGCTGGATGATCTCTAGAGGTCCCTTCCAACACCTAACATTCTGTGGTTTCTCTGCTGCAGAAGGTGCACTTTGTCCTTCCCCATATCACAGGGAATGAGTAACAATGGAGGTAACCACTTGATTCTGTTCCTAATTCACATTTTGAGAGCAGTTGAGGTGTCCTTTGAGAAGGAATAAAAGTACTACAAAATAGCAGCTACAGAGCCTCAGCGGGATGGGAAAGACAGGGTGGAAGAGACCTGGAGTGCTCCACTAGAGGCAGATGGACCCTGTGCTTGTGACTGTTGCCACGCTACATGCATCAGGCAAGAGCAGACCATCACTTAGACACCACCCTGAAGGGGTTTGACTGTCTGTCTGACCCAGCATGATGAACAGCAGTGCCAAAGTCTCCTGTGATTAGATGACCTCACACAGTGGATGTCGACTGTCAGCCAGCAGTACAAAGAAGTCCAAAGAAGGAAGGAACATAGTAACCTCTGGAAGTCCTAGTCATAGACTTAGAAACTGATACAGGGTGGAAGAATTCTCTGTAGGCCCTCCAGCCTTTACTGAAGACAGAACAGACCTTGATAAAGGATCATAAAATCATTTTGGTTGGAAGAGGTACCTAAGGTCATCACATCCAACCAGCAACCAAACACAGCCAGGTTACCACAAGACTAAACCACAAATGCTCTTGGACTTGCCTAGTGTCTCTTGACTAGGAGAAGGTTTCCTGCAGGAAGTTCTAGCTCTAGAACTAGAAGCCACTAGAGCCCCTGTTCTCAAAGGGCTCTTGGTGGCTTCAGGGAGGTCATGGTCTCTATTCAGAACCAGCAAGCTGGAGGAGCAGTGCTGAGCAGCCAAGCAGCAGCACATCTCCAGGGTGCACAGCAGGGTATGGCTTGCAGCAAAGAACAGGGCTGCCCTGGAAGGAGCTTCCAGGATTCTGCTTTCCTCACCTTAACCAAGAGCAGCAGTTATTATGGAAATCAGGAGTGACACCTCCCATGTAAGCCACACACTACTGCTACCTAGGGTGGGTGATGAAAAGGTTCTCAAAGCCTGGCACAGGCTGCCCAGGAGGTGGTTGAGCCCCAATCCTGGAAGTGTTTACAAGGTGGAGAGATGTGGTGCTGAGGGACCTGGGTTAGCACCAGCCTTGGCAGAGTCAGAGAATGGTTGGACTTAATGATCTGAAAGGGCTTTTCCAAGCAAAGCAATTCTGATTCTAGGTCTGTGATGCCTTGTAGGGAGTTGTCCAGGACCTTTTCCAGCTGCTAGTGAAAATCATTCTCCATGCTTGGCTGCTTTTCAGTGGTAGTGTTGGGGCCCAGTAGGACAGAGACAAAGCTTTTACTTCACGGGGCTCCAGCAACAAAATTAAAGAGAGCTGGTGACAGCATCCATGGAAGATGCTTCTCCTCTTGGATTACTGCTCTGTGAGTGAGGATGCACTGCAAAAGGGACAGGAAAGCCCCCAGCAGGGAAGCAGAGCTGTGGTGAGGGCTCTGAACCCAGTGCTGAGCACAGGCTGCCTGGCAATTTCCCACTGATACAGGAACCACAAGGATAAGCCAACATATGGACCTTGCATCCTGCCATGGTTTAGCTGAGCTTAATTGGATCATCCATTTTTGCAATATTAACATATCAGGGCTGCTGCTAATCCCTGGGGAAGTCCTGTGTGCTGCAGATTAAAGCCTGCTCACAATCTGCATGACACGCCTGGCTAAACAATACTAAGGAACTGAAGTCTCCCAGCACTTAACTGCTAATTCAATGAGATTTCACAAAGTCTGATGCTTTCTCTGGGTTCTATTAAGATGCATGGACTCAGAAAGTAGATTCATCAAGATAATCTACCCAAAAGAACCTAAATGTTCCAAGGGATGCCTTCCTTTAGCTGAAAATACTGCTTCAGTACTGCAGCGGTAAGTGCATTATGAAGATTTATCCCAACAGAAAGAAAGAAATAAATCCTTGAAGTATGGGTCCCTTCCTCAGAGAGCACAAACACTGCTCACACCGGAGTGCATCTCCAGCCTGCTTCTGAGTTCCAGCTAATGGCTCCATTATTCTTGGATCTACATCCTCAGCACATCAATTCTTAAAGAGCTGATGGCTGGGTGCTGATTCTCTCACATTCAGGGGTGTGGATATGAATCACTTGGATTCAGACCACTGATTGTTCTTGGCCAGACAACAGCAAAAGGCCAGGATGGGCTCCGGGGTGTGACAGACCAGAGAAGTCATCAAACGGTGTTGATAGACAAGGCCTGATGAAAGGCAACTTACACTCCATGAGCACTCAGCACTCAGTTCTTCCACAGTGCAGAAAATCAGCACAAAATCAGCACTGCTTTAAGTGCTGGAAAAGTGCTGCTGGGTCCTAGTGGGCAGAAGGAGGCCTATGAGACACAAATGTGCCCTGGTGGTCAGGAATCATAGAATCATAGAATCAGAATCACAGAATCACCCAGGTTGGAAGAGACCTCCAAGATCATCCAGTCCAACCTAACACCCAGCCCTATCCAACCAAATATCACACAGTATCACAGCATCACAGTCTCACACTGTCACAGTATCACCAAGGTTGGAAGAGACCTCACAGATCATCAAGCCCAACCTGTTACCACAGAGCTCAAGGCTAGACCATGGCACCAAGTGCCACGTCCAATCCTGCCTTGAACGGCTCCAGGGATGGCGACTCCACCACCTCCCTGGGCAGCCCATTCCAGTAGCCAATGACTCTCTCAGTGAAGAACTTTCTCCTCACCTCAAGCCTAAATTTCCCCTGGTGCAGCTTGAGGCTGTGTCCTCTTGTTCTGGTACTGACTGCCTGAGAGAAGAGAGCAACCTCCTCCTGGCTACAACCACCCCTCAGGTAGTTGTAGACAGCAATAAGGTCACCCCTGAGCCTCCTCTTCTCCAGGCTAAACAATCCCAGCTCCCTCAGCCTCTCCTTGTAGGGCTGTGCTCGAGGCCTCTCCCCAGCCTCGTTGCCCTTCTCTGGACACGTTCAAGCATCTCAATGTCCCTCTTAAACTGGGGGGCCCAGAACTGGACACAGTACTCAAGGTGTGGTCTAACCAGTGCAGAGTACAGGGGCAGAATGACCTCCCTGCTCCTGCTGGCCACACCATTCCTGATGCAGGCCAGGATGCCATTGGCTCTCTTGGCCACCTGGGCACACTGCTGGCTCATGTTCAGGTGGGTATCCATCAGCACCCCCAGATCCCTTTCTGTTTGGCTGCTCTCAGCCACTCCGACCCCAAGGAAGGCTAAGGGCATCATGGTGTGCATTAGAAGGGCTGTGGTGAGCATGTCAGAGAGGTTCTCCTGCCCCTTTGCTCTGCCCTGTTGAGGCCACAGTTGCAATCTTGTGTCCAGCTCTGGGCCCCTCAGCTCAAGAAGTTGCTGTAGAGAGCCCAGCCCAGAACCCCCAAGCTGCTGCAGGCAGTGAACACCTCCTGTGGTGCCAGGTTGAGGCAGCTGGGGCTGGCAGCAGAGCAGCCTGAGGGCTGCCCTCAGTGCTGTGCTAGAGATGTGCAGGGCAGTGTGGGCAGGACACAGCCAGGCTCTGCCCAGGGGCACTGGGCCAAGGGCAGCAGAAGGGGCAGTGGGTGCCAGCTGGAGCAGAGGAGGTGCCAGGGCAAGAGGAGAGGAAGCTTTGTCCCTGGGAGGGTGCTGGAGGCTGGAGCAGGCTGCCCAGAGAGGCTGTGGAGTCTCCTGCTCTGGAGCCTTCCCAAGCCCCCCCTGGCTGTGTTGTGTGTGCCCTGCCCTGGGTGCCCCTGCCCTGGCAGGGCTTGGCCTGGCTGCTTTCTGGAGGTCTCTTTCAGCCCCTAATGTTCTGAGATTCTGGCATCCTGAGACCAGGAGTTGTTTAAACTGTCCCTAGACAACCAGTGAGAAGAGGAAAAAGCCCTAAGAGAAAATGCAGGTTTGGCTCTGTTCAAGGAAGTGGTTTAGGCACAGAAACAGTCCTCAGTGTGGGGACAGAAAGGATTTTTCTAATTGAAATTAAAATGAAAAACTAAAGTCAGCAAAGAAAATGAACAGAAACAAAATATTTGCAATTACAGAGGGAGGAGGTGAATGAGCTGGGCACTGAGGGGAACCCAACCCTCTCAGAATTTAATTGTAATTACTACAGATCTATGGCACTCAGCACTCATCTTTCCTCCCTCTCCAAGTGCATCTTCTCTGCAGATAATTATATGATGATAATTGTGAAGATTCCTCACATTGGTACCTCTCTTGGGGCTCTCCAGGGAAAACAGAGGGACAGGAAGCTAATATTGGCCTGTGCTGTTCCAAATGTGTAGGGAAATCACAGAACCACAGAATCTTTGGGGTCGGAAGGGACGTCCAGAGATCATCCAGTTCAAGCCCCTGCCAGAGCAGGGACACACAGGGCAGGGCACACAGGAACACATCCAGGGAGGTTTGGAAGCTCTCCAGAGCAGGAGCTGCCCCAGGCCTCCAGGACCCTCACAACAAAGAAGTTTCTCCTCATGCTGAGATGTTACCTCACAGGCTCCAGCTGTTTTCCTGTTGTTCCTTGTCCTACCACAGGCCACCACTGAAAAGAGCCTGGCACCTTCATCACATTCAGAGGTCTCCTCAGATATGAAAGGAATGGAATGACAGTTGTGTAAAACAGAAGCAAAAAGACCACAACTCTCCAGCCTGGAAGGCAGGTGACAGGGCTTGGTCATTCCTCCACCTCTCCACCAGCAGGAAGAATTTCTCCACACAGTCTGTGAGGTGCCTGTAGAATTCACCACAGGCTGACTTCAGTGCTGGGGAATGTCACATGGAAAGGGGACTGAAGAGTTCAGTGGAAGAAAAAGGCATGTCCAGTCAGGCAAAAGAAGCCCTGGGAACAGACACAGGCAGCCAACCTCAGACATGATGGGAAGGGAGAGACTTCTCCTGGGAGCAGACCACATGTTGTGGAGTTTGTTTGCATCCAGGAGGGTTGTGTAGAGAGGACAAGGCTGGAAGTAAAAAAAACAGGAGGCAGGAAGGGTGTTTGTTCAAAATGTTTTCACTCCTGTCTGACTCTGGAGATCCTTGGTTAAAAGTGTTCATTCTCCCCCTTGGGGAGTTCTTTCCTTGGCACTCATTTGCAAGGCTTTGCTGCTCGGTTGCTCGAAGGGGACAGTTCAGAGAGCTCCTCCTGCAGCTCTGACCTGGCTTCTCACCACACACACTACACTGTAAGCTTCTTGCCTCCCTCCCACTGAACACCGTCAAGAGATGACCCAAAGAACAAATCTATCAGTTTAAAACAGTTTCTTTGGAGCTTTTACAGTGGTCTCCAGGAAAAGCTGGCAGCCTCCCACTATCCATGGAAGCACACTGCAAAACCATGGCAAAGGCTACTGCACTAAGGAACTGGGTTTGCTCAACACACAGCCTGCACCTGTACTTTCCTCCTTTCTTTGCATCTTGCCAGACACCAGCAGAGCCTGAAGCAGTTCACACTCACAGTGGATCCAAGAGAATCACAGGAGTAGCTTAGTGGGGCTGGGGAGACACAAATTCAGAGGCTGTGTCTGGTTGGAAGTGACCCTTCAAGGTCATCTTGTCTAACCCTCCTTCAGCCAGAAGGGACACCCCAACCACAGCTGGCTGCAGACACCAAGTCTGATCACAGGATCAGAGGGTGTTAGGGTTGGGAAGGGACCTCCGGAGAGCTTCCAGTCCACCTCTGCCAGAGCAGCAGCAGAGAATCCAGCACAGGTCACACAGGAACACATCCAGACAGAGCTGGGAAGGCTCCAGAGCAGGAGACTCCACAACTTCTCTAAGCAGCCTGTGCCAGGCCTCCAGGACCCTTCCAGGCAAGAAGTTCTTCCTCCCCTTGAGCTGCAGCTTCCTGTGCTGCAGTTTGCACCCAGTGCCCTTGTCCTGTGCCAGGGCACAAGTGAGCAGAGGCTGTCCCTGTGCCTGCCTTCCTGACCTCCAGCCCTCAGGTATTGATGGGCATCGATTAGATCCCCTCTCAGCCTTGTCCTCTCCAGACTGATCTTGAATGTCTCCATCCACCACAGCCAACCTGTTTCAGTGTCTCTCCACCCTTATTGTGCAGGACTTCCTCCTGAGTCTGCCCTGCTCCAGTTTCAAACCTTTGCCCCTCACCCTGTCACCTCAGGCTCCTCAGCACAGACACAAGCAGATGTTGGGAGCTTGGGGAGTCACTGGATTTATTGGAAGGAGTGTTGACATTTGGTTAGCAGACTGTGGGCTGACCCCCAGCTAACCAATTGCTGCTCCAGCTGCAGCCCTTTTGTGTGATTATTCAAGGGCAGGAGGAGTGGCAATGCAGGCAAAAAGCTTCCATTTAGCATGACAGAGCTGAGGTGGAAACATCATGAGGCCTGAAGAACAAGCCAGGAGGGCAGAGAATATGAGAGTCTTCAGTGTGTAAAGAGGTTTTGCTACAGCCCCACCAGAAGATGTCTTGAAAATGAAGGACATTGCTGTTGAGGCTGAGAGCTGACAACATCCACCCCACTGCACTTAGGCTTCCCCACAGCCTGCCTTCCTTGGAGCTCTCTTTTCATATGCTGTCTGCTGCCACCTCTGCAGGTGGCCTCTTGGGCCATCAGCCTAGGCCCCCTGCATCACAGTCTTGTCCAGATCTTGCAGCAGAGAGAAAGCACTCAGTGCTGCCTTCACCATGAGAGTAGTGGAACATGCAGCAGGTTGCCCAGGGAGGTGATCGAGGCTCCATCCCTGGAGATACTCAAGGTGAGGCTGAACAGGGCTCTAGGCAACCTGATCTAGATGAAGATGTACCCACTGAGTGCAGAGGAGTTTGGACTGGATGAGCTTTGGAGGTCCCTTCCAACTCAGACCATTCCATGGTTCTATGATCCTCACCACTCCATGCCGTACATGCAAAGCCTGCAGCCCTTGGCTGGACCTGCTCAGGGAGCTGGGCCTCTGCCCAAGGAGGACAAGAGGCTCCCGTGGTACCTCTGGGATCCCTTCCCTGCAGCAATGATGGATCAGGCTCAGAGCAAGTGACACTTCTCTTGAAAGGCCTTCATCTGTCAGAGACATTGATCTCCTGCTGCCTTTTGATTTACTTGTTTATGGAGCTTTTGGAGCCAGAAGCTCAGCCAGGCTGGCTATGTCCATCCCAGCACTTCCCCTCCAGCCAGCAGGCTTCCCAAAACCTGCTGGGCTGTGTGCTGCTGAGGCAGCATCCCTGACATTAAGTAATAAGAAGCTGCATTATTCATCTGACCTGCCAGGCAGGGAAAAAAGAAATTTCCAACACAACAAGTTGGAAGCTCCTTGAAAATTCACTGCAACTTTTGAGGTTAAAGAAACCTGCTCCCCATCTTTCCAGAATAACACCAGCCACAGCCTGGGAAACACTGCTGGCAAGAGAGAGAGGAGCTGGAGACCAGGGAAAGAGGAGATTTAGTCACTCACCACCACTGGGCTGTGCTTGAAGCTGTTTCAGAAAAGGAAGCAAATGAGTGCAGTTGGTACTAGCAAAGCAGGGTGGAAGTGTCCACAAGGCCTTGTAGGAGGTTCCTGGTGTGATGATCACTTTCTGACCCTGATTAATGTCAGGTGAGACAAGGACATCTCTGTCTCACTAGAAGAGCCTGACTGGGCTGAACCAGTCACTGGAACCTGTAGCTTGCTCACCAAGCAGGAGGAACATGATATCCAGGGGAGATAATCTTTTGTCTCCCAAAACCTCCTGGATATATCCAAGGTGCTGCATGGGACTCTACAGCACTTAAATGGAATTCCCATTGCAGCCAGAGAATGTCAGGATCTCCAGGATTTTCCAGCTGCTTGTCTATGATGCAGCCAGGCAGCAGGATGCCACAGGACCTCTGCTCACCCCAGCCAGCACTGCTGCTCAGCACCACTACTCCCCACTCCCTGCTCTGAGGAGGATTCCTGCTGCTCTTCACCATCTCCTCCTGGCCTTAGAGACTTCCATACTCATGTGTGCTCTGTTCTCCTTCCAGCCAAGAGAGAGTGTTCCCCTGAAATGGCTCTTTGCCATGCTCATTCTTGAGTCCTGGATAAATCTTTTATTATTATGCGTCTTGGGAGGACTCAGTGACTGAGCAAACAGCAGAGGAGAGTCAATTCCCATTCATCAGCTGGGGGAAGTCTCCTCCGAACCTCATGAACAGGCAAAGGAGAGCAGCTGTCCTGGGGCAGGGGAAGTGCTGGCACTTGGGAAGGCAGAAGGGAGCACTGCCAGCTCTCAGTTGAATTGCATCCATAGCACAAGCCAGGGAAGTCCAGCTTCAACGACTTTGCAAAGCAGATTCCCCGGTGAAGCTGTGAGCCTGTGGTGCTGCTCTGTTCGAGACAGCTCTGTCCCACTCCTGCAGCTGAGAGGCTCTGGCCAGCAGGTTCTGGAAAGCAGAGCTATGGATCTACAGCATTGCTTCAGCCACAAAATCCCAGCACGGTGCAGCTTGAAAGGAACCTCTGGGGATCAGTCAGTCTAACCCCCTGCTAAAGCAGCTTGCCCAGGATCACAGTGGCCAGGGGGCGCTGGAATCTCTCAGAGGAGACTCCACAACCTCTCTGGGCAGCCTGCTCCAGGCCTCCAGCACCCTCACACCAAACAATTTTCTTCTCTTCAGATGGAACCTCCTGGGTTCCAGTTTGTGCCCCTTGCCTTTTGTCCTGTCCCTGGGCACTGATGGAAAGAGTCTGGCCCCATCCCCTTAACCTGTTCCTCCAGGCTGGATGCTGACCCTGTGGTACTTTAATTCTTCAGGCCCCAGGCTGCAGGATCTGTTTGAACACACCATGGCTTGGAAGCCCTGAATCTGGGTCTCACTTCACTGATGAGCTGAAGCTCAGCATAGCATCTCATCTTTTTGGACCTCCACATCTCTGTCCTAGACTCCACAGGCAGGCATAACCTAAGGTGCTTTGCTGCTGGCTATTAAGCACAATTACTGCTTTGCATCCTGCAAAGAGCCCCTGGGCCACTCTGGGCTGCTGGCTCAGCAAAGCAGTCCCACACACCATGGACTTTACCTTCCTCAGGGAACTTGTGCTCCAGCATCCTGGCTGGTGACAGTGCAATCCTCCAGCTGTCCTCTTGCAGCCAGCTCCAAATCCTGCCTCCCACAGCAGCACCAGGCATCAAATCTGCCTTTGTGCTGAAAGGAGCAAAGCCTCATGCAAGGGAGCAGGACCGGTCTGGGATGATTAAAGTCATTACTGAACCACTCAAAAGAGCACAGGGACTTATCAGATGGCAAATGTTGGATTAGGAGGTCTCCCCATGCCAAGAACCTTTCAGGCCATATGCCGAAAAGACTTGGGCAGAGAAGGATTAATTGAAAGCAGGCTTGTGCTGTAAGTTAAAGTGAAAAGTCACTCTCTAAATGAGGGAAGATCCCAGGGACTATGCAGAGTGATTACAGAAGCTGCTGCTTAGGCTCTAATTCATCAGGCTCTGGATTTTCTCCTTGCTCATAAGGCTAAAGCCAGCCCTGCCCTCCCTGTGCCATGGAGCAAATTAAAGCTGACAGAAGACCTCAAAGCCTGGAGAGGCTGAGCTAACCCTGAAGAGGGTAGCTCCTGGGGACACTGCAGCTGTGCCCAGCCTGGGGGAGCCAGGAGAACACAGTTCCAGTATCATCAGGCTGAGGGAGTCTGGGAAATTGGTGGGTGTTGGAAACCAGGTCAGAAATCACACAAGATCTGGCACTGTCAAGGACTTGATTTTGACACATGTTAGAATCCCAGACTCCAGAATGGCATGATTGGAAGGGAACTCCTGAGATCATCCAGCCTAACTCCCTGCCAGACCAGGGGCACTCAGGAACACATTCAGGTGGGGCTGGAAAATCTCCAGACAAGGAGACTCCACAACCTCTCTGGGCACCCTGCTCCAGCACCCGCACAGTAGTGAAGTCTTCCCTCATGTTGAGGTGGCACTTCTTGGGTTCTAGTTTGTGTCCATTTCTCCATGGAAATGGAGAAAAAAACTGAGCAGAGCCTGGCCCCTGCTTCTTGCCTCCCACCCTTCAGATATTTGTGAACGTTCCTAAGATCTCCTCTCAGGGTGCTCCTCTCCAGGCTAACAACCCTGGGCCCCTCAGCTTCTCCTCCTCACACAGATGTTCCAGTCCCTTCAAGCATCCTCACAGCCTCCACTGGACACCTGCCAGTATATCCCTGTCCCTCTCCAACTGGACCCAATAGTGTGGGTGTGGTTTCACCAGGGCAGAGCAGAGAGGAAGGAGAACCTCCCTAAAGCTGCTGGCCACACTAGGTAGAAGTGCTGACAGAAGCAGCAGAGCTGGCAAGCAGGGAGAGGTGACAGTGTGTCACCTATGGGAACATGTTGGGCCCATGCTGCAGGCTGACAGTGCTGCTGAAGGTCTTTGGGCTGAAGTAATTGTCTGTATATAAAGCATCCTGTCTGTATGCTCAGGTGAGGGTGTCCAAGGGCAGGTTTGCTGCTCTTGTCTTCTCCAACATGCAGGGAGTTAGCACACAGGCAATGAGCGACAGGACCATTGGATACAAGCCAAGCAGGGGGGCTGCAGACCTCCAGCGTCTAGCAGCTTGTGCAGCTGGCCAGAGCCCAAGGTAAGTAAGAGAGCCTGGACTAAGAAGTGTCCTATCAGTAAGTGTTACCCTGCCATGGAGCACCAGAGAGACACGGAGCATGCAGACAGGAAAGTGCTGCCATAAAGGCATTCCATGAGAATGCTCTGGGCCGTGGGCAGGAGCTCAGCTGCTTGGCATCAATCAGGGCACAGGAAAACACAGACTGTTCTGAATTCCTTGTGTCCAAATGCTACACTTGTGGGTGGGAGATGGGAAACTGTCAAGAGTCAGGGCAGTTGAGGGTCCTCTGTCCTGTCTCCTCCTTCCTGCAGGTGTCCCCTCTGCCTTCCTGCCATCCAAGGTGTGTCAGAAGCTGTGGCAGTGCCCTTGGTGTGCCCAGGAGCAAGCGTCAGGCAGAGGCTTTCTGCAGCCCAGCGCTTGGCAGGAGCTATGCCCATCAGCTTCTCCCTGCCAGCAGCAGCCCCTGGCTGTGCCAGGCTGCCCTGAGCTACAGAAGTGCCTCAGTGAGCAGAGCCTGAGCTGGGCAGGGACAGCAGTGAGCAGAACCAGCTCTGCTCTGGCTCCCAGCAGGGCAGTGGATGTTCCACCTATGGCAGCACAGGAGACAGAAATATTAAACAAAACTTTGGGATAGGTTTTTGCTACCAAAACATCTCCACTCCTGAAGTATAAACCTTGTAAGTGAACTCAGACTTAGCTGCATGAGTTACAACAGTCATAGGGCACAGGCACATGCTGTAAGGATAGCTCAGGACCCATCTGTTCACTACACCAGTAGGAGAGAGGTGCCAGACACTACTTTGGGATATTTGATACAGGGATTGGAGGATGAGTCTCAGTAACTCAAGGCAGCGCTATGAGGATGTCTGTGTGGCTCTATCCTACTGCTCAGTGGAAAATTCAAATGCTACAAAACCCAATCTTTGTCTAAATTTCATGACCAGGCTTATCCTGATCCATGGATGACAGAGAGAGGGGAATACAGATGTGAAGACAAGATTAATAACCCAAAAGTCAAAGGTCTGACTAAGATTTTTAACCAAGGCAGCATCTAAAAGCATCTGATCTGATAGAGGGCTCAGGGGCCATCTCTTTTTTCTGGCTGCAAAAACTTTTCTTCTGCAGCAGTGATCAAGATAATGATAGTAAGTGGGAAATAATCAGGATAATGATAGATGATGGTACAAGAAGGAGAAGAAATACACAGTGGGATGTAAGTAGGAACATGTGGCAGTGAATTGTTGTTAGTCCATGTCATAAAAACCATTGGAACTGGGCTCGTCAGCCTGACTGGGTCCTGCTGGACAAAGAACATTGGGAGGACCTGGATGCATTTATCATAGAATCATAGAATGGTTTAGGTTGAAAGTAACCTCAAAGCTCATCCAGTTCCAACTCCCTGCCATAGGCAGAGACACCTCCCACTAGAACAGGTCGCTCAAGGCCTCATTCAACCTGGCCTTGAGCGCCCTCCAGGGAGGGAGCATCCACAACATCCCTGGGCAGCCTGTGCCAGTGTCTCACCACCCTAACTAAAGAACTTCTTCCTCACATCCAGTTTCAACCTCCCCTCGGCCACTTCAAACCCATTCCTCCTCCTCCTGTCATTCCCAGGCCTTGTCAATAGTCCCTCTCCAGCCTTCCTGTAGCCCCCTTCAGATCCTGGAAGTCCACTCCAAGACCTCCTGGAAGCCTTCTCCTCTCCAGGCTGCAGAACTCATTGTAGAGCTGCTGCAGCCCTCTGAGCATCTTCGTAGCCTCCTCTGGACTGGCTCAAACAGTTCCATGTCCTTCTTGTGCTCAGGGCTCCAAAACTGCACACAATACTCCAGGTGAAGTCTCGGGAGCGCAGAGTAAAGGGGCAGAATCCCCTCCCTTGCCCTTCTGGCCACACTGCTCTTGCTGCGGCCCAGAGCTGGAAGTCTTCATCAATTCTTCTATGTTTTAATAACAGGGAGCGGAGTTAGATGAAGAAAGGCATCTGGGAGAATGAATAGCCATGTAGCAGAGATCCAGCAAGAAGGCTGAGTTGAGGAGCAAGCCTATGACAGCAACTTTGACCTTGCAGGTAGCTGCTGTCAACTTCCTTTAGCTTCAAAAAGCACCATGCAGCCATCTGCCTACCACAGGGATGCTGCCTGCCCTGTTACCTTGGGTTGCAACTTGGGTGTGCAAGTCAACAGCTTCTAAATGTGTCTGTGGTAAAGCTGGGCCCCAAGCCTTGCCTCCAAGGTGCTAGGAAAAGGAGAGAGGCTTCAGCCCTGTCTCTCTGCACAGGGCAAGGAAGCTTTTAGTTTCTCCTGCATCCATCATTAACAGACTTTTCTTACTCAAAAGGCCTCTATGCACAGGAGTGACAAGCAGTAGGGCTTCTCCTGTCTGTTAGCAGCCATCTGGGCTGTCTCATTTCTGTGCCAGCACATTCTGTGTGGAAGACCAGCACTGGTCTCCAGAGCAACCTGGCACATGGTATGGAAGATGCCTACAGTGCCTAGGCTGGGTCTGTTCTGCTCTGGCTTGTCCTGGCAACTCTGGTGAGATGCTATGGAGCTGCAGCACAGCTGCGCCTTCCTGACAGCTCAATGCCCAGCACGATGCCTGCCTTGAGAGCAGGAGAGGAAGGTCTGCTCTGTCTTTGTTTGGGGAGCTGATCATCACTTTAATGCCTTTATCCTTAGATGGGGTCCCCAGAGGGAGCTGATTTATCTCTGCTGCTTCACTGCCATTGAGAGCCACTGCTGTGTGGCAGAGAGCAGGAGGGAGGATTTGCTGCACCTTATCTCCATTCAGATGATGGTGACGCTGCCTGATAACTTGCTAATCCACCCAGATAAGAAGGTTGCAAGCAGATTTGGCAGCCTTTGGGATGAAATGTGTGCAGGGATTTACATGATTCTTGCAAACACTGGAGTCAAACATTCTGCTGCAGGAGCCACTGACTCGGTGTCCTGCACCAATTAGCTCCTGGGATCAGGCTGGTTTCAAACAGCTCTGAGCAGATGAGCAGACAATGTGTGAGAATAAAGAGGAAAATAAGAGCAGACGAACAAGGCTGTAAATGCAACTTCACAGCTCTGCAAACCACACCAAGGCAGGCAGGATTGGGAGCTGCCTTTCAGAATCATGGATTCCTAGAATGGTTTGGGCTAGAAGTGAGCTCCAAAGGTCATCCAGTCCAACCTCCTCTGCAGTCAGCAGGGACATCTTCAACTAGATCAAGTTGCCCAGAGCCCTGTAGACCTGGGGTTTTTCAGTCTGCAGAGGAGAAGGCTGAAAGGGGACCTGAGCAATGTCTATCAAGAGCTGAGGGCTGGGAGTCAGGAAGGCAGGCACAGGGACAGCCTCTGCTCACTTGTGCCCTGGCACAGGACAAGGGCACCGGGCACTGGGTGCAAACTGCAGCACAGGAAGCTGCAGCTCAAGGGGAGGAAGAACTTCTTGCCTGGAAGGGTCCTGGAGGCCTGGCACAGGCTGCTTAGAGAAGTTGTGGAGTCTCCTGCTCTGGAGCTTTCCCAGCCCTGTCTGGATGTGTTCCTGTGTGACCTGTGCTGGATTCTCTGCTGCTGCTCTGGCAGAGGTGGACTGGAAGCTCTCCAGAGGTCCTTTCTAACACCTCACACCCTGTGATCCTGTGTGATCCAGACATGGGGCCCCAACCACCTCCCTGGGCAACCTGCTGCAGAGTTCCAGCAACCTCCTGGTGCATAACTTGTTCCTTACATCCAATCTCAATCTTCTCTGCTCTCATTTCAAACCATTGCCCTCATCCTGTCGCTGCAGGCCTTTGGATAGAGTCCCTCTGCATCCTGCTTGTAGCCCCTTCAGGTACTGGCAGGTTGTTATTAGGGTTGTGTGCTTGTTTTTCCTAATAGAGTTGCCCTAGTTGGAATTTTGTACTGGGGAGTGGGAAGAGGAGAGCAAGGAATCTGGCTCTGGAAAAATCTCCAGCTTCTTGGGGACCAAATGTTTGCCACAGATGTTGCACATGAATAATCCCTGAGAAGTGGTAGCTCTGGACATAAGGTTTAAACCTTCAAAAGGGTTAAACCCTCAGGGTGCAGCAGTTATCAGAGTTGAACAATATCTAGGTAGGAAGAGCCCAAGCTGGGCCCTGGGCATAACTTCCCCTTGTATCCAGGCTTTCTCTGCTTGATGCAGGATCAATGTCTTGAAGGGGATCTTGCACCTTATCTGCTACAACCACCATCTGCTCCTAGGATTACTTTTATGCAACTGGGATTTTTTGTGGTTGTTTGTGGGTTTGGATTTGCTTTGTTTGTGGCATCTTTAATGCTGTCTCCTTGGTGGTAATGGCCTCAACTGTCTGTATTGGCTTGGACCTTCACTCTGTGTATTGCAGTTCCCAAGAGTTGTGCATTCACCAGGACTCTTCATGTCCTTGCTTGGCAAGCACACCTCAGAGATGCCTCTTCCCCAACTGCAGTGGCACTGGAAGGCTTTTGATGCAGTTGAAGACACTCAGCAGCTGTAGAGAGGGTCAGGGTTTGGGCTGGGGGGAAGAGCAGCTACGTTCAACTCTGCTTTCTCTTTGCAGTCCTTCATGTGACTTTACAGAGTCTGCAGCATGAATTAAATGTAGCACAAGAAGGCCGCACACATCACAGGCCTCACCAGCTGGGCCCCACAGGCAGATGTGGTGTGCTAGTCTGCTCTACCTAAAGGGCAAAGCTCTAAGAAGCAATAACTGGCTTTGAGAAGCCAGGCAGAGCAGGTCCTCATGGCAGCAGCCCCACTAAGACAGTCCAGCGCTGGTGTAGCTGTGCTCCCAAGCTAGCTGTCAGAGCCCAGAAGCGTCATCTGCCTCCAGAGGAGGTTTCCTACCTGAACAAAGGGGCATGGCCTTTCAGAACATTCTCAGGATACCTCCACCCTCTGCAAGGTTTCTGCCTTTATTCCATTTTCCATTCTAGAAACTCTGCTGGTGGCCGTTGGAGAAGATAGCTTCTAGGAGAGGCTCCCTCTGATCAGAAACACTGAAAGGGAAAGGCAGAGATCAATGGCAGGACTCCAGTAAGAGGATTGAAAGCTTGGAGAATTAGTTATTTGTCTCTTTTTGACCTAAATCTCTGCTTTAATAAAGCAAAGGCCTTCCACATGGTGCTAGTTAGAGACTTGAACAGAAGGGTTTGCAGCCTGAGCAGGGGCTCAGCAGAGGACAGGGCCTGCTAAATCCAGCAGCAAAAAAAAAAAGGATGGTTGAACCACAGCCTAATCCTGCCCAGCCTGTCTTTACCCCCACCCTGGGCACACCTCTCAGCACGGTGCAGTGATTGCTCTGTTGCTGTCATCTCTCTGTGCACAGGGTAACAGAGAAAAGTGGAGACCTGCCTAAGGGTAGACATGGATTTTCTAGAGAAGGAGAGGCAGAGCAGGACTTCTGTATCACTTAGGTGCAACCACAGGAAGAAGGGGCTGCTGAGATGGAGAGTTTGGGCAGTGGTCACTGAAATGGTCTGAAGGTGGAGACCCATGCCAGGAATCTGCTAGCAGCTGAGGCAACATGAGGGAGAGGGAGCTAAAGCCAGTGGGGATGTCTGGTGGCACAGATCTGTAGAGGGAGGAGAGCCTGGCAGAGGCTCATGGTGTTTAACCTCCTAGGACCCTATGTCCTCAAGCAGGGGTCTCTGCTGCATGTCTCTAGCAGAGAGCGAGTTTGCCAGGATACCCCTGCCTGAGTGGCACAGGCCTGCTGCCCTGGAAATGAAGAGGCTCTTCACTGCTGCCAGCCAACCCCAATCCTCTTGGGGCAGAAAAAAATTCTGTGCTCCAGGATCCTTGGAGACTGAATCCCTGCTCATCCCTGACATGGGTTTGGGTTGACAATGAAAAGGCACACAGCTGCCTTCAAAAGCTTGGCCACACTCCTCCTCCACAGCCTTACCTATCATGGCTTTAATCCTCCTTTCCTACCACTCAACTGCAGATTCCTGGTCCACAGCTGTGATTTCAGAGGGATCAGGGCTCCCTCTCCCGTTGTTCACGACCATTCTGAAGTTGAAGGTGACAGCTGCATTCTCAGCACTGAGGATGCCAGTTTAAAGACAGGGTCAGATGCCAGCCAGCCATGGAAGCACAGAGGTGTTTTGCTTGGAAGAGGTCTTTAAGACCATGGAGCACAACCTTAACTCAGAGCTGCCAGGTCACCATTGTGTGCTAGCTAATGCATCTAGACTGCTGCTGTGCACAGCAGCACCCTGAGCCTGAGCTCCAGCCATGGCAATGAAGTGCCATGATGGCACTGGGTTCTTCCATGAATTGTCCTCTTGTCCCCCCAAGAGGACAATTATTGTGAGTTTATATTTTTCCAAAATTAATAATGTTTATTAATTTTGATATTCAGAGCTCCCACCACCCCCAAACACTAATTGTAACAATAATGGCTTCTTTGCATGTCATGTAAAACTTCAGACAGATAATAACAGAGTATCTAGAAATCACCAGCAAAAGCATAAGCATTAACTGAACTGGAAGAGAAGGTTCTTGCGCTCAATGTAAATACTTCTTGCAGTCAATACCGCTTGGCCATCAGGTGGACTCAAGGAGCTCCTTTCTGCTTATGGCAGAAAGCTTGGGTGAATTCATAGAATCATAGAATCAACCAGATTGGAAGAGACCTCCAAGCTCATCCAGTCCAACCTACCACCCAGCCCTGTCCAATCAACCAGACCACGGCACTAAGTGCCCCAGCCAGGCTTGGCTTCAACACCTCCAGCCACAGCCACTCCATCACCTCCCTGGGCAGCCCATTCCAATGCAAATCACTCTTTCTGGCAAGATCTTCCTCCTAACATCCAGCCTAGACCTCCCCCAGCTCAACTTGAGACTGTGTCCCCTTGTTCTGTGGCTGGGTGCCTGGCAGAAAAGACCAACCCCCACGTGGTGTCCCTTCAGGTAGTTGTAGACAGCAATGAGGTCTGCCCTGAGCCTCATCTTCTGCAAGCTGCACACCCCCAGCTCCCTCAGCCTCTCCTTATAGGGTTTGTGTTCCAGGCCTCTCATCAGCTTTATTGCCCTTCTCTGGACATGTTCCAGCACCTCAACATCTCTCTTGAATTGAGGAGCCCAGAGGAGCCCAATTGAGGAGCCCAGTTATAAGAGGCTGTAAGTATTTACTGTGGTGGTTTGAGTGTCTCCCACCCCCCCACACTTTAGAAATCACACAGACTAGACTCAGCTAGCACAATTTCCAGCTCTGGAAATTTATAAGTACAGCTGGCACAATTTACAAGCAGATATTTACAGTATATACAGTTATAGACAGAAATATACAAGGTAAAAAGGTAATACAGAAACACAACTCCCCTCCCAGAAACCTGAGTCCCCAGGAGGGGCTCTCAACCACCCCCTCACCTTCCCCTTACCCCTCTCAACCTTACCCCAATCCCAAGGAAGAATGGAGGTTCAGCCAAGAGGATTAAGAAGCAAAGGTGAAATCAGCCAAAGCAAATGGAGGGTGAGGTTAGAAAGCAAGATGGAGTTCAGCCAGCAGACCAAGCTCCCCAGCAGGCAAAGAGCTGAGAGCACAGCCCAGAGCAAAGTCCCACGTGAAGTGACTTTATCTATTGTTTTGCTTTTCCTTTCTACACATCTCAGCAAGGCTGTGAGTGAAGTAGCCATCACCATTGTTTTCATTTTCTCAGCCTATGATCTAGTTCTTCTCACCAAAACATTCTAGCTAGGCTCAAACTAGCACATTTACTTAAAAAATTATTACCTCCAGACTTGTGGGGGTTAGCTACAGCTTCAGACAGTATCCAAATGCTTTCAGGGAATTCTGTTACTTGTCAGCCACTGAGACTTCTGATTATTCCCAGGCTTCTGGGGAAAGGAGGCAGACGATCTCTGACCTAGTCCTCTGAATGATCTGTGTATCCAGGACTTCCCATCTTGGCAGGAGACTTTCAGGTGCAGGCAGAATGTCTTGCCATGTGCAGCCTTAGCATGATGTCACGCTGGCTGTATAGGCATTTAGAGCCTGTTTCTGGTAAACTCGAGGCAGACATTTTCCAGGCAGTTCAGAACGCACTGAGGCAGTAAGCAATAACAGCAGGCAACAGCAGAGCACCAGAAGGTCCATGCAGAGGAACTGGGAGGAGTGGGATGTTCTGTGGGCTTGGACTGTGAGGTGGATTGGAACCTGGCTCAAAAGCAGAGTTCAGAGGGTTGTGATCAGCATCATAGAGTTTGGTTGGAGGCCTATGGGTGAGTGATGGGTGAAGTTTTGTTCAATATCTGCATTAACGACCTGGATGAGGAGATGGAGTGGACCCTCAGCTGTTTTGGTGATGATACAAAAGTTGGAGAGGTGTCTGACACATCTGAAGGTTGTGCTGACATCCAACAAGGTCTGGACAGGCTGAGAGTTGAGCAAGGAGAACATCATGAAGGTCACTAAGGACAAGTGCACCTGGAGAGGAACAATCCCAGGCACCAGTACAGATCAGGGGTGGTCCTTCAGGAAAGCAGCTCCACAGAGAAAGACGTTGGAGTGCGGGTGGGCAGCAAGTTCTGAATGGCACAACAATGTGTTCTTGGGGCCAAGAGGACCACTGGCATCATGGATACAGCAAGAAGAGTGTGGCCAGCTGGAGGTCCCTTCCAGTTGCTAGCATTCTGTGATTCTGTGATTCTCAGGCTCTGCTGTTTTTCATTCTGATCTGGACTCCTCAGTAAGTTCCCAGTTTCACTGCTCACAGTTCAGTAGAAACCCCTGGATTTGTAAGGAATCTTGGGAGCTTGTGTGCAGCTGAAAACACGGACAGCCTGAGCAGCATTCATGGTCCACCCAGCTTGGTAGCCTACCTTTGATCACACATCAGGCAGATACGAAATCATGTGCTCCATGTGAAGATCATAATCCTAATCCTACAAGTTTAGAATGGATTCAAGTCTTGAAGGAGGCAGTTTTATGTCTGTTCCAAAATGCTCTTAACACCACCTGTGCTAACTGTGTTGCTCTTGGTTTTCCTATTTATTCCAGTCTGGGTTTTGAGTGCAGTTTATCTTCGGCCTTCCATAAACTCCATGAGTTCCAGAGTTTAATATGCCAAGACTAGGCAGGAGTCTATTTGGTGCTGGCCTCTCTAGTCAGTCTTCTTATCAGTGGAGATGTAGTTGAGAGAGCCAGCAGAGCATGAGGTGCGGATATCTGTATTTGATCAGATGAATTGCTCCCTGAAAGCACCAGTTTCCCCTTTCCTACCTTCAAGAGAAGCCTGAAATACCCAGTTCAGGAGCAGTTGTCTGTGGTTTAGATGTCTCTGGCTGATGGAGCTGAAGCTCATCTCACTGTGCAGCAGAAAATGTCATTTCATCAATTCTGGATTTGCCACCTCTCTGTCCAATTGACAAATATGCTTCTGCTTGTGCTGGGAGGCAGAGAGGACTTATCTGTACCTGTCTGCTTTACAGACAGTATAGACACCCTTTGTTATCCATCTGCTCACCCTCTGAACAGTTCCTAATCTCTTCCAGCCCCTTTCAGGAAGAGTTTCTGCAGCTCCTGATTAGCCTTGGTGCCCAATGCAGCCTTGGACCCAGAGCCTTTAAAGAATGTGGTTACAGCGCCGCATTGACAGTACCGAGACCAAAGCCTCTTCAAGATCTGCCCCTTCAAGCATCTGCCATACTCTTCAGGTTCTGCTTCTGAACCTCTGAGTCCAGCTCCCAGCTCCCTCTTAGCCTGTTGGTGCTTGGAAACGTGATAAACTCCTACAAACATTGCAGGACATGGCCAAGCCCTGGCTTCACCTGGAGCGTTTTTCATTCCGTGTGGTCTCTCCTCCCCTTTGGTTTTGCTGTGCAGCTCTGACTCCAACTGCATGCCAAATGCTGCTGGTGCTTTCCCTGGTGGTTATCTCTGAAGGCCTCGGAGGTGGACACCCAAAAGAGCACATATCAAAGGGCCTCACTGGCACCAGACAGGACTCTCAGGCCTGTCTCCAAATAAGGAGAGAAGCAGTAGGCTCCTGTCCCTGCTGCAGGCAGTCCTACACCCCCTGTTCACCAACAAGCAGGAAGCTTTCTTTGTTATCAATATGCCAAAAGCCAGCTCCAGCCTCCAACACTGTCAAGACCTTCTTTTTACAGTCCTCTGCCTTTGTCACAGACAAGCCATGGAAGTCAAGAGAGAGCCTTTCGTTCCCTCCAGTTTCTCCTTATTCCATTTGCACAGTATCGATTTTCTCTTTGTTGCCACCAGCAGAGCCTGAAATTAATAATTTGTACTTTGTTATGCCACTTGTGTGCCATCATTACTGGCTGGACAACAGGTAGGCAGAAACATTCAGGCAGATGAGTTAGTGAGGGGGGTGTGAAGAGCAGCAGCCTGGTACCAGGCAGGAGAGGCCTCACTTCTCTGGGTGTCACAGGTGAGTTACTGCATTCCCAGCTCCCGTGTAGTGTTGAGGGTTCCAGTCTCAACACCACATTCAGAACACTGCAGGCTGAGACTCGCTGTGTGCTGGTGACTTTATCAGCTCTAGTTGCTGGTTCACGGCCCTCATCTGGACCTTCAGGAATACCTGCCAAAGACCATGAAGGCACATTCCCACTGTCACCTCCAGCTGCTTCCTTTCCCTTGCCTGCAGAGCTGTGTGAGCTCCGACCTGTGGAAGGGTCATAGAATCATAGAATCATAGAATCAAACAGGTTGGAAAGGACCTCTGGGATCATCCAGTCCAACCTATCGCCCAGCCCTATCCAGTCAAGTAGACGATGGGACTAAGTGCCTCATCCAGGCTTTTCTTGAAGACCTATCCCACCCAAGGTTCTTGAAGCTGCATTTTGAAGGGATGCTGGGAAGAAAGGCAGCTTGTCTGTGGCACCAGCTGGTTCTGCTTTCATATTGATCACTGAGTCAGTTGCCTTTAAGAACACAACAGAGTTACAGACCTCCAGAAGCTGGACGGTCCAGGAGGTCTGCTGGGAAGTGCAATCTTTGTCCTTCATCCTATAATCCTTCATCTCTGTAAATCTGTTTGCAAAGTCACATCCTGCCCTTTTGTCCCAGGTTGAGGCTATAGGGTTAATTTTTTTTTCTGGGGACTAGACGATTGTTATTCAATCCCATAATTCTGCTATCTCCTTATAGACTCACAACAAGGTTAGCTCCTTCTCCTTTCCTGCTCCTCCTGCCCTGTGTGGCAGAAGTCAATTTATCGGGAAGAAGATGTAAGCAGTGAAGCTCCCTAGGCTGCTGTGCAACACTGAGGGAGGGTGACTGACCAGTGGTGAGGAGCAGGAGGCTGAACTGAGTAAGAGATGGGAGGTGATGGACTCTGCCAGGCGCCTGCTTGCCTGTGCTCCACAGACATGGGTTCTGTATTTACATTTTCCTCAGGAGGTCATGGATCATCCTCCAGTCCCTGTGGCAAGAGGAAGGGCCATGTAAGAGCCACATCCCTGGCAACAGGGACAAGAAAGAAAGAGGGTGAGGTGTTCCTTGAGGGGCAGTTTGAACAGCACAAGGCAGGCCTGTCTGCAAGACAGCTGCTGTGCAAGCTGCCTTCCAATGCCCTGCACCAGCTCAAACAGAACAGCTGTCTGCAGGTCACTAATTCCCATGAGCACCCAAGTGAGCCTGCAGTACCTTTTCCAGGTTCACTCTGCTGAAGACTTTCCTTTGCAGGCTGGTGAGCAACGTATCCAGATCAGCTGTGGAGTGTGTCAGGTTTTCTCAGTTTCTACTGGTGTCCTGGCATGGAAGCACTGTGTTCAGAACTCTGTTTCAGTCTGCTTTTAGCCAGGTATGGTAGAGATGGGGTGGGTTACAGGACTTCTCCACATCTGGTTGCTCCTGCTGGGACCAGGTGCATATCCTACAGGATAGATGGACAGGTACATTTTACAAAGGCATGCACAGGATGCGGGGTGGTGGCTTCCAACTGGAAGAAGTTCCATTTTGGTTTGGCATTAGAAATAAATTCATCACCAAGAGGGTGGTGAGGCACTGGACCAGGTTGCCCAGTGTAAGTGTGGTGTAAGTGTGAGGGCAGTGATAGAGAGGATCCAGCCTGAGATCCCGTTTTGAAGAGATGATGGTGAATTAGCTTAAGCAGACGGAAGTGACTTGCTGCTAAACCCTGCATCCCCCAGCAGCCCTGGCAGTGAAGATGTTTCACTGACACTTCACTTCATGATGAAGATTCGGATGTCCCCAGAAGAGGTGACTACAAGTTGCTCATAAAAACAAGGCCTCTGGAGAAGAGGAGGCTGAGGGCAGAGCTCCTTGCTCTCTGCAGCTGCCTGCAGGGAGGGGGCAGTGAGCAGGGGGCAGCCTCTGCTCCTTGGTGCCAAGGCACAGCAGCAGAGGCAATGGGTCCAAGGTGGCCCAGGGCAGGCTCAGGCTGCAGCTCAGGAACTCTTTGTGGCCTGGAAGGGTTCTCAAAGCTTGGCCCAGGCTGCTCAGGGTGGTGCTGCAGTGCCCATCCCTGGATGGCTTCCATCAGCTGTGTCCCTGGTGCTGAGGGGCAGGGTTCAGTGGTGCCCCTGTAGTGCTGGGGGCAGGGCTGGGCTGGCTGAGCTGGTCATGCTCTGACTACCAGATCTGTTCTGTGACTCTGTGATGCAGGGATCAAGAAATGCAAATCTTACATCTCCTTCTCATGAGGAGACAGACTTCAGAACTGTCTCCCAGAAGCATTTGACTGATCAGATCTCTTTCAGCCTGAGAGGGGGCAAAAGCTCCCTCTAAACGTCTTGAAATGATTTTGTGTCCTTGCAAGGACCAGTGTAATCGAATCAAATGCATTGTGACCATGGAGCGGTTGCTCCAGCTGCTCTGCTCCGTGCCTGATCCGCAGCAGAGGCAGCACCACGGAGCCTGCTGTGCTGCGTTCCTGCCTCGCTGTCCTCGGGATCATGGAACACAGGCTGAGGGAGCCGATGTTTAAATCGGGAAAGGCATCCCTCTGGGGACCTTTGTGTCAGAAACCAGATTGCTGCAAATGAGCAGCCAGAAGAGCAGTGAAGATGCCAGAACTCTCTGTCCTGCACACAGAAGCTTCTACCAGAGCTCCACAGTTGGCTACAAAGCACTTTACTGGCCATTAGAGTTCAGGACACAGGTGAGAACTGGTATTGTAGCTCCTGACCCTTCCACTTCAGGTATTAATACTCAGCAGCCAACAACATATGAACCAGAAACCAGAACCTGAGATTCCAGTTCTGAAGGACTTCTTTTATCACAAGCATCACTGATCCTCTGTATCCTCTGTGCTGTCCTGCTCTGGACCCTGTGAGAGGTTCTTTTTGCTGCATGGCCACATTTTCTCTGCTTACATGGGCTCTGCAGCCTGGAGAAAAGGCCCCAGGGAGACGTTGCAGCTTAAAGGGGCTGATACAAGCTTTGGGGACAGACCTTTTTAGCAGGGCCTGTTGTGACAGGACAAGGAGTGATGGTGCTGAGCTAAGGACATTAGGAAAACTTTGCTGCATGAAAGGGATTGGCATAGGCTGGCCAGGGAGGTGGTGGAGTCCCCATCCCTGGAGGTGTTCAAGAAATGGGTGGCCATGGAACTTGGGGGACATGGTTTAGTGGCCATGGTGGTGCTGGGTTGATGGTTGGGAAAAACATAACCTTAATGATTCTATGGCTCTAGATAGAGGGAAGAATATTTGGCACTGAAGGTGGTGAAATGCTGGCCCAGGTTCCCTGTAGAGGTGGGAGCTGCCCCATTCCTGGAATCATTCCAGCACAGGTTGTCTGAGACTCTGAGCTACCTGATCTAGTTGCAAATGTCCCTGCTGACTGCAGAGGGGCTGGACTGGATGAGTTTTAGATGTCTCTTCAGCCCAAACCAGCCTGTTGCTGGTACCTAGACACAGGTCTTCCAACAGAACTAGACTATCTCCTGCCCAGTTCCTCTGCTCTGCTTCAGACCTTGTCTCTCTTTGAGTTTAGGACTGACTGCTCTAGGGAAGAACATGACCAGCACTGCTGACAAGCACTGCAGGGGCACCTCTGAACCCTGCTCCTCAGCACCAAGGACACAGCTGCTGCAACCTCTCCAGGGATGGGCACTGCAGCACTGCCCTGGGCAGCCTGGGCCAAGCTCTGAGAACCCTTCCAGGCCACAAAGAGCTCCTGAGCTGCAGTCTGAGCCTGCCCTGGGCCACCTTGGACCCATTGCCTCTGCTGCTGTGCCTTGGCACCAAGGAGCAGAGGCTGCCCCCTGCTCACTGCCCCCTCCCTGCAGGCAGCTGCAGAGAGCAAGGAGCTCTGCCCTCAGCCTCCTCTGCTGCAGCCTGCACACCCCCAGCTCCCTCAGGCCCTCCTCACCCCCAGCTGCTCCAGGCCCTTCTCCAGCCTGGCTGCCCTGCTCTGGACAGGCTCCAGCCCCTCAATGTCCTTCCTGCAGTCAGGGGCCCAGAGTCGGACAGAGAATTCCCACTGAGTCAGAGACAATGATAAGAGCTACTCTCATCCATGATATATTCCTTTCAACTCATTCCATGGTTGTGGATAAACAGAGGAAATCAAAAAACTTAGGCTGACTCTTCTGGTCTTGTGAACTTCAAGTCTGAGGGCCCTCAGCTGGGCTCCTTTTGAAGCCTGGTGGGATCCTGTGCTACATCTTATGAGGTGTGACCTGAACAGCAGAGCTCACACTGCTTCCCGCCCAGTCTGTCTGGGCTGCCCACTGATGCAGCTGTGACAGCAGAAAGCCAAATGTGCTGTGCCTATCTTAAAATGTCTGTGTGAGGTCTCTGAGGCATTCCCTGACATGAAAATGGCAACACCCCCAAATAAAGAGAGGAGCTTCTGGGAGTGCAGGCACAGCAACGGTCACTGATGTGCAGCACCTATTTGTCCTCCACAGTCTTCAGGGGGTTCGGTTTTTTTTAGTGTATTTTGGGTTTGTATTTGCTGTATATTGGTGTTTTTTGGTTCACAGGATCAGAGAAGCCCAGAGTGATTTGAGTTGGAAGGGACCTTTTTAGGTCTACATGTCCAGCTCCAATTCAGTCAGCAGGGACATCTTCTGGCAGGACTTGGCAGCCCATTTAAGAAACCCACACTAGAGCAGTTAGTGAAGAGATGCAGCTTACAGGAAGGGTTTATGTTGGAGCATCACAGGGTCACAGCATGGCAGGGGCTGGAAGGCAGCTCCAGAGAGCTGCCAGCCCAAGTCCTAACAGAGCAGGGGCACCCAGGGCAGTGCACACAGCAACACAGCCAGGGGGGCTTGGCAAGGCTCCAGAGCAGGAGACTCCACAGCCTCTCTGGGCAGCCTGCTCCAGGCCTCCAGCACCCTCCCAGGGACAAAGCTTCCCCTCCTCTTTCCCTGGCACTTCCTCTGCTCCAGCTGGCACCCAGTGCCCCTTCTGCTGCCCTTGGCCACCCCTGGGCAGAGCCTGGCTGTGTCCTGCCCACACTGCCCTGCACATCTCTAGCACAGCACTGAGGGCAGCCCTGAGGCTGTTCTGCTGCCAGCTGCCAGCCCCAGCTCCCTCAGCCTGGCACCACAGGAGCTGTTCAGTGCCTGCAGCAGTTTGGGGGCTCTGGGCTGGGCTCTCTGCAGCACTTCCCTGAGCAACTTCTTGAGCTGAGGGGCCCAGAGCTGAGCACAAGATTGCAGCTGTGGCCTCAGCAGGGCAGAGCAGAGGGGTAGGAGAACCTCTCTGACCTACTCACCACAGCCCTTCTGATCCAGCCCAGGATGCCCTTGGCCTTTCTGGCCACCAGGGCACACTTGTGTGTCATGGGCATCCTGCCCACCAGCACTGCCAGGTCCATCGGCTCTCCCTGCTCTCCAGCAATTCAGTCCCCAACCTGTCCTGGTCCCTGGGGTTGTTCTTCTCCATGTGCCAGACTCGGCCCTTGCCTTTGTTGGGTTCCATTCCATTTCTCCTCACCTGGCTGTGCAGCTTGGCCAGGTCTGGCTGAATGGCAGCACAGCCTGAGGGCTGCCACCACTGCTCCCAATTTGGTGTTGTGACGGTTTGGGTGTTAGCTGCCTCCCCACTCTCAGGAAATCACCCAGACTAGGCTCAGCCAAGCTGGGCATTAAGAATGAAGCTGTAGTTACAGCTTAGCACAGGACACAGGCAGATAAGCACAGGTAGATACAGTTATACACAAAGTAAAAGTAGCACAGAAACACAAAACCCCTCCCAGAAACAATCAGAGTCCCCAGGAGGGCTCCCGACCCTAATCTCCTTCCCCCTCCCTCCTTCCCTCCCGTCAGAAAGAACCAGAGCAACCCACATATGTCTCAGGTGATAAACCTGGAGATCTGAGGTGAGATGTCAGACAAAGGCAGCAAGGAGGTTAGAGGCAAAAGGGGTTAGGTGGATTGGAGAGTTAAAGGCAGAGTCAGCCAGAGAGCAGACTGCCAGAAGGAAGGCAGAGCCAGCAGCGAGGGCTGAGCAGAGTGTGAGCAGTGCCTGCCCTTGCTGTGTCTGGGCTGCCTGTGCTTCGCAGCAGAAGAATGCTGGTATAGATTACTGGTGCTTTTTTTTCTTCTCACAGGTAAGGATTTGATTTCTCTCAGTAACAATTAGCCTCAAACCAGCACAGGTGTCATCACCAAACCTGCTGGCAGTGCCGTCTGTGCCTTCAGCCAGGTCCTTGATGAATAGACTGAACAGAACTGGTCCCAGTACTGACCCCTGAGGGACTCCACCAGACACAGGCCTCCAGCTGGGCTCTGTCCCATTGATCACAACTCTCTGGCTTCCTCCCTTCAGGCATTTCCCATCCACTTCACTCTCACATCATCCATCCCTCACTGCCTCAGTGTAGTCGAGGGGATGCTGTGGGAGATGCCATCAGCTTTGGAGCAGTTCCTGGAGGACTGTACCCCATGGAGGGACTGTGCTAGTTTGAGCCTAGCTGGGATGTTTTGGTGAGAAGGACTAGATGATAGGCTGAGAAATGAAAACAATGGTGAGGTCTACTTTGCTCACAGTCTTGCTGAGATGTGTATAAAGGAAAAGCAAAATAAAGATAAGGTCATTTTGCTCTGCACTTGGTGCTAGGCTGTCCTCTTCTGCTTTGCCTGCTGGGGAGAGCTGCGGCTGCTGGCTGAACTCCATCTTGCTTTCTAACCTCACCTCCATTTGCTCTTGTGGCTGATTTCACCTTTGCTTTCTTAATCCTCTTGGCTGAACCTCCATTCTTCCTTGGGACTGGGGTAAGGTTGAGAGGGGTAGGGGAAAGGTGAAGGGGTGGTTGAGAGCCCCTCCTGGGGACTCAGGTTTCTGGGAGGGGAGTTGTGTTTCTGTATTAGCTTTTTTTACCTTGTATATTTCTGTCTATATCTGTATCTACTGTAAATATCTGCTTGTAAATTGTGCCAGCTGTAAATATAAGCTTCATTCAAATTTCCAGAGCCGACTGAGTCTAGTCTGGGTGATTTCTAAAGTGTGGGGGGCGGGGGATACCCAAACCACCACAGGGACACGAGCCTAGAGCAGGGAAAAGTTGTGGAAAATCCTCCCCCCCGAGGTGAAAGGAGACAATGTGTGAGGAGCTGAGTGCAACCCCAACCTTCATCCTCCTGCGTGGCTGGGAGAGAAGAGGTAGAGATAACTGGGAATGACAGAGTGGCTTTGATGAGACCCTGCTGTCCAGCCAAGGTCAGTGCACCACAACAGGAAGCTAAGACATCAAAGAGCAGTCATAACTGACATTGCCCCTTCCTGCAGACAAGGGTGATGTGGTAGGACAAGCTAAAGGCTCAGACTGGAGAGGCACACTCAGGTCAGAGCCACATCAGCCTCCCAGAGTAGCTATGTCTAACTCAGCTGTGAGATGTGGCAAAAATCCAGGACTGTGCTCTTAGCACTTAGCTTGAGGGAGGCCACAATTAACCTCTAGCCTGATCTTCTGTCTGCTTTAGAAATATTGTTCCTGGAGGCATAAAGAGTTAAAGTGGGTCTCTCTTTCCCAGGAACAGCTAACTTCAGTGAGAGGAGCCTCCAGGAAGTATTTCTCTGTGACTGGGTACTTGCTGGGTTTGCTACTCCTCCTTCAAGGCCTTCTGCCATCATGTCTCATGTTCAATACCTAGAAGATTAAAGCAAACATTGCCCACTCATTGCCTTGCCAGCCTCTCTCTCTGCATGCTGTGAGGGCTCTGGGAGCAGTCCTGGAGCGCAGCTGAGTGCAGTGCTGCTCAGCAGAAGCAGACACCTCTCCTGAGGAGGCAGCTGAGCCCCACAAAGGCGAGCAGTGCTCCCAGCCAGGCTCTCTGGGGTTGCTGAGCACAGATGCCTCAGGAAGGAGACTGAACCAAACCACAGGGACAACCTTCTCAGACCACATGGCCCAGCAACAGGGACTGCTGCCTTTGCCCTTTCCTTCAGTTCCTGAGTCAAACCTCAGAGGCCTTCTGCTCAGCACCTTCTGAGCTGTCAATACATCAGATGTGATTATGTGATCACTGTCAGCTCTAAAGCTGGCCCAGGCTGGGGCTGGCTGCATTGCTTAGAGCTGCAGATGAGAGGTATGGACAAATCCCCTGGCAACAGGCTGGAGGGAATAACCCAGGTGTGGATTCTCAAGGCAGAAAAGGAATAATCAGGTTCATTGGTGTTGGAAGGATCTTCGGCAAGTCTCTGGTCCAAACCCCTCTCAAGAACACGTCCAATGAGGGCCAGCTAATCAGGCTTTGAGCAGATGTGTTTCAACTGTTTCCAGAGATTACAGCATCCCAGCATGGTGGGGGTGGAAGGGACCTTTGGAGATCACCCAGCCCAAGTTCCTTCTCCAGCAAGGCACTCACAGCAGCATTGTGCTGAGATCACCACAGCAGCTTGCCCAGGAGCACAATGCCCAGAGGGGTTTGGAAGCTCTCCACAGAAGGAGACTCCACAACCTCTCTGGGCAGCCTGCTCCAGACCTCCAGCACCCTCAGTGGGGGTGAGAGGTGACATTTGTGAGATGAGCCTGTGAGGTGAGATGACAGTGGGGTTTGGTCACTCTTCTAGCATTTGTCCACCCTTACTTGAGGCAATTTTATTAAGTGTGGTTTGAATTTCCTGTGCTCTTGCTTGTGTCCTGCATGTGCTCTACTCCTGCCCCTGTGCATCGCTGAGAAAATCTCTGCACTTTTCAGTTAGAGAGGTGAAGGTAGGAATAAAATCTGTTCACTTAATCTTCCCTTGAGTATCTCCCAGCTGTGCAGCCCCTGGCTACTCTCACACCTCCACTGGGCTGGTTCCTGTGGACCTCCCAAGTGGGATGACCACAGTAGATGAGTGTCACCAGAGCCAGGAGCAAGCAGAGTCTAATCCCCACATCTGTGCCTGCAAATGCCCCCCCCACATGCACAGCCCACAGTGACCTGGGTTCTGTGGGACACACATCAAAACCATGGTGCCTACCACAACTGAGATCTGGGCTCTCTCAAGGACTCTCACTGGGAGCTGTTGTCTCAGCTCACAGCTGAAGAGAACCCTCAGAGAGCCCTAACCCTGACCCTAATATAAGGCAGATGTCAGAGGTGCTTACAGGTTGAACAGGAGTCTGTGCCTCTAGTCAGTAGAGACCACCTAGGGTGAGAGGGGAGCCAGATCAGCTGCCCAGAGGAGAGGTGGCAGAGGACAGGCCCTCTCCTCCCCTGCATCCTAGGAGAGTGCCCTAGGAAGAGAAGAAGGTCCCAAGTACCCTGTGGTGTCTTCCAGAGCTGGGATGGGTGTAGAGAGCAAGAAACAGCCAATGCACAAGGAGGGGAGAAGCCATGTGGGTGGCAGGAGGGTCTGCAGTTGAGGTATGGGAGCTGGGACCCTGGCTGGGTAGAGTGGAATGAGGCAGAGAAGTGCATGGGTAGGTCTGGGAGGTGCAGAGGGTGAGGAGGAGCTGGAGGGGTGGAAGCCTGTGTGCCAGGGGAATGTGTGGCACAGAGCAGCTCACCTCCCAGAGCAGATTTTGTGAATCCAGGAGCAGACACAGGATTTCCCTGGGTTAGTGCAGGGATTTACAAGCAGAGTGACACGGGGCCGAGCACACAGCCACCCTGGCAGCTGCTAATGGAGACGAATGACAAAGACATTTAATGAATTAGAAGATGATGAAGTGTTGCTGACAAAGCAAACACCCACACGTGGTGCAGGCTGTCATCGAGCTGTGACACAGCAGCCTCTGACAAAGGTTGTGCTGGATCAGTCGCAGCTCTCTGAGGGCTCAGCAGCCCCCAGCCCCAGGTCTGTGTGCAGTAAAGGCTGGTCACAGCCCAGGGGGGTGGTCTCAAGGCTGGTGGTGGGAGCTGAGCTAACATGGGTTGCTCAGTGCTGAAGACCATCCATAGAGTCACAGGATTCACAGAATACCAGGCTGGAAGGGACCTCAAGGATCATTCAGTTCAACCTGCTGGCATGGACATGGTAAGAATATCACAGAATTCCATTTTGGGGGCTCTGCTGCAGAGGTGACCTTCCAGGGCTGAGCTCTTGACCACAGTGGGTTCTTAGGTGCCTGGCTTCAGAGGTGAAGCCTTGCTGTGTAACAGAGCTTGCCGTGACTTCACACAGCACCGGCCTGGGGGGCTGGCTTGCCCCAAGGACCACCCAGGCCCTTGCTGCCCAAGTTCCTCTTAGTGCCCAGCACAGTGTCACTGCCCCCCAGAGAGGAAGCAGCAACAGTGCTTCCCAATTGGCCTTGCTGAACAAGCTGTGGCTCTCATGCCTTAGCTCATGCTCCTTCACAGCCTGACCCACATACAAGTGGAAGCTCTTGAGGCACTGCCAGCATGGTGGGGAGGAAGAGATTGGTGGGAAGAGAGAGGGGAGCAAAGCATTTGGGATCAAATAGTTGTTTCTGTCACTGCTGCTATCTTGAAGCCTTGGTGTGGATTTCAGACACAGCCTCTCCTTTGAGCCTCTCTCCTCGGGATGCAGGGAGCACTCTGGAGTCATTCTGATTGCCATGTTTAATGGCTGCACACGGGCGCAATCTCCTGCTCTTGCTGATGGTGGTGCTCAGAGCTGCTCAGCACATGGCTCATTAGCAGAAATCACCTGTTTCAGCTCTTCCCCTGCTCCACAGCTTGTTGGTGTCAGGCCTGTGTTCATGGAAGTCAGCACAAAACTAGCATGCTCCCTGAAGAGAGATGGAACTCAAACATAAACAAAGCTCCAGAGCAGGCAAGTGCACCCCAGCCCAATCCAGTCTTGTCCTTCCTGTGCTCTCCTCTTGCCCACCCCTCTAGATGGTGTGTCACTGTCCCCAGCACTGCTCCACCAAGGGCTCGCAGACCCCTTCCAGTGTCACAGCAGGACTGCACTTCACTGGAGAAGCAGAGCTCTGCCAGTAGGGAAGAGGAAGCAAATCCATCCCTCAGCCCTTCTCCTTCTCTGCTCCTGGAGAAGAGAAGCTGAGGCAGCACCTCATTACTTAGCAGAACAGCAGAAAGGCTTCAGCCTTGTGGTGGAAGGCCCAAATAGGCCTAATATCTGTTTTGGTATGTCCAGGTGTGATCCCCTGCTCCCCCTCCTCCTTCTGGAGTGGGGAGAGATGAGAGTGTAAGGATCTTTCTTGCCCAGACTTGTTTTGCTCCTGTTCATATCCTGGGCTAAACAAGGTACATACACTTGGCTTGAGCTTGTCTCATGCATAGTCCTGTGGAGTCCCTCATTTGGGTAAAGCAAGACCCTGGCTTCACCTATATGGTTAGATTTGGCAAAGTGCCATTCTAATTGGTCAGTCTCTGTTGCCCAATGGAACCATCACGACTCAGGCAATTGATAAATATGGCCAGAAGTTGTAAACAAGTCAGAATGCCTCAGCTTGCTATGCCATGCCTCACTTTGCCATGCCTACCATGCCTCACCTTGCCATGGCATGGCATGTCATGGCAAGGTGAGGCATGGCAGGCACTGCCTGTAGGGTGAGAGCACAGCTCACTGCCTGCAGGATGAGAGAGCAGCTCACTGCCTCTGTCATGAGAGAGCAGCTCACTGCCTGCAGGGTGAGAGAGCATTTGAGGCTCCTAGACAGCCTATGTGTCTTGGTGTGTTGGTGTTCCTCAGTGGCTCTGCTCTTAGGCATGTGTGCGTCTACGTGCTGCACCTTCACTGAAATTCTCTCCAGCCATGCATCAATTTCCTGCCATAGATCAGCACACCAGATATGCTTTCCTTTCCTCTGCCAACCATGCTTTTTCCAGTGATGCAGTGATGAACCTTTGCCTTCAAACATCCAGTTTAGAACTGGCAATCTAGGAGCTAAAAGCAATTGTGACTCAGTTCCAATCACTTCAGAAGCTGCTTTCACTCCTTCATAGGCTGCTAGTATCTCTTTCTCTGTTGGGGTGTAATTTGCCTCTGAACCTCTGTAGCTACGTCCCCAGAAACCAAGTGGACGACCTCGTGTCTCATTTGGAGCTCTCTGCCAAAGACTCCAAGTTGGACCATTGTCACTGGCAGCCGTGTACAGAATGTTCTTAATGTCCGGACCAGATCGCACAGGTCCCAAGCCCACTGCATGGACTACTTCTCGTTTGATTTGATCAAAGGCTGCTTGTTGTTCAGGTCCCCACTCGAAATTGTTTCTCTTACGAGTCACATCGTGCAGAGGTTTGACAATCTGACTGAAACCAGGAATGTGTAGTCTCCAAAATCCCACTGCACCCAAGAAAGATTGAGTGTCCTTCTTATTTGTGGGAACTGCCATGGTGGAGACTTTGTTGATCACATCCTGTGGAATGTGACGGCGACCATCCTGCCACCGCACTCCCAGAAACTGAATTTCTCTGGCAGGTCCTTTGACCTTGTCTCTCTTAATGGCAAAACCTGCTTGCAGCAGAATGTCAATGATTTTGTTACCTTTCTCGAAGACTTCCTCAGCAGTTTGGCCCCACACAATGATGTCGTCGATGAATTGGATGTGCTCTGGAGCTTTACCTTTCTCCAGTGCATTGTGGATGACTGAGTGACAGATTGTTGAGCTGTGTTTCCACCCCTGAGGCAAACGGTTGAACTGGTACTGGATTCCTCTCCAGGTGAATGCAAACTGAGGCCTGCACTCCTTTGCTATGGGAATAGAGAAGAAAGCATTAGCAATGTCTATGGTAGCATACCATTTAGCCTCCTTCGATTCCAGCTCGTACTGGAGTTCCAGCATGTCTGGCACAGCTGCGCTCATGGGTGGAGTCACCTCGTTGAGGGCACGAAAATCAACTGTCAGTCTCCAGTCTCCATTAGGTTTGCGCACAGGCCAGATGGGACTGTTGAAAGGTGAATGAGCTTTCTCGATGACAGCCTGACTCTCCAGTTGACGAATCAGCTGATGAATGGGCAACAAAGAGTCACGGTTAGTTCTGTACTGCCTGTGGTGAACAGTTTGAGTAGCAATTGGCACCTCCAGATCCTCTATGTCATGATGTCCCACAACTGCAGATTCATCTGAAAGTTCAGGTCTAATGGACAGTTTCAGTTTACCATCCTCAATCTCTACAGATGCTATTCCAAAAGCCCATTTGTGACCCTTAGGATCTTTGAAACAACCTTGTCTCAAAAAGTCAATTCCCAGAATGCAAGGCGCATCAGGACCAGTTACAATAGTGTGTTTCTTCCACTCTTTACCAGTTAAACTTATCTCAGCCTGCAACTTAGTTAACTCTTGAGATCCACCAGTGATTCCAGAAATAGTGATAGACTCTGTCCCTTTGCAACTGGATGGCAATAAAGTACACTGAGCTCCTGTGTCAACTAAAGCCCTGTATTGCCCAACTTTTGAACTGCCAGGCCACCTAATGAATACATTCCAATAGATTCGGTTCTCTCCACTATCCCTTTCCTCCTCCTGCCTGGAGGCAGGGCACTCCTAATGCTGAACATGGCATGTGGGGGGTACACAATGATTCGCGTNTGCTGAACATGGCATGTGGGGTGTACACAATGATTGGTGTTGTTGTGAAAGAAATTGCAATTGCTGGAATAATTGCAGTTGCTCTGGGGAGCTGAAGAAGTGACAGCTACTTTTCTGGCATTGCTGCCTCTGTTTCTGCCACTCTGCAGTTCCCTGACTCTCTTTGAAAGAGCTGAAGTAGGTTGACCATCCCACTTGTTCATGTTCTCACCAAATCGGTCACGCAGAAGTATCCACAGTGGCACACATGATTGCTGGTGTCTTAGATTTTGCCTTAGCAGGTGTCAAAAAGTCTGTTGCAGGAGCCAAATGTGCCTGCACAGCCACAGACTTTGACGAGTCTGATGGGAGGTTTGAATTATTTGGGGTCGGGTCTGAAGCCTGTGAATTCAGATCTGCGTTAGTGCTAGAGTCTTTGCCTGCTGCCTGGGGATTCGAACTGGCTGAATCAGTGTTGTTAGTGGTCACCTGTGTTCCTGGGAGTCCTGCCATGTTTACATTCCCGATTGGAACATTGTCAGCATTCCCAGAATCTTGGGAACGTGGCGTCCCTGACTGAGCCCCTGTGTTATCATTGTTTTGGGTTACACTGGTACTTTGTTGATCTGAGTTTTGGTTTGGACTGCTGGATTGTTTATCTTTTTTGGAGACAGAGGATTTTCTGCTTTTCTGCACCACACTTGAGTTTTTCTCACATAATGCCAGAATTAATACGAAAATCAAAATTACAAGACATAAAATCACACAGGACAGAAATGCCACAGTCTGACGTGAATAACATTCAGAATAAGAGTAAACCACATGAGTTTTAGGTAAGATAACTCTCATGAGGGCTGTAGATAAAGCAGTAGAAGTCTCCCTTCCATTTCCTGAAAAGTTATTGGTGAATA
>WAAF01003206.1:0-17833 GCA_013400475.1 Tricholaema leucomelas | reverse complement strand
CCCCCTACCCCTCTCAACCTTACCCCAGTCCCAAGGAAGAATGGAGGTTCAGCCAAGAGGATTAAGAAGCAAAGGTGAAATCAGCCAAAGCAAATGGAGGGTGAGGTTAGAAAGCAAGATGGAGTTCAGCCAGCAGCCTCAGCTCTCCCCAGCAGGCAAAGCAGAAGAGAACAGCCCAGCACGAAGTGCAGAGCAAAGTGACTTTAATGTTTTGCCTTTCTTCTTTACACATCTCAGAAAGACTGTGAGCTAAGTAAACAACACCATTGTTTTCTTTTTTCAGCCTATTATCTAGTTCTTCTCACCAAAACATTCTAGCTAGCTTCAAACTAGCACACTTGGGAAAACTTCAAAAGCTTCCAGCAGCTATAGTCCCCCTAACAGCTCTCTCCAAGTGTTTGTGTACTGGCTGGACTATAATGCAGCCCTGGAAGCCATCCAGAGATACTAATCTGTGCTCGAGTGATCTAGAAAGCCTCTTTGTAGTAAGCGCTCTGCTTACACTGTGCTGTACTGGGCAGCATCAGACCTGGGACCTTTGAGACGCTGCTCTTGCTGAAGTCAAGGAGGAGCTGCAGGAAGCTCCTGACTGTTTGGAAGGTGCAGATCCTGAACATGTCCTCCAAGATATGGATGCTCCAGCTCAAAAAAGTTGCCTGCACTGCTTCTGGCCTTGTCTTTCCTCCAGCTGCTGCTGCTGTCTGTCTGAGCAGAGCAGCTTGTATTGAACAGGAAGCACAAGGGCTGCACAAGTCTTGCTTGCTGCACAATTAGCAAGCAGAGCTCTGCAGAGGAGCCAGGCGTGAAATCAAATACTTATTGTGGTACCACTGCTGCGGCACAGGCTGTCTAACCCATTGCCCCTGTGACTGCCCCAGTGCCACCAGACAGCCACTGTGTCATGTGCAAGATGTGAGTTCAGCAGATGCTCTTCAGCCCATCAATGCAGTCACATCTCCTCCTGCATCCAGCCTTCAGGACACCACTTCCCACATTTGTGATTAATCTGCAGCCACCCTGAGCATAGCTGAACATCTGCTGGGCAGGGCACTGAGTAAAGCCTGCCTGGGGACAGCAAAGAAACTGAAGCAGAAGCTCTGGAACCTGTAAGAGAGCAGGCATAAAATGTGTCCTATTGGCCAAGAAGGCCAAAGGGATCCTGGGGAGCACTACAAGGAATGTGGCCAGCAAATCAAGGGAGGCTCTCCTCCCCCTGTACTCTGCCCTGGTTAAACCTCACCTGAAATATTGTCTTCAGTTTTAGGCTTCCCAATTCAAGAGGGACAGGGATCTACTGGAGGGAGTCCAAAGGAGGGCTGCGAAGATGCTGAAGGGCATCTGGAGCAGTGCCCTCTGAGGAGAGGCTGAGGGATCTGGGGCTGTTTGGTCTGGTGAAGAGAAGACTGAGAGGGGATTTGATAAACATTTATAAACTTCTGAGGGCTGGGGGTCAAGAAGGAGGGAACAAACTTTTCTTGGTTGCACCCTGTGACAGGACAAGGGGCAATGAGTACAAACCACAGCACAGGAAGTGCCACTTCAACATGAGGAACAACTTCTTTAAGGGTCCCTGAGCACTGGAACAGGCTGCCCAAAGAGGTTCTGGAATCTCCTTCTCTGGAGACTTTCAGGACCCATCTGGATGTGCTCCTGTGTGACCTGAGCTAGATTTTATGGCCCTGCTCTGGCAAGGGGATTGGACTGGATGATCTAATGGAGATCCCTTCCAACCCCTAATATCCTATGATCCTGTGATCCTGAGAAACAGGGCTTGGAGACAAAATGTCCCAGCACTCATGGCAGTGCTGCCAGGATGACTGGGTATGAAAAGGGAACACTGCAGGTTTTGTTCAGGGTTTTGCTGATGGTGAGGGGGCTGGGCTGGACATGTGCTTAAATAGTGCTGGGTGAACCTTAGCTGGAAGGTGCAAGACCTCAGAAATCAGGGCTGGAATTCAAACCTAACTTCAGTGAATAAGAAATGTTGAAAACTGAGTCAAGAGAAAATCCAGGGAAGGTGAATGTGAAGAGGTCAGGAAGTAGACAGCAAAGGTGAAAAGCAAAAGGAGACTGTCCCAGGAGGCGTGAAGAGGGAAGGGGCCACGGCAGGCATGAGGTATGCTGCAGGCTTTCCGTGGAAACATTCTTCCTCCTTGCAAGAGTCAGAGGTCAGCACCTCCTGGTTTAGCACAGATCCATGGAGCAAGAGGCCAGTTCTGCCCTGGCTAGGCTATCACCTTGCTACAAACCCAGCAATTTCCTCAAGCTCAGAAGGTGTGAAAGTGGCAAACTGCTGCAACCATTCCTGCATTCAATTCCACACTCACCCTCCCTGCAGGCTCACCCAAGGTCAAGCCTTGCAACTTGAAAGTGTCTTTCCTTTGCCAATGGTCTGTGTGGGGAGGAGCTCTCACCAAAATGACCATCAGGTCTTCAAAGATATCCTCTCAGTGTGTTTGCAAATGCCAGGGGATCAACTCAGCATCTCTCCACCTGCATCTCTGCATCTACTGAGCCACTTACAGACACAAGCCAGCAGGAATGGAGTGAGGGGAGGAAGGAGCAATGGCCACCTGTGATGGAAGTGTTGTTTTCCTGCTGCATTTTTCTGAGTGCTCTGAATGGGCAGGGATCTGACCCCAAGGTCGCCCTAGACGATGTGGAATGCCTTTGAAAAGGCAGGGGGAGCCTGTTCCCAGCTGTTGCACAGCAGGCATACAGCTACCAGCTGCTGTGCCTGCTACAAACTGCTCTGGCCCTGCCCGTAGCAAGGAAGGACTGAGGAGATGGATCCTGATGCACAAACTGATCACAGAACCACAGAACCACAGAGCCACATGGACTGCTAGGGGCTAGAAGGGGCCTCTGGGCCCCTGACTGCAGGAAGGACACTGAGGGGTTGGAGCCTGTCCAGAGCAGGGCAGCCAGGCTGGAGAAGGGCCTGGAGCAGCTGGGGGTAAGGAGGGGCTGAGGGAGCTGGGGCTGTGCAGGCGGCAGCAGAGGAGGCTGAGGGCAGAGCTCCTTGCTCTCTGCAGCTGCCTGCAGGGAGGGGGCAGTGAGCAGGGGGCAGCCTCTGCTCCTTGGTGCCAAGGCACAGCAGCAGAGGCAATGGGTCCAAGGTGGCCCAGGGCAGGCTCAGACTGCAGCTCAGGAGCTCTTTGTGGCCTGGAAGGGTTCTCAAAGCTTGGCCCAGGCTGTTCAGGGCAGTGCTGCAGTGCCCATCCCTGGAGGGG
Organism: Tricholaema leucomelas; assembly: GCA_013400475.1. Classification (NCBI taxonomy): domain Eukaryota; kingdom Metazoa; phylum Chordata; class Aves; order Piciformes; family Lybiidae; genus Tricholaema lacrymosa; species Tricholaema leucomelas. Next base: position 14,600 of record WAAF01003206.1, on the reverse strand, counting down.
TTGCAGCAGCTGTGTCCTTGGTGCTGAGGAGCAGGGTTCAGAGGTGCCCCTGCAGAGCTTGTCAGCAGTGCTGGTCATGTTCTGCCCTAGAGCACAGTCAGTCCTAAACTCAAAGAGAGACAAGTTCTGAAGCAGAGCAGAGGAACTGGGCAGGAGATAGTCTAGTTCTGTTGGAAGAGCTGTGTCTAGGTACCTCTTGCAGTGGATGGAGAAGTCAGAGAGATGAACCAGAGAGGGAAGGGATAGTCTGAGCATCACTGAACACAACAGCAGCAACAGGCTGCTGGCATCTTCCCACTGGTCTCTCTTAAGGCTTTCCAGAATATTTGGGCTTGGATGTTTGCTCTCAATCGATCTGAGCTCTCTAGGGCAGTGATAGGCACACTCTCATCATAAACACTTTCAGAGTCATCTGCATATCTAGTAAGGAGCAAAGCACTGCTGATACACCATAACACCCATCTGCTTAGCAGCATCAGCATGAAGCCATGAAACTCCAGCTTCAGCTTTCAACAGAGCACTTAGAATCATAGTATCATAGATCTCCAAAGCTCACCCAGCCCAACCCCTGCAATCAGCAGGGACATCCTCCACTAGAGCAGGTTGCCCAGAGCCCTGTCCAGCCTCACCTCCACTATCTCCAGGGATGGGCCTCAACCACCTCCCTGGGCAACCTGCTGCAGTGCTCCAGCAGCCTCCTGGTTCAGAACTTGTTCCTCACATCCAATCTCAATCTGCTCTGCTCTCATTCCAAACCACTGCCCTCGTCTTGCCCCTGCAGGCCTTTGGGTGCAGTCCCTCTACAGCCTGCTTGGAGCCCCTTTGGGTACTAGAAGGCAGCTCTGAGGTCTCCCTGGAGCCTTCTCTTCTCCAAGCTGAACACCCCCAGCTCCCTCAGTCTGCTCCCATATAGGAGCTCCTGCCAACCCCCTAATCATTTCCATGGCCTACTCTGGACCCTCTCCAGCAGATCCAATTCTCTCTTGTCTTGGGGTCCCATAGCAAATCATAGCAGTGCAGATGAAATCTGAGCAGAGCAGAGGGGCAGGATCCCCTCTCTCCGTCTCTGGCCTTGTTGCAGCTGCGATGCAAGAGAAATTCCTCATCCCACATGCAAGTGACCTGACTGTAAGCATGTGTTTGTGCCATGCTACTTGTCACAGAATAGACTTGGTTTCTCCTGTCCCCATCCTTGTCTGCACTTAAGCAATTTTTTCACTTCTAGAGCTCTCCTTTCTTCTGTGATCTGTAAAAAGAACTGCAGGAAGCAAACAAGAAGCTCATTTGCTGTCCTGTTTTGGAGACACCTTCTGAGCAGCTGCCCCATACAGAGCACAAAGCGGGCTTCAGGTTGAAAGGCACAGACAAGAGAAGTGCCTGAGAACACCTGGGGCATGAGGAAGTGGTGCAGAAGCCATGAAGGCTCAGAGGAGAGGCACACTGATCCCAAGACCAAAAGCACTGTCCCGGAGGTCCCATGTACCCCAGAAATTTCCTCTCCCTCTGTGGTTTGAATGGGAGAGGAAAAAGGCATGAACAGACCTGTTTCTCCCCCCCCTGCCCTGCAGGCGTGAAGGGGGGATCAGGGGGGACCCCTATGGCACGAGGAGTGCCCCGTGCCGGGCCCGCGCTGCACTCGGCTGAGGATTGGCTGTGTGCTTTTCGCGCCTAGGAAGTGGTAACTCTGCTCTTTGTCTGAGAAAGGGTATAAATATCGAGGGGTTCCCGCCTTGGGGTGTTCCCGCCTTGGGGTGCTCTTGCAGTGGAGTTCGTCCCCGCTTTGGATCGCGTTCCCACCTTGGTGTGCCTGCTTGGAGTTCTTCTCCCCCCACCTGGATAACTTCTACACACGGAGCCTTTGACACTCTGAAGACAAGCCCTGAAGGACTTCACTTTAAGCGTCCTTATTGTGTGGCTTATCGCTTCTTAACGACCCTGAAGGTTGCTGAAAAGACCACGGGACAGACCTTTGAATCGCCCTTCTTTTCAAGCCAGCTGTCGTGAGTAGCCTAGGCTCAGCCTATTTTGATAGTGGGGAACGCTATATTTAATAGCACAAATCCTTTTCCAATTACTGACTAAAAATTAGTCAAGTTTACCTGTGGCATCCTATTGTGTAGATATTCTCAAACAACCAAAAAGAACCTGCTAATTAAATATAAATTATCTTCTGTATATAGTTTCGGGGGCGGGTTTTGGGAAATAAAATAACTCTATTTTTATAAATTCCTGACTCGGCCAAATTAATTCCTGCCTCCATAACAAGCACGAGCAGAAAGCGTGAGATGGCAGGGCTAAGGACTGTCACCAGTGTGTGGAGTTGTAGCAGCTGTTGCTATTGAGTTAGGAGGAAAGGCTCTAGAGAGACTTTGCTGCACTTTGCAGTCAGAACTCCCACAGAAGTGCTGGGAGGCAAGCTGGGAGAGCAGTCACCTCACCAGATGTCAGCAGGCAACATGCTCTGGAGGTTCAGTGAGACACCTAATGCTGAACATTTCCGGGGCCAGGGAGCAGGAAACTGCCATCCTGAGGCAAGGAAGTCCTTGCAGCCTTACACAAAAGGTGCCCGGGGGCTCTTGGGTGTTTCTGATTACTCCTGGCACAGTGACATGGGACTGGAGCATTCACAGCAGACAGCCACAGACACCAGCTCAGAATCTCCCTGTTGGCCTAGGCCCATCCACTGTCGGCATAGAAACAGCTGAAATGGTTGCTCCACAGGGATGTCTGAGCATGGCCAGAGGCAGTCTCCTCTCTTTCAGCTGCAGGGTAACATCAATTACCCACCCACCTCATAGACAACCCTTCCAAGAGCAACACCTCCACCAGGCTGAGCTTTACAGTTTACATTTTTCTCTTTGCTACCTCAGTTGCAGAGGACTGCAGCTCATTTATGAAGCAAACTGCCCTTGAGTGGTGTCCCAAATGCTCCTAAGGGGCTTTAATAAACAAGGGAAGCACCTGGAAAACCACTCTGAAAAGGCAGCTTCAGTGTCACATAAGCATGGGCAAGACCTGTGCTCGGTGCTGCTGGCTCCCTGCTTGATTTCCCATGTACAAGAAGCAAAAGCAGCGCTCTGCACATTGAGGACTTTGGGTTTACTTCGTTTTTCTTGTTGGAAAAAACAAACAACACAAGAAAAAAAACACAAACAAACAAACCAACCCAAGAAGAGCATGAGAATACAGCAGGTTATGACCTCTGCAGAAGGCAGAATCTGCATCAAAAAGCCAATGGCTGCAGGCTCAGCAGGCAGGCAAAGATATGGCAATGCAGGCAGAGTGAAAGACAAGGCACAGGTTTCAGGTGCTGGGATGGTGCAGGAAAGGCTCATTGCAAATTTCAGCTCAAGGAAGGAAGTTGGGAGTTGGTCTGAAGCAGTGTTGTGCGTGTGAGCTGTGCAGATACTACAAGGAAAGGGAGGTGCTGTCTGAGGTGGAGCACAGCTCTCAGACTGCCCCCAGGGCTGCCCAGCTTCTGCCTGTCCCCTGCTATGTTGTAGTCACAGCTCCCTCTGCCAGCCCTTGCTGCTGCCCACCTGAAGGCCATGATGGGCTGCTGCTCCTCTCCCCCGGGAGGCTGATCTCACCACCCATGAGCGCCACAGCCTGGAGAAGGCTCCAGCAGTGGCCTTTCAGAGGAACACTCTGGCATTAAAAAAAAGTTTATGTTTTAATCAAAAATTAATCAGAATTTAATTAATGTAAATAAAAATGTCAAATTTTGCTACTTAAGAAATCTGTTGGGTTTGGGGCTTGGGGTTCCGGTTGCTTGGGGTTTTCTCAGGGGCTTGTGTTTATGCTTTGTGGTTTTATTCCTTCTTGCCATGACTTTCTTTGGAGCAGAATTCTTGTCTAGCAGTTCAGATAATAAAGTTGGTGCCTTCCACACCACATCTTGTCAGTGCTGTTTGACCACACATGAATTATTGATTTCCAGTCTGGCAAACACACACTGGGTACAATGAATTCCCAGATAACTGCTGACAGCTCACAGGGATGACAGACATCTAACAAACTTCCAGAGCAGATTCAGCTTTAGAGGTCAGCAGCTCAGCTTCTCAGATGTCCCTGCCCAGCTCAGGCTCTGCTCACTGAGGCACTTCTGCAGCTCAGGGCAGCCTGGCACAGCCAGAGGCTGCTGCCGGCAGGGAGAAGCTGATGGGCACAGCTCATGCCAAGGGCTGGGCTGCAGAAAGCCTCTGCCTGATGCTTGCTCCTGGGCACACCAAAGGCACTGCCACGGCTTCTGACACACCTTGGGCGACAGAAAGGCAGAGGGGACATCTGCAGGGAGGAGCAGACAGCACAGGAGAGCCTCAACTGCCCACCAAGGGATTGCAGCCTCAGAAGCAAGCTGAGGGATCCCCCAGGCCAAGCCCCTTCTTCCCTGGCCAATGTCCCAGCAGGACTCTGTCCCTGCTGCCTTCCAGCCCCATCCCTGTGCTCCTGAATTCACTTCCAGCTCCTGAATCCGGCTCCTATCTGCTGCTGAGTTCAGTCTGGGACTTGGCCCAGTGTCTGTCCCCAGCAGCAGTGATGCCAGTGGTGCCCTCAGGGGTTGGGTTCCACACTGCTTTGTGTCTCTGTGCCTATATCCCATGCCATTGTTCATCTCTCCAGCCCAGCTGGGTTAGTTCTGGCATTCTCAGCTAAACTGGCAAGGTGGTCATAGCTCCTCCAAAACAATTGGAGCAGCCATCACTGGTGTGTAGTTGCCTCCCCCTGTCCCTAAGAGATGGCTTCTTAATGTGTTTCTCTGTAATAACTTTAATATCTGCAGAGTTTATTTCCCACTTGAATAATCTAAATCATCTTTGCCATAAATGTAAAGCAGCCCAGGCAAAATGGAAAGCAGCCCAGGCAATTGTTTGCTGGTGCAGGTTTACAGCAGATCATTACAATCATCATTTAGAGCAAGGAAGTTTCCTCAGCTGTAAACCTGCTCAGCTCATTAGCAGAGCTAGGCTGCAGGATCAGGAGATTCCCACTGGCAAAGGCAGGCTCTGGAAATGCCCCTGAGAGCCATGGCTTTACTCCTGTGGCTCTGCTCCTCTCTAAGAAGATGCTTGCTTCTATCAGAGGATGGATGAACCCTACTGCATCACACAGAGCTCCAGATCTGGTCTGAGCTGAGCAGGCCACATGGGACATGTCCTGGATGGCATGGAGAGAGCCTTGTGTGCCCTGTCCCTCTGAACCTTCATCACCTAGACCTTGCCTAGCACACAACACACCTGTGAGCACCAGGGTGTAAAAAAGAAGTGAAATGTTCCCATGGGAAACTGAGGCACACAGTTTCTGTGCATGCAGATCTGTGCTCGGTTTGACAGGACAAAGAAGTGAGCTGCAGCCATGTCCAGACCGGGAAGAGAAGCCAGAAATCAAGGGAGGTGGAGTTTGGATCTTCCAGGGCATTTTGCAAAGGGAGGCACAAGGCCAAGAGCTAAACCTCAGAGAAGCAGAAAACGTGAAGGAAGGGAAGGTGATTTCTGTGGCCAGGAGGCTGCTCTGGGTTCCACAGAAGCAGGAGGCAGGTGTGTGCCTCTGCTCTCCCTTCACCCTTTCATTTCAGAAGGAAAATGAAGGAGTTCCAAAAACCTCCTTGCATCCTGGTGCATTCCTAGGTGAAGGGCTGCTGTTAATGTTTGTGATCAGCAGAGCAAATCCTGGTTCAAAGCAGGTTGGATGGTAAAATAAGAAAATCTCAGAAAGAGTTTGGGCTAGAAATGGACATTGTTAGTCCATGAGAGAGAAAGGCACAGCCCAGGGACTAGTTTGGCTACAAGATGCACTGCTGGGTGGACTGTGGAGCTGTGCCTCACTTCTGCCAGCCATCTACTGCATCCCTCTGTGCAAAGAGATGTCACAGAGGGAGCTCTACAAAAGGCTGAGGAAGAGTAGTCAAGGGGCTGTGAGATGATCTCTGTGGTCCCTGCCATTTGCTTCCAAAAAAAGGAAAATCCTGACAAGGCTCTGAGCAAAAAGATGCAGAGATCCTCCTTCTGCAGCCTTGTGCTGCCATGACCTAGCAGAGAGCAAAGCCTGGGTTAACTCTGTGGGAGAAGGATGCTCTGAAGCATTCATTATTGACTTGCGCTCAGCTCTGGACCTTGCAGCATCCTGAATTTCCTCCAACTCCAAGGTACATCCACAGTAACTCACCTAAAGTGGTGTGACACAATAAACAGATTCCCTTCCTCGTGCTCTGAGGGGAAAAAAGATCCAGGCTGTGTTCAGGACCAGCTGGGATAAGGGTGCTGCCCACTGGCTTCACACAGGCTCCTGTGATGCTACTGGAGCTCACTCCAAGTCTGTCAGCTTCAGCTCTTTGTTGAATGGGAGAGTGAGAGCCTCAGTCAAGGTGAGACTCAGAGTGGCTGAGGAGAAGACTGAGCAGAGCTCAAGGCAGGACTTGCTCAGAGAAGGGTTGCACAGATCCTCTCTGCCACACAGCTCTGTGCTGCTGTGATCTTTGCATCCTAACACAGAACAAAATCTGAATTCACACAGCAGGAGAAGGAGGCTGAGGAAAAAGGAGGAAGTCATGTGTGGAAGAACACCTGAACACAAAGAAGTTGGCAGCATGTCAGGCAACAGCCCTGTCTTGAAGGCAACGAGCAGGTGGGGCAGTGCAGCTGAGCCTGCTGGAATGAAGGGTTCTGCTTATCAGAGTTTATGACGTCAGGAGTATTTCATTATCACTCTGATCAAAGTAATTTCATGATCTCTTTGGTGCTAGAACCAATTTTAGGAGTCCCAAGTGATGTTCACATAATTTTTCTCCTTTTCTTCCTCCTCATTTCTAATGAAGTTTACCACAATGTGAATGATTTGAAGTCCTTCCAATAGCTGCAATGGTCAGGACCACCTGGTCCTTGTGCAGGGCCACCTCTTGGCTGTGCTGGAAGTGCTGCTGGAGCCAGAGCAGCTCCCTGCCTCTCCCTTCCCCCAGCAGCAGGGTGTCCCGTGAAGCCCTGGGTGCCCTCAGCTCTGTGACTGCAGACACTGTGAGCAGAGCCAGTACACACCCTGCACGAGTTGGCTGTCTGGCAGCCCTGCTATCAGCCCAGGGGCTTCAGAGCCTTCTCCTCACCCAGGCTCTAGAACTGCCTGCACTCCTACCTGACCACAAACTCCTTTGGACCCTGCCTCAGGGCTGCGGAAAAACTGGTGTGGGCACAGCAAAGCAGCTACAGGCACTGTCCTTTGGTTTAGCCCCCACTGCTCTCTACAACTCCTTGATAGGAGAACAGGGCTGGGGAGGAGCAACTGAGGCTTGTGGACTCTGGAGAAGAGGAGGCTGAGGGAGGCCTTATTGCTCTCTATAGCTTCCTGAAAGGAGGTTGCAGTGAGGTGGGGGTTGGGCTCTGCTCCCTAGTCTCAGGGGATAGGAGAAGAAATGTCCTGAAATTGTGCCAGGGGGGAGTCAGGTTGGAGAGGTCAGGGATTGGAGCAGGCTGCCCAGGGAGGTGGTGGAGTCCTCGTGCCTGGAGGTGTTCCAGAAGTGTGTGGCCATGGCACGTGGGGCCATGGTTTGATGGCCATGGTGGGGCTAAGTTGCTGGGTGGACTGGTAAGCTTGGAGGTGTTTTCCAACCAGAGCAATTCTGTGATCCTAGGGTTGATGGCTCACAAAAAAAAGTCAGTGGAATGTTGCTGGATGGGGTGGGTCAGTCCTTTTGCCTTCTTCTGCCTTCCCAACTCCACCATCAGGCCACAAAAGGAGCTTTGTCTCCACATCACTCACTTGTCAGCCAGAAGGTGTCTGTGAAGTGCAATCGTTGCTGGCTGACAAGCAGTGATTGGTCCTTTGCAGAGACAGCAGGAGGATGATTCTCCTTTCACAGCTGATTAAGGGCATCCCAGAGTTTCAGCAAAGAAGTGTGTACCTGTGGGAGTGGCGAAGGACTGTGAGGTTCACAGGTGACAGCTCCAGCTCCTCTGATCAAAGGCTCCTTCCTTAGGTGTTGGCTCTGAGGTGCTTTAGGACATGCCAGATGAAGGGATGAGGTGCACAAGTATAGCACGCAGGAAATCCCACCCTTGGCAACACAGCTCAGCTTCACGTGAAGACTTCAGGATGAAGCTAAGGCTGCTTGAAGTCAGGAGGAAAATATCTGACCTGCCTTAGGTCATTGAAGCCATTTCTCTGCCCTAGCTCATTGACGCCATTCCTCTTTTCCCTTTCTGGATCACTGCTGAGGTAATGAAGCCAGACTGCAAGAATGGAAGCAGAAATCCCCATGGAAGTGTTTCAGTTAGGGTCTAGGTCTAGTTGTTCCTCAACTCACTTCAGACAAGCACTACCAGGGTCTGGGAGTCTGTTCTACGCTCCCAAGCTTCCAAGGTGACTGTGCCTGAATTCTGGCCAGGGTGGCCTCCCAGGCTGTCTGCAGCAGCTCTTTCCCAGAGAGGAGGTTGCACAGGATATTCCTCTCTCGCCACCTTGTTGGACTGCATTTGTCACAGAAGCAGAGCTCCAGGTGCATGGTTGCAGAAGTGCATCACTGGTGCATGGTGTGTGAGGAGCCTCCCAGGTGCCACAGCTGCACTGCTGGATGCAGTCAGACCCGTGTGACCCCTGCAGGCATGCCCTGCACCCGCTGCATGCAGCTTGTGCACCAGGGACACAGCTTGGGGATGAGTGCCATAAAACGATGTTGGCTATGGATGAAGAATGTAGGACACACAGGGCTAGGAGGCACCATCAGGTCTCAGTCCCATGCCCTGAGTTCACAGACAGCCATATAATAAGTGGCCAATCCAGAAGGATTAGGAGAACTTCTCTTCACAAGGCAGGTCTCAGGAGAGCCTGCCAACCAGCACCCAGCAATGCCCTCCACACTGAAAGCAGAGCACAAGAAACCAAACCCACCTCTGTACAACTGCCCAGCAGAGACCATTCAGTTGCCATTCCCTTGTATTCCTGAAGTAGCAGCAAATTCATTCAGATAAATTCCTCAGACTTACTGAATTCCATTAAAATTAAACCAATCTTCTGATAATCCTAAATCCCCCAGAAGTGAGCATCACTGCTGTCTCATGGAGTCATGGAACCATAGAATGGTCCACGTTGGGAGTTACCTCTGAAAGTCATCCAGTCCAACCTCCTCTGCAATCACCAGGGACATCCTCCACTAGATCAGGTTGCCCAGAGCCCTTCTGAGCCTCAGTGCTACAACCATGTCTTACAGAATCCCAGCATGGCGAGTGTGCTAGTTTGGAGCTAGCTAGAATGTTTTGATGAGAAGAACTTGATTACAGGCTGTGAAAGAGAAACAAGGGTGATGTCTACTTCACTCATAGGCTTGCTGAGAGGTGTAAGAACAAGAATCCAAACATAGATAAGGGAGTTGCTCTTCGTCCAAGCTGTGGGCTGCATTTCTCTCTAACCTCACTCTCCATCTCTCTCACTTTGCTTCCTAACTCCCTGGCCAACCCTCCATTCTGCCTTGGGCACAAGGAGACACCTGGGGTAAGGTAGAGGGGTGGGAGAAGGTGGTTGAGAGCCCCTCCTGTGGACTCAGGTTTCTGGGAGGGCTGTTGTGTTTCTGCATTACCTTTTCCCTTGTCTATTTCTGTCTATAACTGTATACACTGTAAATATCTGCTTGGATATTGTGCCAGCTGTAAATATAAGCTTAATTCAATTTCCAGAGCTGTCTGAGTCTAGTCTGGGTGATTTCTAAAGTCAGGGGGGGCGAGGAACACCCAAACCATCACATCTTTTATTTTGACACCCAACATGGGGCAAATTAATTTTGAGTGATTGTTAATTAACTCTGGGAATCAGAATGAAGCTAATTAAGCTATTTTACTTAGCAGGGGCTATTGTGTGGCCTGTCTTCTGCTTTCTTGTTTATGATTTGCTCAAAGCCAAAATTGGTTGCCTTTTGTTTAATTTCATTTTGGAGAAGATAAAACCAAAGGTTTCCTCCATTTTTTGGAACTGGGGAGACTATCCTTGGCTATATTGGGTTTAACATTACCATCAGTAACATTACTGCATCTTTTACCAGTTACATTACAGGAAATGGAAATAATTTTGCTTTGTCCAGAGTTTTAACGACGGTAATCTTGCCTAAGACCCAGGCACCTAACCCTTGCTCTGAATTCTACTCACGTGAGACTGTGATATGTCTGTCATATGTGAACTTAGGTCTTGTAATTTTGATAAGCAACAGTCCAAATCTAAACAATGTTAGCTCAGGGGGAGAGCAAGGGGGAGCCATGACTATACCTCCTCCCCTAGATTCTGGGAAAGCTGCCAATGTCACAGCCAATAACAATAACATGGCAAAAAGCCCAGAAACACAGATAACTACTCAAACTCCAGATGTTACTTCAACTAATCCAACTAATTCAAATCCTCAGGCAGCAAAAATCCCTAGCCCTAAGGTAGATTTGAACTCACAGGCCTTAGGCCAGACCCCCAATAATTCAAAACCTCTAGAGGAGTCATCAAGTCTGTCTCAGCTGAGATCATTTTGGTGCCAGTCAAAGCACAGGCTAAGGTGAAACATTTCACAAAGAGTGATTCAAAAGAGGACTTAGGGGAGGGGACTTCTGATGCACAAGAGGAGGAAGAGGAGACCTATAGTCTTTGAGATTTGGCAAACATGCTTAGAGCCCAGTACTCTGATGAGAGGAGAGCTGTGAGGTTGGCTGCCAAGAATGAGGATGGTTCCAATGAATTTAAGAGTGCTCTTAGGAAAGTTCTGTTTCTAGGCCAGGGACAACCAGATCAACAAGAGGAAGAGGAGAAGGGTGACATCCAGGATTCCAATGATCCTCTCAGAGAGGTCAGGGAATTTAGAAAGGAATACTCAAGGGAATCAGGAGAGCCAATCCTAAGGTGGCTGGTGAGATGCTGTACTACTGGTGCCAATGCCCATTCCTGGATTCAGTCAAATTGTCAAACCTCTTCACGATGTGACTCATAGAAGAAACAACTTCGAGTGTGGACCTGAACAACAAGCAGCCTTTGATCAGATCATGTGAGAGGTAGTCCATGCAGTGGGCTTGGGACCTGTACGATCTGGTCCGGACACTAAAAATATTCTATACATGGCTGCAAGTGACAATGGTGCAACTTGGAGTCTGTGGCAGAGAGCTCCAAATGAGACACGTGGTTGTCCAATTGTTGCAGAAATCTGTGTAGCTTGCCATGGGGAATGTGGTCAAGGGCCCACAGATCAATGTGATCAAGGCGATGCCACATGGACTCCAGATGATCCAATGTGAATTACACCAGAGACCTTTATCGATCATTTCGTCTCTCAATATATCCCCTCAGGGCACAAAGCATACACCTACACGTTACCATACTTAGTCAAGGACAACCCACTCCATCAGCATAAAGCATGCCTTGTTTTCCTCATTAATGAGTTGTCCGTTCTCTATCCTTTCTGAGATAAGTTAGCCAGCAGCTGGTGGAAATCAAGGTCAGCATCTGCCTCTTACTATCCTTCTTCACTTTGCATTCCCACAGTTTCCCCTTTTTGTTTTTAAAAATGAAGGCAGTGTTTCTCATCCAATTTGCAGGGCCTTTGTAATAGGAATAAAAAACACAGCACCCCAAAACATTACTAACAAAGGCAGCTGTTCCTCATCTTGTTCAATGTGAAGGTCTGCCCTTAATAACAGAGAGTCAAACTGGTCAAACTCTACTTTTGCAATTGCCCATTCATTAAAATAGCATTGCTAGAAGCTTGTGAAGTACCTAAATTCATTAAGTGTGATCAAAGCACAACCACATCTCAGTATATGTTCCAGTGCACAGCCATCTGAGCCAGACCTCTGCTCACTGTCAAGCAAACAGACTGAACATAACTAGCTGATATCCATCAGACAAACCCAAGCACATTCATTCCCTGGACTAGAGCATTTTCGAATTTTTCATTCTCTCTCCTTTCCTCTCTCTCCCCCCTTTTTTCCTTTTTTTTTTTTTTTTTTGCGAACGTGATGTTGTGCAATTAGCTTAAGCAGGTGCTAAGTATGACATCTGAGCATATAACTTAAGTGCGATGGTGTAATTGCAGTGGCCTGTCACAAGCCATCTCTTAAAGTGTGACATCGTTTTATGCCACAGGAAACCAATGCCCAATCTGGTGTGAAAACTGGATCTGATAATCTTTGCCATATTAACCTTGCCAAAATCATAACCATGTTACTTCTCTTTTTGTTTTGTTTTGTGTTCACATGATTCTTATCTTTAAAAGGAAAAAAACTAAGAAGGAAAAAAAAATCCTATAATATCTCTATAATAAACTCTTATCCTTAACTATAGTAACAATAAAAATTGATAATCTAAAGGAAAAAATAAACCCTGGAATCATTCCTGAATACAGAAAAAGTAAGAAACCCAAAGGAAAAATTGAAAAAGGATATTACACTACATAGTGCTCTTCAAAAAATGATGAAGCCATGGCATNGGAATATCTCAAACAGTAACTTGTTAATAACTGGCACACATTCAAACTATTAAACAGAGAGAAGATTTTCCCTGCGGTTTAATGCCGCTTGGGGTCAGTATAATGCTTGCCCAGCAGGTGGGCTGAAAGCTTTCTGCTCTATGGCAGAGGCAATAGAAATTGCAGAGGCATCAAAGCATTTACTCACAATTCTGATTAATCAATAATCGCCCTCCAGGGCTATGTCACAGCCTATACCAGTGTCCAATTCTTCAGGAGCTCTGACTGTGGACTTTGAGGCTGGAATCCTCCGGCTTCAGGGGAAAATGACAGTCTCTGACCTTGTGCTGCTGGCTCCTAGTGGATGCTCTCTCCAGGGATACGTAGTCAGGATCTCCAGGTGCAGAGGAAGAACGATGCCATGCAGTCTGAGCACGGTCTCACGCTGGCTACTCAGGCCAATTGTGTGCAGACAAGTGGGTCTGCTCCTGGCAGCTTGTGGCAATGGCACACACCAGGCAATCATAAGGCAGCAGGCGCACAGTGGGATGCACGGCTGCACGGGAGTCATGTATACAGGCAGGCTTAAGTGAGCTCTGCAGGTGGGCACGCAGGCAGGCAAGCAATGAGGAGGAGCAAAAACGTGAGTGAGTGAGCTGACTGTTTACCTGCGTATCTCTATTAAATGTGGGCCGAGATTAATGGCCCATTGACCACCACAATGACCAATCAGCTTGGCAGTCAGCCAAGCCTACCATAATAGGGAAAAGCCACAAGCCTGCACCTTCCAAATATGGAAATCACACAGGGCTTACACTAAGCAGGCACGGGCTGGGTGTGTGGGGGCTTACACAACCACCTTACACAATCAGGGGTCATGGGCAGGCCAGACTTTATGGCACCAGGTCTGTTGTGCCCCTTGTGCTCGTTTTATGTGTTTACCCCTGGTGCAGGCAGAGAAACATGTCCAGGCAGGCAAGGCATGAATAAGCCTATTTTCGGACCTATGGGTCCTGCACAACACAACTCAAAGGAGTTGGGGTGTGTGCCTCGCTGAGCTGGCACCGGGGGAGGGAGGCGTGGTGCTTCCCAGTGCCAGGCTGTGCTCAAGCCGGGGGGTGGGGGAGGAAGGTGTGTGTCAAGCCGTGCTGGGTGAAAAGACACACAAAAAAAACACCAAAAGAAACCTAAACCAAGGATCAGCCCCCCCTGACTCGAGACAGACAGACTGCCACAATCTCCCGCTGTTTCACAGCTTTTAAGTATTTTTCTTTCTTTTTTTCCTCTTTTTTCTGCAAACTTTATGATGCAATCCAAAGTGAAAAACTCGGTCAGTCATTTAACTTCTGCTGGAACCTGTCCATTCTGCTGTGTTCAAATCTTTAAGCAATCAGGAAAAATTGGACACTTTTTTCAGTGACATCCTGTGAGCAGAGCAAGAGCTGAGCAATTTAGCAAGGCCTTGTGTGCCACTGTGGTGGTAATTTGTAACACCTCTGCTTGAAACCTGTTGAATGCAAATAGGCTAGCTCTCTGAAGCATCTAGCCTTAACACAGACTAGCTGCCCTCCCAACGCAACCCACTGCCTTCCCCCCTGCGTCCCCTTAACAGGTGTTTTCGGTTTCAGTTGCTTCTTCTTGTCCTCTGCTTTTTCTCTACATCTTCCATCTTTGCAGCTGAAAAGTTAGATGAATTTTGAGACGCTTCAGCTCGCAGCTAATCACTCAGATGGGATTCAGTGGTTGCAATCCCAAGTCTCTGAATAGAGGTAAAAATTCCTGAAATACCTTTGCGGCTTCCACCCCTGGCTTCCCGTTACTCTATCTGTCTTAAGGGCAAACTTAAGAGTCTTCGGAGCCCTCATTTACTTCTTTTTTCAGGGCCTTTCCCATCATCTCCCAGGTGGCCACTTCAAAGGCCACATACACTTCAGGGATCAAAAATCACTCCATTGTCCAGCAAAATAGAGCCTTAAACATCTCACAGAGACACCTCTCATAGAGAGAACACTTTTTGGGTTAGGTCCCACCCCTGCTTCTTTAAGTGTGGACCCCTTTTTTCCCCCCCAAGCGCTCACCTGATCAGGGTGAGATTCCTCAAAACTCTTGCATTCATTTCTTTAACCAATCTCCGGGGCAGAGACCGCTTCGGTTGGCTTCCTGCTTCCCTTCTCTCTCTCTCTTC
>WAAF01003203.1:146979-163925 GCA_013400475.1 Tricholaema leucomelas | reverse complement strand
TCTTCCAGTCTGGTTGATTCTATGATTCTATCAGAGTATATTTGTGAAGGGGAAGAAAATTGCTTACTCTATGTTGATGGATTTGAGTACTATCTATATGCTGAGAAAATCTCCCATTCGCACATGTTGGTCAATCAGTGCTGGGGCTTGATCTTGATCAGAAAAACAGAGTGACCTGTGTGATCTGGAGTTGTAGAGACCTTTTTGCTCTCTACAGTAAGGAGATTGGAGCCAGGTGGGGATTGGTCTCTTCTCCCTAGTTTGGGTGATAGGATGAGAGGAAATGGCCTCAAGTTGTACCAGGGGAGGTTTAGGTTGGACATTAGAAGAAATTTCATCACTGAAAGGGTTCTCAAACTCTGGAACAGATTCCCCAGGGATGTGGCTGAATCCCCATCCCTGGAGGTGTTTAAAAGATGCAGAGATGTGGTGCTAAGGGACAAGGTTTAGCACCAGGCTTGGCAGAGTTAGTTAATGGTTGAACTCAATGATCTTAAAGTTCTTCTCCTACCTGAAATGATTCTATGATCCTATCTCCACAGCAGGGAAAGCTGCTGGGAGGCCTTGAAGGATGAAATGTTGAGTGTTCTTGAGTCTCTCTGCATGTGTGTTCAAGGGACACACTGCATTCCTAGTTGAAAGTAGATTTTAGGTGGGAAAAAGAAGGCAGCAAATTAGGATATCTGGGAATTTACAGTTGTGTGCTGAGTTGTGCTTGCTTAACGTAGTAGCTTTCCACCTAGGGTGGAAAGTTTGATTCCTAGCATTGAATCAATGCCAGCAAGTCTGTTCACCTTGGCTTTTAATGACAGTACAATATTGCACTGCATGTGTGTCCTATCTTTCACTGTTTCATTGGAGCTTTTCATTTGGAGCCCCTGAACTTGTTTGTACTGTGGTGATACTGTTTGCTCTGCTTCTGGCGGTGGCGCGGATGGAATCCATTACTGGAAGGATGTGAAGCAAGGAGTGAATGTGTCACGTTGATTGAAAGTACACTCCGTGACTGGGTTTTGCTACAGAGCAGCTGCATAGGGCAGACTGTCACCAAAAGGAGCTGAATACTGGGCTGTGATGCCAGGGGAGGCTATAAAAGCCTGTATGTGCTCAATAGCTGTGGATGCTGTCAGGCAGGAAGATGGTGTGTGCTTGAATTTGTGTTGCTGAATGTGCATGTGCGTGCTGGGAATCTCATTAGCAGGTGATCACTGCTCAGTGGGGCCTGGTCTGTCTTTGGAGAGAGAGGACAGCATCCACAGCTCCTTCAGTGGAACAGCAGGCAAAAAACAGGGGCTGCAGACAGGGATCAGGGTGACCTCATTGCTCTCTACAACTAGCTGAAGGGTACAAGCTCGAGAAGTGCACCCATGTGACCATCATGAGGTTTAAGAAGGCCAAACACAAGGTTCTGCACCTGGATCTGGGCAATCCTCAGTATCAGTCCAGGCTGGGAGATGCTGGGATTGAGAGCAGCCCTGTGAAGAAGGACTTGAGAGTGCTGATGGCTGAGAAGCTGAACATAAGCAGGCTGAGGAGAGGCTGAGGGAGCTGGGGGTGTTTAGCCTGGAGAAAAGGAGGCTCAGGACAGACAAGGGAGGTTCTTCTGCCTCTGTACTCAGCACTGCTCAGGCCACACCTTGAGTGCTGTGTCCAGTTCTGGGCTCCTCAATTCAAGAGAGATGTTGAGGTGCTGGAAGGTGTCCAGAGAAGGGCAACAAAGCTGGTGAGGGGCCTGGAGCACAGCCCTGTGAGGAGAGGCTGAGGGAGCTGAGGGTGCTTGGCTTGGAGAAGAGGAGGCTCAGGGCAGAGCTCGTTGCTGTCTACAACTCCCTGAAGGGAGGCTGTAGCCAGGTGGGGTTGGTCTCTTCTGCCAGGCAACCAGCAACAGAACAAGGGGGGACAGTCTCAAGTTGTGCCAGGGGTGGTATAGGCTGGATGTTGGCAGAGAGAGTGATTGGCATTGGAATGGGCTGCCCAGGGAGGTGGTGGAGTCACTGTCCCTGGAGGTGTTCAAGAAAAGCCTGGCTGAGGCACTTAGCACCATGGTCTGGTTGAATGGACAGGGCTGGGTGCTAGGTTGGACTGGCTGATCTTGGAGGTCTCTTCCCACCTGGTTGGTTCTATGATTCTCAAAGTGGCGTGACAAGTTGCCCTGTCAGGGTCCGAGGGCTTCAAACTAGAAGAAGCTGGATTTAGATTAGACATTGGGAAGAAATTCTTCCCCATGAGGCACCAGAGCAGGTTGCCTAGAGACATTATGGAGACTCCCAGCCTGGAAGCGTTCAAAGGCAGGTTGGATGGGGCTTTGAGAAAGCTGATGTAGTCAAAGGTGTTCCTGTCCATGGCAGGGGGGTTGGAACTAGATGATCCTCATGGTCCCTTCCAACCCTGACTGATTCTGTGATCTTTAAGGTCCCTTTCCACCCAAACTAGTCTATGATTCTCTGAAAGTTAAACAGTGTAGAGGGAGGCTGCTAAAAGACATCGTGCAGAAGGGGCTGGAAACAATATCAGAGTGCTGCTACCTCTTTGTTCTGACAGTGATGAATGTGTTGTTGTGATCATTGATAGCAAGAGGCTTGTTATGTTTCTGATGTCTTTAAATGCTGTTTTCTCACTTGACTTCCCAGGCTGTAAGTAGACAGGATGGCTTTTGTACCTGGCTGCTTTGGTTCAAAGCAGCGCTAAAGGTATGAGTGTATCTCACTTCATGTTCAAAGTGAGGCATTGGAGGGGGTTGGAAAGTTGAAAACATTCTGTCCTCATTGCTGGGCCTGGGAATGAGCTAATGGCAGAAGCAGTGGTTATGGGCAGCCTTTTCTTGCTTAAGCAGCAAGGCCTGGGTAGGGGCTGCAGGAGTGACTTTCCTCTCCAAGCCACTTCAGCCAAGCTCTGCCTTCCCAGGTGTCTCACAAAGGTTCCTGCTTAGCTGACATGCAGAGGAGTGTGTCTTTAAATGGACATCATCCAGTTGCAGTGGAAATCACCAGCAGGACCCCTAAGCACATGATAAATATGAGTGTCCTACAAAAGAAATAATCTGCTCAGGGCTTTTTATCTATTATAAAGTTCCATCATGTCCAGTTTATGCATGACAGTTAACTGCTTAAGGCAAAAGCTGTTCTGCTTACTCAGCTCACTTTCCACTTCTACAGATAGCTTCTGGAAGCTGATCTTCCTGCTCTAACAGGGCAAGGCTGCAGAGGAACTCACTGAATTGCAAGATTACAGGGTCTGGAGCAAATTGACCACTGGTGCACAGTTTGAGAAGTAGCTTCATGCTCTCAAAATGAAGACTGAGGAATCTTCTGTGAGGAAAGACCTGGAGGATAAGATGCACAACAACCCCATGCAATGCTACAGGCCTGGGAAGAATGGCTAGAAGGCTGCTCAGTAGAAACTGTGTTCCAGTTTGTGCCCATTGCCCCTTGCTCTATCATGGGGCACCACTGAAAAGAGGTCTGACTCCATCCTATTGACCTTAGTTTCTTCTAATATCCAATCTAAACCTCTCCTGGTGCAACTTGATGCTCCTTTTCTTGCATCCTCCTTGGTTTTGTCAGTAGCTCTTCTGCTCTAAGCATTGAGTTTACTCATCCAGTTGGTGTATCTTGTAGAACACGGCTAAATTCAGATTCCTTTTTGCATGATTTGTCTTTTCTTTCCCAACTTCCCATGGTAAAAAAGCCTTCATATACCTTGTGCTTTCAGTTCCTTATCCTGACCCATGAGCCAGTTGGAGTTTTCTCAGGTTTACTTCTTTTTCTATTACAAAAAATATAGAACCATAGAATCATTAAGATGGGAAAAGTCTTCTGAGATCATTAAGTCCAACCTTCTACCCAAGACCTCCATGACCACTAGACCATGCCACATCTGCTTTTTTTCCAACACCTCCAGGGATGGTGACTCCAGCACCTCTTTGGGCAGCCTGTCCCAATGCCTGACCACTCTTTTGGTGTGGAAATTCTTCCTAATAGCCAATCTAAACCTCCCCTGGTGCAGCTTGAGGCTATTTCCGCTTGGGTTGTTAGTTACTTGGGAGAAGAGGCCAAGGCTGGCCTCACTCCAACCTCCTTTCAGGTCACTGTAGAGAGCAGTGAGGTCTCCACTCAGCCTCCTCTTCTTCAGGATAAACAATCCCAGCTCCCTCAGCCTGGCCTCATAAAACATGCTTTCCAAACTCACCAAGTTTGTTGCCCTGAAAAATGAGTTTCTTTCAGCATCTCATGTTCCTGTAGCTTGAAAATAAATCCCAAGATCTAATGGATCCAGGTACACCTTCCCACCACCACCACATGCTTCTTCCTGTGTATTTCCAGGTTGGATGAGGCCTTGAGCAACCTGTTCTAGCGGGAGGTGTCCCTGCCTATGGCAAGGGGTTGGAACTGGATGATCCTTGAGGTCCCTTCCAACTAAACCATACTATGATTCTGTGATTTCAAGGCACTGAGTGAATTTAGCTGCAGGGCAGGCAGCAGTGTCTGGAGCAGCATTCCTGCTGGTGGGCCATCCTGTGCTGTTTAATGCTGACTGAATTCAAGGTATTGTGCTTTGCAGGAGGCTTCCTCCACCTTGGTTCTCCTGTCACGGGGCCTGTCTGAGCACGTCTGGTACAATGACGTGCTCCGATGCACAGAGTAATGATCTTTGTGTAGCGGTACAGAGACCAACTTGTGTTTCCTCTCCAGCCCTGCCTTGATGGAGGGGAGGGAGCTGCTGGGGCTGGCCAAGCCTGCAATGAATTATTCATCCAAGTATAAAGGGCAGATTGAAAGCCTTTGGCTTTTCTGGTGGGGAAGGCAGGAGTTCCATTTCGCCTCAATGGAGCACTATGCAACCTCCATAAAACCAGCCGGAGCTTTCAGTGCTTCTGCTGCTTCTCGGAGGTGCCTGCATGGGATTTATCCCTGAAACACTCTTTTGTTCAGCACAAAGCTTACTGTCCATATTGTGATTTGGTTTTTTTCCCCTCTTTGATTCTGTTCTCTTTTAGTTTTTTGGACAGTCAGTTAAAACTCCAAGCCAGAGTTGCCTGAAGTTGCACCCTTCAGATGCCTGTTTCTTTCTCTGGAGCAAAAAGGACGTTGTTATTTTAGGTCATTAGGAAGCACAGTGCAGATTTCTGGTGCATTGAAGGCCTTCCTGGTACAAAAGTCTTTTGTTAATAAAACAAATAATATGGGGGGGGGAAGATGGAAAAATTCAATCTTTTATATGGATTCTTTTGTTTTGTTTTTTTGGCTGTTAATTGCAGCAGTAATAGAAGGCCAAGTAAGTTCGTGGTCACCGTTTACTTTGAGTGCAGCACTAAAAGTAGATGCAGGGTGACATTCCTAGAGCTGCTGTCTTCACTGCCATGGTACTTAACATGGTGTTCAGTAAGTTAAACCTGCTCTTACAACTCATTCTTCAGGAGAAAAAAGGCCCAACTGATTGTAGCTTGTTGGTATCTATCTGGAGCCTGGAGAAGAGGAGGCTCAGGAGTGATCTCATTGCTGTCTATAACTCCCTGAAGGGAGGCTGTAGCCAGGTGGGGTTGGGCTCTTCTGCCAGGCACCCAGCAACAGAAAAAGGAGACACAGTCTCAAGTTGTGCCAGGGGAGGTCTAAGTTGGGTGTTAGGAGGAAATTGTTGGCAGAGAGAGTGATTGGCATTGGAATGGGCTGCCCAGGGAGGTGGTGGAGCTGCCATTCATGGAGGTGCTGAAGCAAAGCCTGGCTGAGGCACTTAGTGCCATGGTCTGGTTGACTGGACAGGGCTGGGTGCTAGGTTGGACTGGCTGATCTTGGAGGTCTCTTCCAACCTGGTTGGTTCTATGATTCTATGATCTGTCTATCTCCGAGGTGACCTTGTGGCCTTCCAGTATCGGAAGGGGGTACAAAAAACTGGGGAGGGACTTTTTAGGCTATCAGGGAGTGACAGGACTGGAGGGAATGGAGCAAAGCTGGAGGTGGGAAGATTCGGCCTGGCTGTGAGGAGGAAGTTGTTGAACATGAGAGTGGTGACAGCCTGGAATGGGTTGCCCAGGGAGGTGGTTGAGGCCCCATGGCTGGAGGTGTTTAAGGCCAGGCTGGATGAGGCTGTGTGCAGTCTGCTCTAGGGTAGAGTGTCCCTGCCTATGGCAGGGGGGTTGGAACTGGCTGATCCTTGTGGTCCCTTCCAACCCTGACTGATTCTATGATTCTATCCACCTCAGGACAATCTGCTGACAGTGCTGCCCACAAAGCTCAACATGTTCCACTGCACATAAGAAATCAGTTTCTACCACTATAAAGAATTACAGCTGCAAGATTCTCCTCTTCCCTTTTTACTTAACTCAGGCAGCCCCAGAAGAAGAGCTCTCACTCATGCATACCACAACTAGCCATAGACAAGGCAGCACATCTGTAGTGAGAGACATAAGAAATAAATACTCTTTGAAAAGAATAAGCTTTGGAATTCAGGACGTCTGATACAGATGCCTGTGCTTCCTCTCCTCCCCTGAAGGCATCCAGCCTATCCACAGTGTTTCTCCACTGCATTTCAGAGGACATCTGGCCTGGGGCTGATTTCACTGCACTTGCTACCTGCCCTGAACAAAAAGATGAAGCACTGCAGGGAAGGTTGAGTACTTTTAATCCTTTTGATGTATCTAACATTAAGGGAAAAAATGAGTAAAGAAGTGTTCTTGGCCTTCTGAAATTCAAAGGAAGCCGTGCCTGACCACCTCATCAGAGCAAGAAGCCTTTATTCCAGGAGACACAGCCTTCCGTGCTGCCCATTTCACCCAACAGCTGCATTCCATGACTAAAATGAAGTCCTAAGCAAGAAGAATCATAGAATAAACCAGGTTGGAAGAGACCTCCAAGATCATCCAGTCCAACCTAGCACCCAGCCCTATCCAGTCAACCAGACCATGGCACTAAGTGCCTCAGCCAGGCTTTTCTTCAACACCTCCAGAGATGGTGACTCCACCACCTCCCTGGGCAGCCCATTCCAATGCCAATCACTCTCTCTGCCAACAACTTCCTCCTAACATCCAGCCTAGACCTGCCCTGCCACAACTTCAGACTGTGTCCCCTTGTTCTATTGCTGGTTGCCTGGCAGAAGAGACCAACCCCACCTGGCTACAGCCTCCCTTCAGGTAGTTGTAGACAGCAATGAGGTCCTCCCTGAGCCTCCTCTTCTCCAGGTTAACCAAACAGAATCATAGCTCATATGTTAACACCTTCCCCCAAAGCTAGCAGACTTCTGTTCCTAAGTTAATGGTTACAGCTCAGCTCCTTACTGACCAGTACATCTGCTACACCATGCAAGTGATGTCAGCTAGAAAAGATGGCTTTTGCTTAAGTAAAAATGGGTTTGCTGTTTCTGGAAGTGTCAAATGTGAGAAGCCTGTGGAACAGAGGGACTGAATACTATCAGTGCTTTGGCATACTCCACCAACAGCCTTGATTACCTCCAGTTCAGTCTTTTTTTTTCCTCACAACTCACAACTGTGTTAGGACTCATCCTGCAAACATTGTTCCCATTGATACCATGAGATATGGGACACAGTGGCTCTGCTTTTGGTTCCTCAGCCTTTCACAGGCCATGCTCCACCAGGTGACCCCCAGGGAAGCTGTAGTGTCAAGCATTCCACACAGACCTGCTCTAGCTGCCTCTTCCTTTTCAGCAAGCAGTCAGGTATGCCCACTCCACATCAAGTTTTAAGGTGTGCTCACTCTAGACATGGAGTTTTAACTCCACTGCCAGAGTCTGCTTCCAGAAAGGGAATTGCCCACTTGCAACACAAGCTGGGTTTCTTTAGGTCTCAAAGTGTCTCTCAAGGATAGCTGTGCCCTTTTATTTGACTATTAAATTCCTAGGAGAAAGACACAAATTAATATCCACTCCTTCAAAAAAGTCATGGATAGTTCTTTTCTCCCTCAGCCTCTCACAGCAGTCTGGCCTGACTGTTGACAACTTACTCAGACATAGCAGGGTGTGATGAGAGGATTCTTGTTCTATGCATGTGTAGCACATCTGAAAAGACATCTGGAATCCTTTCCCAGGACCTTGTCACTCCCCAGAACTATGGCAAACTATTGTGGTGCTGGAGGCACCCCTGAAGAGGGGCTGGAAGTGACAACAGCTGTAGGTGTCCAGTGTCATCAGAATTTGTCCTTACTGTAGTCCTGGGGCTTGCTTGTACACCTGAAATGCACTTGGTGCTTACTGGTAGTCAAGAAGGTCAGTGGTCTCCTGGGGTGCATTCAGAAGAGTGACCAGCAGGTTGAGAGGGGTTCTCTTTCCCCTCTACTCTGCCCTGGTAAAGCCATATCTGGAGTCCTGGGGCCAGGTCTGGTCTCCTCAGTTCAGAGGAGACAGGCAACTACTGGAGAGAGTTCAGTGTAGGCCTACAAGGATGGTGAGGGGCCTGGAGCATCTCCCTGAGGAGGAAAGGCTGAAAGACCTGGGACTGTTTAGCCTGGAGAAGAGCAGCCTGAGAGGGGGTCTGATCAGTGCTGATCAATAGTTACAGGGTGGGGGACAAAAGGATGGAGTCAGACTCTTGTCAGTGGTACCCAGCAGCAGTAGGCACAAACTAGAACTCAGGAGATTCCATCTGAACAGGAAGAAAAACTTCTTTGCTGTGAGGTTGCTGGAGCCCTGGAGCAGGCTGCCCAGAGAAGTTGTGGAGTCTCCATCTCTGGAGAGATTCCAAACCCACCTGGAACAGAACAGGATAGGATAGGATAGAATTGAATCAACCAGGTTGGAAGAGACCTCCAAGCTCATCCAGTCCAACCTAGTACCCAGCCCTGGCCAATCAACCAGACCATGGTACTAAGTGCTTCATCCAGGCTTTGCTTGAACACCTCCAGGGATGGAGACTCCACCACCTCCCTGGGCAGCCCATTCCAATGCCAACCACTCTCTCTGGCAACAACTTCCTCCTAATATCAAGGTAGAATAGAATAGAATCAACCAGGTTGGAAGAGACCTCCAAGATCATCCAGTCCAACCTAGCACCCAGCCCTATCCAGTCAACCAGACCATGGCACTAAGTGCCTCATCCAGGCTTTTGGTATATCCTAATGCTTGAAATAGGAGTCTTTTTCAGGTGTCTATCTTCTTCTGCAGTTTCTCTTTGCTCATGTGTTCTCATTATGAAATATGCTGATGGTAGGAGGACCAGAACATGTCTTTTGCCAGCCTTAGTATCTCTTTTGTGTGGAAGGAGTGTGTATTGTATTGCCTTTCCTTGCATTGTATGATGGGCCAGCAGTGAAAGGAGAAGGGCAGGCACTACTGCATTTATTAGCCAAGCTGAATTATGAACAGTTCAGAACACAGGTGAACACTTCAGAGGGTCACAGACTTAACAGCAAAGGCTTTCCAGGCTGCTGCTTCTTCTCTGCCACTTTCCATTTGGCTTTTATTAAGGGATCAAAGAGGTTTGGAAGGAAGATGATGATTAAAGTTTGAAAGCTGATTAGTTAGAGCCTGATTTTCAACTACAGTGCCCAGCTTCAGAAATGCTTGCTGTCTGGTGGGTGAGATCTGAGGGGTGATTTTTCCCTCTGCATGGCTGACTTCTCCTTGGAGCATAACTTGTCCTGGCAGTCCCAGGTGAGCCCTCTCACTCTCAACCTTTAGGTGAAGGAATCAGTGTTGTCTTCAGCTCTGAACTGCAAAGCAACAGGCATGTTATTCTGCAAAGAAGCTGAACAGGAAAAGTTGCATAACTTTGCCTTGAATTTTTAAGGAGGATGTTATTTATGCTGACTGTCTTGAAGAGGAGCATTACTCCTGTGGCTTCTTGTCTAGACAGGGAGGTACAGAAACCTGGCTTTGGTTCCTGAGTCTTCCACAGTCTGTACTGTAGTGCAGAGGCTGGAATACTTGGCTCTAGAAATGGAGCAAGGCTTTATTATGTTGCTCTCTAATTGACTACCATGTGTTGCTTACACAGGTTATTATTTTAAGGTAATAAGAGAGATTAGAGATTGCCACACCATGGTTGTGGTGGGTGAAGGGTGGGCAAGGCTTGTGCACAGTAGAACACCTAAGCAGAGCCTGGAGCCAGAGAATTAGAGGTTGGCTTGGGTTGGAAGGAACCTTAAAGGTCATCTAGTTCCAATGCCCCTGCCATGGGCAGAGACACTTCCAACTAGACCAGGCTGCTCAAGATCACATTCTCCAGGCTTGGAGTCTCCACACTTTCTCTGGGCAACCTGTTCCAGTGCCTCACCACTCTCATGGGGAAGAATTTCTTCATGATTACTAATCTAAATCGAGCTGCTTCCAGTTTGAACCTTTGCTCTTCCTCCTGTCACTCCATGCCTTTGTAAGAAGTCCTTCTCCAGCTATCCTGGTGGCCTTGTTCGAATACTGAAAGGCTTCTCTAAGGTCTCCCTGGAGTCTTCTCTTCTCCAGGCTGAACAACTCCAGGATGTGCTGAGAGGTACACATAGGAGTATATTTGTGTAAGAGTCTTAGTTATTTTGGGGTATTTGCATCTGTATTGGAACAGAAAGCACAGAATCATTTTCACCAGAAAAGAGCTTTAAGATTGTTGAGTCCAACCATTATCTCACTCCACCAAGCCTGGTGTTGAACCTGTGTTCCTCAGCACCACATCTTTGCATCTTTCTCCACTGAAGACAAATATGCACAATAAAGCCAGACTGAACACAGATAGCAGGGGTGACCTCGTGTCCCTGTGCCATTTGTAGGCCATTGTGGTGGACTCCTTTTTAACCAAGTGGCATCCTGGCCTGGCTCAGGAGCAGTGTGGCCAGAAGGACAAAGGAGGTTACTCTGCCCCTGTATTCAGCACTGGTCAGGCCACACCTTGAGTGCTGTGTACAGTTCTGGGCTCCTCAATTCAAGAGAGATGTTGAGGTGCTGGAAGGTGTCCAGAGAAGGGCAACAAAACTGGTGAGGGGCCTGGAGCACAGTCCTGTGAGGAGAGGCTGAGGGAGCTGGGGGTGTGCAGCCTGCAGAAGAGGAGGCTCAGGGCAGACCTCATTGCTGTCTACAACTCCCTGAAGACAGGCTTTAGCCAGGTGGGGTTGGGCTCTTCTGCCAGGTAACTCAGCAACAGAAGAAGGGGACACAGTCTCAAGCTGTGCCAGGGCAGGTCTAGGCTGGATGTTAGGAGGAAGTTGTTGTCAGAGAGAGTGATTGGCATTGGAATGGGCTGCCCAGGGAGGTGGTGGAGTCGCCATCCCTGGAGGTATTGAAGCAAAGCCTGGCTGAGGCACTTAGTGCCATGGTCTGGTTGATTGGCCAGGGCTGGGTGCTAGGTTGGCCTGGCTGAGCTTGGAGGTCTCTTCCAATGTGGTTGATTCTGTGATTCTATGAAGTGTTTGCTCTTGCAGGATCAGAGAGATCGTGAGGAAGGCGTCGCTGCCGCCGGACGACGCTGACACCCCACTGGCAGTTACTTTGGCCATAGTTGAGTCAGATTCCACAACAGTCTACTACAAAGTGACTGATGGCTTTGTGCTACCAGATCCTCCTGATGACGCCGAAGAGGCCAACAATAAACAGTGGAGGAAGAAAAGAAAGAAGCTTTTCAAATGAACAAGGCAAACAGACTTGTCTTGAACTGCTGTCCTCAAAGCTAAACAAACCCAGGAGAGGAGGTAAGGGCTGTGCTGGAGCTGTCCTCTGCACCTCGAGCTTTTCTTCAGGGAGTGCAGCTGTGCCGTAGTGAAATGCCATTTAAAGTCTGCTGTGGGTCTCACTTTGGGCCAGATTGCTCCTGACCAATAAATACACTTGTGAGATGCTTCCAGAACTTGTGTCTGCTTTCTGTCTGCTCAGATACAGAATTAGCATCTCTTACCCACACTGTCAGTGCTGGGTAAAGGTAAGTCTGAGGGCATTGGGGCCGGTACTTAGGGCTTTGTAGCTTTACAGAGTCTCTTTGTAGCACTCCTGCTGCCTCCCAGGTTACATTGCTGAACACTTTCTTCTGTCCTCTGCTTTTGGAGAAAAGACTTTGCCATGGAAGTGCCTTAGATGTTGAACATAAAATGCTAGGGCTTGGAAGGGACCTCAAGAGGTCGTCAAGTCCATCCCTACAGATCACACAGGAACATGTCCACATGACATGTCCATATGGACAGAGGAATTAAGTGCACCCTCAGCAAGTTTGCAGATGACACCAAGCTGTGTGGCACAGTTGACTTGCTGGAGGGCAGGGATGCCATCCAGAGGGACCTGGACAGGCTGGAGAGGTGGGCCCAGGCCAACCTCATGACGTTTAACAAGGCCAAGTGTAAGGTCCTGCACCTGGGTCGGTGCATTCCCAGGCACAGATACAGGCTGGGTGGTGAATGGCTGAGAGCAGCCCTGAGGAGAAGGACCTGGGGGTCTGGGTTGACGAAAAGCTCAACATGAGCCTGCAGTGTGCACATGCAGCCCAGACAGCAACCCTGTGCTGGGCTGCATCAAGAGCAGTGTGGCCAGCAGGGCAAGGGAGGGGATTCTCCCCCTTTACTCTGCTCTCCTCAGACCCCACCTGGAGTACTGTGTGCAGTTCTGGAGCCCCCAGCACAAGAAGGACATGGAACTGCTGGAGCCAGTCCAGAGGAGAGCCACGAAGATGCTCAGAGGGCTGCAGCAGCTCTGCTATGAGGACAGGCTGAGAGAGTTGGGGCTCTGCAGCCTGGAGAAGAGAAGGCTTCGAGGAGACCTTAGAGTGGCTTTCCAGTATCTGAAGGGAGCCTACAGGAAGGCTGGGGAGGGACTATTGACAAGGTCTAGTAATGTCAGGACGAGGGGGAATGGGTTTAAGCTGGAAGAGGGGAGATTTAGACTGGATGTTAGGAGGAAGTTCTTTACAGTGAGGGTGGTGAGACACTGGCACAGGTTGCCCAGGGAGGTTGTGGATGCTTCCTCCCTGGAGGCGTTTAAGGCCAGGCTGGATGAGGCCTTGAGCAGCCTGCTCTAGTGGGAGGTGTCCCTGCCTATGGCAGGGGGTTGGAGCTGGATGATCCTTGAGGTCCCTTCCAACCTAACCATTCTATGATTCTATGACTTTTGAAGATCTCTAGAGAAGGCCACTCCACAGCCTCTCTGGGCAGCCTGTCCCAGGGCCCCAGCACAGTAATAATAATATTAAAATCCATAAGAAGTTCCATCTAAAGATGAGGAGGAGCTTCTTTAAAATGAGGGTCATGGAGCACTGGAACAGACTGCCCAGCGAGGTGGTGGAGTGGCCTTATCTGGAGACATTCAAAACCTACCTGGATGTGTTCCTATGTGACCTTCTCTAGGTGAACCTGCCTTGGTGTAGGAGTAGGACTTGATCTCCAGCTGATCCCTTCCAACCCATCCCAGAGGCAGCATCACCTTCTCTAGGTGAACCTGCCTTGGTGTAGGAGTAGGACTTGATCTCCAGCTGATCCCTTCCAACCCATCCCAGAGGCAGTATCTTGAGTGCAAAAATGTCCAGGTGACATTTGTGTGGCCAGGGACCTCAGGTTCAAAATGTGAAGCACAAGAGCTCTTTGTTGCACACACATAAGAATGGGAGAGGACCCAGAACACCAAACTGGAAACAAAAGAAAGACCACTGAAGCTTTGCTGTTCCTCTGACTAGAGTGGGTGGTTTGAGGGTTGTGGAGTTTTAACCTAGTTTGGACAAAGATGCTGGGTGGCAGAATGGTCTAACAGGAAAATCCCAGGGCAGGAAGGTCCTTGTGCCCCATGTGATGCAAGTGTTGTGTTTGGGTGCAGGTCCTGCAAGTGTTTTGTAGCCACCTGGGCTGGGCAAGGGAGGCGACTGCTTTGTTGGCTTGTTTGAACTTCAGCACTCTTAGGGTGTTCATGGGCTTGTAGGACATACTCATCCCTCCCAGCTTTGCTAACAACCATATAGAACAACAATCACAGAACCATAGAGTAGTCAAGGTTGGAAGAGACCCTCAAAGATCATCTGCAGTGAGCTGGGACATTGACAACTGGACCAAGTTGCTCAGAGCCCCAGACAACCTGACCTGGAATGGCATCAGTGATGGGGCAACTCCCAAGATTCTGGGCAAACTGAGCCAGTATTTCAAAACCCTCAATGTAAAAAACATTCTTCCTCACCTCTAGTCTGAATCTCCCTCTTGTCATTTCAAACCATCACAGTCACAACACAAAAAGTCTATCTCCAGCCACTTTACACACTGAAAGGCCATCAGAAGGTCTCCCTGGAGCCTTCTCTTCTCCAGGCTGAACAACCCCAATTCTCTCAGCCTGGCCTCACAGTAGAGAGCTTCCAGCCCTCCCAGCATTGCTGTGGCCTCCTCTGGCCCTCTTCCACGTCTCTGCTGTGCTTTGGACTCCAGAGCTGGCCCCAGCACTGCAGGTGAGGTCTTGGTAAAGCACAGCAGAGCGGCAGAATCCTCTCCCCCAGCTGCCCACGCTGCTGAGGATCAGTCCAGAATGGGCTTCTGGGCTGTGAGCACAGGTTGCTCGATGATGCCCAGCATATGACCCACAGAAGAGTGCACTGTTGCCCAGAGCTCTGCATGGCAACTTCAGGCAAGGGGGAAGATATTTTCTGAGCTTTGCCAGAAGCAGCAGCACCTGTGTGGCCTGACTTGCAGAGCCTGTTAATCTGTGCAGAGCAGGCTGCCTGGCATGCCCAGGTGCTTTGCTGAACCCCATCCTAGTCAGAGTCATTTTGGTTGGAAGAGACCTCTACGAGCATCACTGATCCAGGAGGCTATTCCAAGCAAGTGAGCCCCTCTCTGATCATGTCCCTTACACTACTGCTGGTCTTTTTCATCTGTTACTGGTAACATTTCTCACTGCTGTCCATCACAACAGATCTTTCATCCAACTAGCTCCTCACACATGAGCTGTGGGTCACTGAGCAGTGGCCTTTGGTAGCTAACACCAGCACAGGAAGATTTGCTGCCAGCAGTTTGTGTTCTCACCTGTTGCTCTGGGCTGAGCTTGGATGGGGTTCAACTGTGGGTATGTCCCCTGAGATGTTAGAGGAACAGGACAGGGCATATGTGAGGCTGTGTGTATGTTCTGCTGCGGTCAGAACCAAACTGGGTGCCTTTTTGCTGTACTGCAAGGAGAGCCCAGGGGTCTGTGGGCTTTGGTCACAGAGAAAGGCAAAGAAAAATTCTCTTTTTCTCAGTCCTGCTTCCCTTCATGGAGGAAAGACATAATTTGACTTTGGTCTGATGCCATGCTGCCTTAAAAGGGTACCTGTGTGCTGGCCCCTGACGTGCTGCCTGTCACCTTACCGCTGATATTTCGTGTACTCTGCTGCTGGTTCCATAAAGTAAACCTTGGGCTTTGCTAGGCACATACCAGCAGGGAAATTGCCCTTGCCAGAAGCTGGGAAACACTGCAGCCCCAGCATGACTCTGTGCCAGAGAGAGCTGCCTGTGTGTGGAGAAGGCTCTAATGCTGCATGCTGCAGGATTTGTATTTCAGTGGCACACAATTCACCTCCAAAGCAAATTGTTCTGCTTTTGCTCCCATTTCTGGGAAGAGCCAGTGGCATCCTGGCCTGGATCAGGAACTGTGTGGCCAGTAGGACAAGGGAGGTTCTTCTGCCCCTGTATTCAGCACTGGTCAGGCCACACCTTGAGTGCTGTGTCCAGTTCTGGGCTCCTCAATTCAAGAGAGATGTTGAGGTGCTGGAAGGTGTCCACAGGAGGGCAACAAAGCTGTTGAGGGGCCTGGAGCACAGCCCTGTGAGGAGAGGCTGAGGGAGCTGGGGGTGTGCAGCCTGGAGAAGAGGAGGCTCAGGGGAGATGTTAGAGCAGCCTTCCATTACCTGAAGGAGGCTATGAGAAATCTGGGGAGGGACTTTTCACAAGGGCTTGTAGTGGTAGGGAAAGGGGCAGATTTAGGCTGGAGATTAGGAAGAAATTCTTTCCAGTGAGGGTGATGAGGCACAGGATTCCCAGGGAGGTTGTGGATGTTCCCTCCCTGGAGGCATTCAAGGCCAGGTTGGGTGAGGCCTTGAGCAGTCTGGTCTAGTGGAAGATGTCTCTGCCCACAGCAGGGGCACTGGAACTAGATGATCTATAAGGTGTCCCCCCCAACCCAACCCAAACCATTCTGTGAATCATTTCCATGCACAGGAAGATGAGCAGGACTTGAGTCTGCTTTTCTCTACACCAAAAACTACTTACCCAGGCTTTGGAAGCTAAGCTGGACAGAGTGTGTCTGGGGGCTCTGATTCCTGCCATGGGTCCCTCTGAGAAATGATGATATGGATCCTTTGCCAGCCTCCCTAGGTTGTGGTGGTTCTTTATTTCTGAGGGGAAAAAAAAGGAGAACAATAACAAATAACAGCAGTGTGCTGCTTGTCCATGTCCCCTGTGAACTACAATGTAAACAGGGGGGTGGTAAAGAAGTTCAGAGCCAGCTGGGCTGTCTTCCTTTACATTCCATTGAAGGATTTCTTTGTGTCATAGACTCAGAATCGTTTTAGATGGAAATGACCTTAAAGACCACTAAGTCCATTGGTTAACCCTGCCCTGCCAGGTCACCACTAAACCATATTCCTCAGCACCACAGCTACA
Organism: Tricholaema leucomelas; assembly: GCA_013400475.1. Classification (NCBI taxonomy): domain Eukaryota; kingdom Metazoa; phylum Chordata; class Aves; order Piciformes; family Lybiidae; genus Tricholaema lacrymosa; species Tricholaema leucomelas. Next base: position 147,402 of record WAAF01003203.1, on the reverse strand, counting down.
CAGCTCTGAAACCTCTCCAAGGGATGGGGGCTCCATCACTGCTCTGAGCAGCCTCTTGCAGGGCCTGATAAACGTTTTGGTGGAGGAACTGTTCCTCATGTCTAACCTAAGGTCAATAGAACACAGGTCAGAGCCTCTGGTCTTCCAGGCACTGAATAAAGGTAGGAAGAGACCTCTTTTGGAAGTATATTAATTCAGACCAGCAGTACAGTTTGACACTTTGGCCACAACAACCCCAAGCAGCACTACAGGCTGGGGACAGAGTGGCTGAGAGCAGCCAGGCAGAGAGGGACCTCAGGGTGCTAGTAGATGGTAGCTGAAGGTGAGCCAGCAGTGTGCCCAGGTGGGCAGCAGAGCCAATGGCATCCTGGGCTGGCTCAGGAACAGTGTGGCCAGTAGGACGAGGGAGGTTCTTCTGCCCCT
>WAAF01003203.1:123736-146770 GCA_013400475.1 Tricholaema leucomelas | reverse complement strand
TTGTGCTGGGGGAGGTCTGGGCTGGATGTTAGGAGGAAGTTGTCAGCAGAGAGAGTGATTGGCATTGGAATGGGCTGCCCAGGGAGGTGGTGGAGTCACTGTCCCTGGAGGTGTTGAAGCAAAGCCTGGCTGAGGCACTTAGTGCCATGGTCTGGTTGATTGGCCAGGGCTGGGTGCTAGGTTGGACTGGATGACCTTGGAGATCTCTTCCAAGCTGGTTGCTTCTATGATACAGCATTCCTGTATCTCCAGTGTCTTGGTGTTATGTCTTAAAGCAGCCAAACACTACTGTGCTTATCAGTAGCTGAATGGTGTCTGTCGGTTTCTTTCCGGCGGTGTGGTGTGATATGACAAGGGGCAACAGGCACAAGCTGAACTCAGGAAGTCCCACCTCAACATGAGGAAAAAGTTCTGTGCTGTGAGGCTGCTGGAGGCCTGCAGCAGGCTGCCCAGAGAGGCTGTGGAGTCTCCTTCTCTGGGGACTTTCTAAACACATCTGGATGTGCTCCTGTGTGATCTGCCACCTGGCAGGGGGGGTTGGACCAGATGATCTCCAGAGATCCCTTTCAACCCTTCCCATTCTATGATTTAAGCATTTGTGGAAGCTTCTGTGGAAGCAGAAACCATGACACATTTGCTAATTCATCTCTTCCTTCAGTCCACAGCTAAGTCCATTTAGCTTTCACAGGCTAAATCTTGATATCTTTTTAAAGGTCTTCTCAAGTTCTATGTGCCACATGCAGCTTGATTTGTTTTACTGACTGCCCTTAACCACCAGAAGGTATCTTTTAAAACCTTAAAGAGTATCTGTTTCTGAGAGATTANTCCACATCCCTCTTGGAATAGAGGCTCCAGAGTCTTTTCTCTCTTTGGAGAGCTATTTGCATTGAAGCTTCCCCCCCTGAGCAGAGAATGATAGCAAAGCCAAGGGAGGCTTTGGCAGGACTCAGTGCCCACTTATGTAAGTGAGTGTCCACTCTGCTTCATGCAGACTCCCTTTCCTCGAGGCATTGTTGGCAGCATCACTCAGGCTGGCCTGCATCCAGCCTGCCTGTCTGCAATGCACACACCATGGTTGCTGCTAAAAGCACCCATCAAGGAGCTGGAAGCCCACGTGAAGAGGAGCTGTGCTTGCAAGAAGCGGCCGAGAAACGTGCGCTGCGTCAGAGAGCTGCCCAAAGTGAGCAGCTGCAACCACAGCATTCCCTTTCTCAAGAGGCAGCAGCACATGCATCTGGGCAGTGGGCTCCCTCTTTTGGCATCACCTACACCTGGGCACAGTGTCTGGGCCCATCCTCTTGCCTGCCACCCTGTAGCTCTTGGTCTCCTCCAGGCTGCTCTTCTCCAGGCTAAACAGCCCCAGATCTCTCTGCCTTTGTGGCTGTGTGAGAATTCAGTGTGGAGCAGTTGCGAGAGAGAAGGGTGCCAGAGCTTCAGCTTCCCACCTGTCCCTGCACGCCAGGGCATGCCAGTGTGGCAGCAGCCCAGTCCCTGGCAGCAGTGCCCAGCAAGCAATGACCAGGTGAAGGGGTGTTGTTCCCAAACCATACCCTAAATGGGATCTTGTTCCCTACTTAATGGCCCTCAGCATCTCTACATTCATTCTTGGTTTTCAGGAGTCACCAGAAGAAAGACATAATCTCCTTTTGTAGTCCACTTTCAAGCTGGACAATGTCTTCTACAGCGTCTTTTGCCTGGCCATGTGTCAGTGCTTTGCCTGCAGAGATTGGTGCCTTCATGGTGCAGGCTGTTTGTCATTCCCCTGTCCAGCAGTCGAAGTCCCTCCACTAACATCCACCATGGATATCTGTGGGATAAACCTGCAGGAGACAGCTTCCTGAAGGCAGCTGGCTGTGCTTGCACCAGAGGGCGCTTACAGACTGCCGAGTAAGAGCCTTCTGGCACAGCCAGAGCCTGGCAAACCCCTGGCACTCCTCTGCCTGTCTCTCAAAGGCAAAAGCTGGTGAGAACCCCTCGGCAGCAACGCCTGGGTGGCTGTCACACCTTGCTGGAGTGGCCAGCAGGACCAGGGCAGGGACTGTCCCCAGGTTTGGCTACTGGAATGGGCTGCCCAGGGAGGTGGTGTAGTCGCCGTCCCTGGAGCTGTTCAAGGCAGGATTGGACGTGGCACTTGGTGCCATGGTCTAGCCTTGAGCTCTGTGCTAACGGCTTGGACTTGATGATCTATGAGGTCTCTTCCAACCTTGGTGATACTGTGAGACTGTAATCAGCACTGGTGAGGCTGAACCTCGAATGCTGGCTTCATTACATTTTGAACCCATAGCTCCTTCTCTGAGAACCAGGCTGCTGCTAGTTCCACACTGATGGCATTTTGAACCCATAGCTCCTTCTCTGAGAACCAGGCTGCTGCTAGTTCCACACTGATGGCATTTTGAACCCATAGCTCCTTTTCCTGAGAATCAGGTCACTGCTAGTTCAACATTCATAATCCTGATGGTCCTAAGGATGGATGACTGGGTCAGTTCTGATGGATCTGATGTTCAGCTGATGCCCTCACCAAGCTACTGCTAAAGCAGAATTATCTAAGTAGAGAGCAATTGTAAGGACTGGTAAAATGGGTTTGGAGGTGAAAGTGTGTGATGAAAAGATATCACAGGTTGTATGTCTCAAGGGAAGCATCAGAGTGGAAAGAGATTACTACAAGGATTGATCTTTGGCCTGTTATTGCTCGCTGTTTTAATCGATAATGTTAGATTAATCACAAGCACAAAGTTAATTAACTGTCAAGGCAGCAACAAATGTGACAGAGGGTGAGAATGTCATGTGAGAAGGAGAAAATGGCACTGAGAGCCATACCTCTGTCTAGCCTGCAGCATTGCACAACCAGGTCCAAATTCTGTGCTGTAAACACTACTTTGCTGTTTAAGACTGATGGAAACCAGACTCTAAAGTGGAAACCAGTGAAATGTCAGCAAATAACATGGCTGTGAAAAGACAAATGCAATTTCTAGGACCTCTCAGGCAATATATTTTCAGTGGGGATATGCAACCCAGTAGGTATCACCACTGAATCATAGAATAACCCAGGTTGGAAGAGACCTCCAAGATCATCTAGTCCAACCAATCCATCCAGTCCAACCTATCCAACCAAGATCATCCAGTCCAGCCCTATCCAATCAACTGGACCATGGCACTAAGTGCCCCATCCAGTCTCCTTTTGAACACCTCCAGGGACAGCGACTCCACCACCTCCCTGGGCAGCCCATTCCAATGCCTCCTATCTAATCGAAATCTTCCTTTTTTAGTTTAAAGCCATCAGCCCTTCTTCTGTCACAAGAGGCCCTGCTAACAAGTCTGGCCTCAGCTTTCTGATTGTCCCCTTTAGAATCATAGAACCAAACAGGCTGGAAGAGACCTCCAAGATCATCCAGTCCAACCTAGCACCCAGCCCTGGCCAATCAACCAGACCATGGCACTAAGTGCCTCAGACAGGCTTTTCTTGAACATCTCCAGGGAAGGTGGAGATGTTCAAGACCTCCCTGGGCAGCCCATTCCAATGCCAATCACTCTCTCTGCCAACAACTTCCTCCTAACATCCAGCCTAGACTTCCCCCAACACAACTTGAGACTCTGTCCCCTTCTTCTGTTGCTGGTTGCCTGGCAGAAGAGCCCAACCCCACCTGGCTACAGCCTCCCTTCAGGTATGAGGGCAGGAAGGCAGAGGTGGCACCTGCAGGGAGGAGCAGACACAACAGGTGACCCTCAACTGCCCTACAAGGGATTGCAGCCCATGAGTGGCATCTTAGGAGAAAGCTGAGGGATCACCAAGGTCAAGCTGCTTCTTCAATCGCTGGTGTCCCAGGAGGACTCTGTCTGTTCTGCCTTCAATCCTGATCTGTGTGTTCCCGAATCCAGTTCCAGAATGCAGCTCCTGAATCTGCTTCCCATCTGCTGATGAGTCCAGTCTGGGACTTGCCCAGTTTCTGCCCCCAGCATCTGTCATGCCAATGGTAACATCACTGCCATGAAGGATTGAGTTTGCTCTTGGTTTGTCTCTGTTTGTCTCTATTCCATTGGATTGTTCTCATTTCCATCCCAGCTGCTTTGGTTTCTTTCCTACCCCATCAGTCTCTCTCCCTTTTCCCCTTTCCTTTCCCTTTGGGAAGGCAGAGGGGGTTCATGGAGACAGTCTGCCCCTCAGCCAGAGGACAATGGTGCTGATTCATCGCAGACCTGCTTGGGAAGGAGGCTGTCAAGGAGAACTAAAGCAGAGCTGAAAGTGAGATGGATTGTTAACTGGGAAGGCTGAGGCATCTTGATGAGGGCCCAAGTGGGAAAATTTATCTAAAAATAAACAAACAAACAAACCCCCAAAGCTCTGAAGATGTCAGCACCATCTGGAGCCTCTGGGAAGAGAGAAGCAGCTTGCTGTGCCAGGTGGGGCTAAAGCACAGGGCTTCTGTGTGTGTGTCCCCCCCCCGTGTAGACCTACAAAGATGTGCATCAAAGCAGTACACAGCACCAACAGAAGGGAGGCCAAGGCTCAGAAGCTGAATCCAACCAGAGATGTTTGCAGTCATGCTTTAATTGGATGGAGGCTGGGAGGTGGGATATTTTTGTCCCTCTTCTGCTGCAGCTTACTGCAAATAGCTACTTGCTGATCACCTTGCCTGACATCCATGCTCTGTGCCCTCACACAAAGCTGGGGAGGGGCCTGGAGCACAGCCCTGTGAGGAGAGGCTGAGGGAGCTGGGGCTGTGCAGCCTGCAGAAGAGGAGGCTCAGGGCAGACCTCATTGCTGTCTACAACTATCTGAAGGGAGGCTGTAGCCAGGTGGGGGTTGGTCTCTTCTGGCAGGCTACCAGCAACAGAAGAAGGGGACACAGTCTCAAGTTGTGCCAGGGGAGGTCTAGGCTGGATATTAGGAGGAAGTTGTTGTCAGAGAGAGTGATTGGCATTGGAATGGGCTGCCCAGGGAGGTGGTGGAGTTGCTGTCCCTGGAGGTGTTGAAGCAAAGCCTGGCTGAGGCACTTAGTGCCGTGGTCTGGTTGATTGGCCAGGGCTGGGTTATAAGTTTGGACTGGATGACCTTGGAGGTCTCTCCCAACCTGGTTGATTCTATTCTATTCCATTTTATTCTGTCCTGTTCTATTCTATCCTATTCTATTCTATCCTGTCCTATTCTATTCCATTCTATCCTGTCCTATTCTATTCCATTCTATTCTGTCCTATTCTATTCTGTCCTATTCTATTCTGTCCTATTCTATTCTGTCCTATTCTATTCTATTCTGTCCTATTCTATTCTATCCTGTCCTATTTTATTCCATTGTATTCTGTCCTATTCTATTCTATCCTGTCCTATTCTATTCTATCCTGATATATTCTATTCTAAAATGGTCATTACATGGGACTAGTCTGATGGGAGGAAAGGGGAAAGCAAATGGCATTTACCCCACTGGGAAACTACATGGTGATTTAGCATCCAGGAGGGATCTTTTGGACAAGAAGCAATAGCAGGAAAACTGTGCACATAAATCCCAACACAGTCACTGAGACAGGCACAGAGCATCCAACAGAAAACCAGCACCTGGAAAGGTGTGGAAAAACCCAATAGAGTAGAATAGAATCAACCAGGTTGGAAGAGACCTCCAAGATCATCAAGGAGATTTCAATATACAGGCAGAAAAACAGTCCCATGAAGAACAAACCAGGTGCTTTTTCCAGTTTGCTGAGGTGAAGTGCCAGGTTCTGAGAGAGCCAGATCTCAGCCAGAGCCCAGCACCCCATCCCAGCCTCATCAAGTGTCAGGGAGCTGTGTTGAGTCCCAGCCAGGAGACCTTGACCTGTAGCTAAGTTTACTTAATGAACACAGCTTGTCTCTGAGATGAAAAGAAATAAAACAGGGTGGAGAAGGGCTTTACTGGTGTCATTAATTTGTTTCAAGGTGGATATAATGACTCTTGAGTCTTCAGATGAAGAACCAAGTTGGTAGGAATATGTATGAGTTGAGAACAGGTCCCTTCACCTCTTTAGATCCCGATAAAACGAGGTTTACTTCAAGGTCTGGAGAGTTTTGGGTTAGCAGTTGTTTCCACAGCAGGTTGAACCAGCGAGGCACAGTGGAACTGCTAGGCATGAGCAATTAAGGCAAATTGAATTAAAAAGTTAAGCTCTCATTATCTGAAACTAAGCACTGGAAATTACTAGACACTTACGGCCTTAATCTCTGTTCCTCAGATCTCAAGCTGCAAAAGCCATCACCTCAGTCTAATTTCCTCATCTAATTACAGAGGATTACAGTGCTTACAGCTCACTAAAGTTTGTGCATCATTTCAATATTCCAGTGAAACACCCCAAAGGCAGGACCGCTGCTTTCACTGCTGCGTCCAGATACTCTTAACACAAGGATAAACATCACAGGGTGGCTAGGAGAGCCAATGGCATCCTGGCCTGGATCAGGATCTGTGTGGCCAGTAGGACAAGTGAGGTTCTTCTTCCCCTGTACTCAGCACTGCTCAGGCCACACCTTGAGTGCTGTGTCCAGTTCTGGGCTCCCCAGTTCAGGAGAGATGTTGAGGTACTGGAAGGTGTCCACAAGAGGGCGACAAAGCTGCTGAGGGGCCCCCCACGCTCCTGAGCAGCCCTCAGATGTTTATAAACGCTGATTAAATCCTCTCTTAGTCTTCTCTTTTCCAGACTAAACAGCCCCAGGTCCTTCAGCCTCTCCTCATCAGGCAGTGCTCCACTCCCCTCATCATCCTCATAGCCTTGCACTGGACCCTCTCCAGCAGAGCCCTGTCCCTCTTCAACTGGGGAGCCCCAAACTGAAGGCGGTACAGATGCAGTCCATCCTCTAAGCGCTCGGGAGAAAAGGGGGTTTTAAAGGACAGCTGGCATATTTGGTGGTTTATTTCACGGGAGCGAGCCAAGGTGTCACCCGTGAGCAGCTGCCCAGCTCGTGGGTCTTATGCTTACAGCCAGTGCCGCCCCAGCGCAGCCTCCTCCTCCCCACGCACGCCGAGGTGGAGCCGGGCGGCCCCCGCCACCGGCTGGCTGCTGCGGCTCCTCTGCCGCCGGCTCTATCTTTAGCTGCCCTGTGCTGGCATTTCCAGCTTGCTATTTTTGTACGTGCTGCTTCCCAGGAAAGGGGCTGAGCCACCTCTGAGCCCTGCCAGCACCAGGGGGCAGGGGCTGTGCCTCTGCTGGGCACAATCTAGCACGGATCACACAGGAACACAGCCAGACAGGCCCTGAAAGGCTCCAGAGAAGGAAACTCCACAACCGCTCTGGGGAGCCTGTGCCTGTGCTCTGGGACCCTTACAGTAAAGAAGTTCCCCCTTGCGTTGAGGGGGAACCTCCTGTGCTGCAACTTAGACCCATTGCTCCTTGTCCTATCCCAGGGAGCAGGTGAACAGAGCCTGTCCCCATGCTCCTGAGTATCCCTCAGGTGTTTATAAGCATAGATTACATCTCCTCTCAGTCCTCTCTTCTCCAGCCTAGAAAGTCGAGGTGTGGTGGAAGGTCCAAATTATGCCTAGAACACATACCCACCACATGCCCTGAACACCTGCCCGAATACCCACCTTGCCCCCGGCTTCTTGCTTCTTCTTCTCGGGTGGAAGAAGCAAGAAAGCAGACAAAAAGCTTTGGCGCCCCTCAGTCTCTCACGGCCCCCATATTTGGCCTTGTTTTGCAGCTTGCTTTGTTTGTGATAAACACAGGTCAGGATCCTAGGCCTGTACCTCTCCCTTTTTCGGAGCAATAACTCAGGATTGCTTCCAGGGGTGCTTTTACCTGTTGCTGTTGGTCAAAGGTGCTCGCCGAAAGGCTTCAGACACCAGCAAACTGCTTGCTTGCTGCTGCTGCTTTTGTTTTGTTCGCTACCCGTTTGCCTTACTGCCTCTGTGCGCCACCGCACTGCATCGCGCCGAAGCGAGGACTTGCCTACGACTGGCAGCCCTGACCCTGCCTGATGATCGAGCCCGATTAAAGGTAACGACCCAGCAACGAACTAGCAACGACTTGCGACACTGGGACTCGCCGGCCAGCCGCTCCAGCCGGAATGCCGACTCCTTCCTATGCACAGCACTCAGTCGGACTGTTCCAGCCAGCAAACCTGCACCCTGCTCTGCCCAGGGTATCCAGCCCGAGCGCCCCCTCCTTGCTATGCACAGCACTCAGTGGGACTGCTCCAGCCAGCAAACCTGCACCCTGCTTTGCCCAGGGTATCCAGCCCGAGCGCCCCCTCCTTGCTATGCACAGCACTCAGTGGGACTGCTCCAGCCAGCAAACCTGTACCCTGCTTTGCCCAGGGTATCCAGCCCGAGCGCCCCCTCCTTGCTATGCACAGCACTCAGTCGGACTGCTCCAGCCAGCAAACCTGCACCCTGCTCTGCCCAGGGTATCCAGCCCGAGCGCCCACTCCTTGCTATGCACAGCACTCAGTTGGACTGCTCCAGCCAGCAAACCTGCACCCTGCTTTGCCCAGGTGGCCACCCGATGACTTCCTGAGAGCCACGGAAGACCTCTCTCACGTCTGTGGGCCTTCTCAGCTGGCGTGCTCAGACTGGACTGATCAAGCAGCAAAGCTGATATAAGAAAAACCAAGGAATGCTGGTAAAAAGGTCTCATAGAGCAGATGCTCCTTTTGAGGGTGTCCGTAACAAACAGTAAAATATCAAACTCTATAGAGATGTTTGTTTATAGCAATCAGTTGATAATCTGCAAACCTAACCAAGGGCTAATGAAGGAGTGTCTGCAGCTACTCCTTGGAGATCTGTGGTAAGCAATCTTGTACCAACCCAGGCCTGCAGTGACTAAGGAAAGCAGGAAAGGAGATAAAGGAGAAGCAGGGATATCCTGACATCAGCAACAAAGAAGGGTCTGCTTGACCAGAGATGAGAAAGACCCTGGAAGGAGGAGGACTGTGTGGGACCTTCATCGCAGATAACCATTCCAGACCACCAGAGTTGGAATCGTTGGGATTGGGGTGAAGAATGGGGAAATACTTAATTGTGCTAGTTTGAAGCCAGCTAGAATGTTTTGGTGAGAAGAACTAGATTATAGGCTGTGAAAGGAAAACAATGGTGATGTCTACTTCGCTCATAGGCTTGCTGAGATGGATAAGAACAAGAAATAAAAACATAGATAACCACTCTCACTTCTGCTGCTGGTGAGCTCTGAGCTGCATCTTACTCTCTAACCTTACCCTCCATTTTTTTTTTACCTAATACACTTTGCTTCCTAATCCCTTNTAGACAGCAATGAGGTCTGCCCTGAGCCTCCTCTTCTCCAGGCTGCACACCCCCAGCTCCCTCAGCCTCTCCTCATAAGGTTTGTGTTCCAAGCCCCTCACCAGCTTGTACGTTGTGCTAGCTGTAAATAATAAGCTTCACTCATATTCTCAGAGCTGGCTGAGTCTAGTCTGGGTGATTTCTAAAGTGTGGGGAGGGCAGGGAACACCCAAACCATCACATGAATGAACTCCAAGAAATAATTGTAACAACCCTACCTCCTATTATGAATAAGCATGTTCCTGTGACATAAACTGTGGTTTGTGCAGGATTGATGGGGCAATTCTGTAATAAAACATACCTACTGCAGAACTCTGCATGAGTTTTGGGGGTTCATTTCACATCATTACCACCTGAAGTCCACCAGGTGGCTTTCACTGTCTGTATTTGCCATTGGAATGGGCTGCCCAGGGAGGTGGTGGAGTCGCGGTCCCTAGAGGTGTTGAAGCAAAGCCTGGATGAGGCACTTAGTGCCATGGTCTGGTTGACTGGATAGGGCTGGGTGCTAGGTTGGACTGGATGATCTGGGAGGTCTCTTCCAACCTGGTTGATTCTATTCTATTCTATTCTAGTCTATTCTATTCTATTCTATTTTCCCGTTGATGCTTTTGGAGCACAACTATTGAGACTTTAGACCAGTGAATACCCTAAATCTCTTGACTCAAGTTTGTAAAGGGTTATGCTTAAGCTTTCAGCAGCAGTTTGTGCTGCCAGTCTCTCTAGTTGTAAACGTTTCTAAGGACTTAGAAAGCATTGAATTTGACTCACTCTCTATATAGAATCAACCAGGTTGGAAGAGACCTCCAAGATCATCCAGTCCAACCTAGCACCCAGCCCTATCCAGTCAACCAGAGCATATATACATTATATACATTCTGCAAAAACAGTTTTACCAACTGTGTCATTGGATCTGTCTGTGTTAACTGTAAATTAAGTTTGGTGTAATAAAGAAACTATTAATAAATAAACTATGTAATATTTTTCACATTGGCCTCACTGCAGTTCACTCCTAACTCAGATTCAAACTCCTCCTTAACACAAGGTAACCCCATTTTTCCCTTTCTCAAGGGTCAAAAAGCAATAGCTAACTGAAAGAGCATCTCAGGGCTGAAACTGGGTCTGGCTCTATAAAAAAGAGCCATCCAAACACTTTGGGCCACCCAAACTCCTTTGCCATCCAAACACTTTCTGCCACCCAAACCCTTCGAAATGTTTTGAGTATCTGAAGATGTACAGCAGGGAGTAATGACCTCAGAGTACATCATTCTGAGTATCTGAAGATGTACATCAGGAAGTAATGACCTCAGAGCACATCATTCTGAGTATCTGAAGATGTACAGCAGGGAGTAATGAGCTCAGAGCACATCCTTCTGAGTATCTGAAGATGTACAGCAGGGAGTAATGACCTCAGAGCACATCTGAAATGGATATCGCAGCATATCAACATGGGAAGAGAATTTAGAGGTTATTTTATTGACAGGGAGAAAGAAAATTCCATCCTGGGGATTTTCCTCACTGCCTTTGTGCTTTTGAAGCCAACCTGCAGGCTCACAGCAGGGTAACGCAGCCTGTGTGAGTGACTCACCCAAGGTATGTAAGCAGAGAGGTGCTGTCAGGCTTGGGCATGAGAACTGGAGGAACCTGAAGCCAAAAACACAGCTCTGCAATCCCTTCAAGCCCTCTTGGGTTGATGGGGCCAGCACATAGGAACAAGCCACCACCTGGTGCACCATCAGCATCCAGCCAAGCTGAAGGGGAGAAGCATCCCAGGTGCATTGGGGTGCACCAGTCTGCTTTTAAAAGCTAATTCATTCTGTGTAACTGGCAGGGTAAATTCATGCACACAGGAGGCACACTGCTGCCTCTGGAGATTATAGGCCCCAGTACTCACCACTGGTGACACCACACCTGGAACACTGAGTCTAGTTTTGGGGTTCTCACTCTAATAAGGACACTGAGGTGCTGGATGACCAAGAAGGGCAAAGAAGGTGGTAAAGGATCTGAAGCAGAAGTCTCATGAAGAGCAGCTGAGGGAGCTGGGGTTGTCTAGCCTGGAGAAAAGGAGGCTGAGGGGAGATCTTGTGGCTCTCTACAACTCCCTGGAAGGAGGCTGTAGTAAGGTGGGTGTTCATAGAACCACAGTATCATAGAATCAGCCAGGTTAGAAGAGACCTCCTTCAGTGGCTTTATCCTTCCTAAATTATCCTCTGGGTTTATGAACATTTCTGTTGTCTCCTATTCCTTGCAGGGCCCGGGGTGCACACACAGACCAACCACAGGGCCAAAACAGCCCATGAGTCCAGTGTTTGCCAGTGTCACCACAGCTAGCTCACATGTGCCAGGCAACCAACTCTTCTACCCAGTGGAGCTCCATTTGGGATTTTTGAGCTCAGGCTCAGGGCTGCTCTACCATCTGAGATCTCCAGCAAACCACGCAGAGCCTGCAGATACCACCTGGCATCTTCATGGTTAAAGATGTCCACAAAGCCTAGCATTCCAGCTGCAAAGCAGCTAAGGTATTAATTAAAACTTGAAGTAGACCACAAGCACTCCTGGGGGCAAAAGGTGTAAAGCATCCTGAGCTGCAATGAGTGTTTACAGCTCAGAGCTTTGCACTTGATCTTCCCCTGTCCTGTTCCTGGCAACTGGCAGGTTGTACCAGCTGGAGAAGCTCCACTGATATCATCATTTCACCCCAGTGCTAGGAGTTATGCACTGTCTATTGGTGACCATTTCATAGCCCCAAGAAATTTGGAGGTACCACCTTTATTTTAGGTTCTAACCCACTGTGATCTATTTGACGTCACAAGAGCTCAGGTTCAAAACCAAATGCGTCCAGCTCCTGCTCCACCAAGGAAAGTGCCTGCCCTTGTTCATCCTTACAGTCCCCTGGTAACTATTTCATAACCCCAGGAAATTTGGATGCAGCACCTTTAATATAGCTTACAGGATCTTTATTGAGGCCATGCAGAGCCAATAAACTATTGTCCAATTTCCTGACCCCAGCACACAGTCTGCTCAGCCATCTCTCCACCACTCACAAGCGCCTGAACAGGGAGACATTGTGCTCTCTTCAGCCTCATGGGCAAAACGTGGACAAGCCAGAAATCATAGCAGCAACCAGGTTGGAAGAGACCTCCAAGATCAGCCAGTCCAACCTAGCACCCAGCCCTGGCCAATCAACTAGACCATGGCACTAAGTGCCACATCCAGGCTTGTCTGGAACACCTCCAGGGACAGCAACTCCGCCATCTCCCTGGGCAGCCCATTCCAATGCCAATCACTCTCTCTGCCAACAACTTCCTCCTAACATCCAGCCTAGATCTCCCCCCAACACAACTTGAGACTCTATTCCCTTCTTCTGTTGCTGGTTGCATCAAAATCATCTCAGTACTTAACACTTGAAGAGTTCATTGAACCTTCTCCTGCCCAGAGAAGTTTCTTGCACCCCCTCTACTTCTTCTCCTCAGACAACAGTTCTTCAGATGTTATTCCAGGGCTGCTATCAGGCTGCTTTGATGCACTGATATTCCCCAAAGAACAATGCTCAACTTTCACCCACAACCCTTATCTGCATGTGTATGTTCCTTCTCTCTGCCTCCAAGGAATAGTTTTCCTATGATCTCCCAGTGTTTATTTAGGTCATTTTTGTCTTGATCCCATTTTCTCTTGGGAGAAGAAACCCTGCATATGTTTCTGCAGATGTCACTCTCCCTCCTGTACAGTCCCAGTAAATACACAGCTGTGAAGTCTCTCCTCCTTGTAAACATTGAAATAGAGAGAAAGTATCCCAGTTATCTTCAAGATTTACCTCTGGGGTAAATGCTGCTGCCCTTGAAGTCTGCATTAGCTCTAGCATTCACCTCAATTAGCAGCATTAAGCCAACACCAAGGCAATTTCCAAAGCCTCCACCCAAGTTTCTCCTACAGAGGGTTTGCTTCTCCCAGAGTCTCAGCAGACATGTTCTGCACACTTGCTGTGAATGCCATGACTCACTGTATCCATAGGAACTTAAAAGACACTTTTGGTAGATCTGATTTCAGCTAAATTCAGCCCTCTAGATATGAAACTGCAAGAGCAGGAGCTGCATGCCTTTGGAGGCAGCCCTGGCCTGCTTCTCCCTGGGTAAGGTCCCCTACACTTGATCACAGAATCACTAAATCCCAGCATGGTGGAGGGTTGGAAGGGCCCTTTGCATATCATCCAATCCAAGCCCTGTACTGAGGCATGGAGCATCCACAGCAGATTACCCAGGATCACAGTGGCCAGCTGGGTTTGGAATCTGTCCTGAGAAGGAGACTCCACAACCTCTCTGGGCAGCCTGCTCCAGGGCTACAGTATCCTCACAGCAAAGAGTCCTCCTGTTTGGACAGAACCTCCTGGGTTCTAGTTTGTGCCTGTTGTCCCTTGTCCTGTCACTGCACACCACTGAGAAGAATCTGTAGCCATCCCATTGCCCCCTGGCCTTTAGCTCTTGCTGAGCATTGATCAGATCCTCTCTCAGGATGCTCTTCTCCAGGATAAACAGCCTCAGGTCTCTCAGCCTTTCCTTCTCACAGAGACACTCCAGTGCCCCCAGCATCTGTGTAGCCTCCACTGGACTCTCTCCAGTAGTTCCCTGCCTTCAGCACTTCCAGGGAGGGAGCATCCACAGCTTCCCCAGGCAATCTGATCCTGTAAAGAATTTCTTCCTAATCTCCAGTCTAAACCTCCCCTCTTTCAGCTTTAATCCATTCCCTCCACTCCCATCACTCCAAGCCCTTCTAAAAAGTCCCTCCCTAGCTTTCCTTTAGCCCCCTTCAAGGCTGCTCTAATGTCTCCCCAGAGCCTTCTCCAAACTGAACAGCCTCAACTCTCTCAGCCTGTCCCCAGAAGGGAGGTTCTTCATCCCTCTGATCATCTTTTTGGCCTCCTGTGGACTGACTCTGTCAGCACTGACCTCACATTGATCAGATTCCCTCTCAGGCTGCTCTTCTCCAAGCTTAACTGCCCCAGCTCTCTCAGCCTTTCCTCCTCACAGAGATGCTCCTGTTCCCTCAACATCTTTGTAGCCCTGCATTAGACTCTCTCCAGTAGTTCCCTGTCTTCTCTGAACTTGGGAGCCCAGAACTGGACCAAATACTCCAGATATGGCCTCATTAGGCAGAGTAGAGGGGAAAGAGAGCCTCACTTGACCTGCTACTGGCCATACTGTTCTTAATGCACCCCAGGAGGCTACTGACCTTCTTGGCCAAAAGAACACATTGCTGGTTGATGGTGAGTTTGTTGTCCATCAGTCCTTCTCTGAAGAGCTGCTTTCCAGCAGGCTGACCCCTCACCTATACTGGTACAGGGAGTTATTCCCAAGTGCAGAAGCCTACACTTGCCCTTACTGCACTGTTACCAGCTGCCCAGGTAGAACCAGCCACTGCAAGACAGCAAAGGAGGAAAACAAGGCTCTGGTTTTGGGTAATTATCAGAGAGTGGAAGTTATTTGGAGGCTGCCAAGTTGGTATTCACAAGCCTGATGAATTTGTAATGGTTTCTGCAGTTCTCCACAGCCCAGGTATCACTCACACACACATAACCAGTTTGTTCTTCAGTAGAACAGCCTCTAGCAAGAGGAGGAGGAGGAGGGATTGCTGCCTTTCCAGCTCCTGAAGCTGGAGGGACTGGAGTGAAACGGTGCTTAAGCCATTTCCCAGGTGGGATGAAGAGGACAACTAAGCATACTGACAATTCAGGTCACAGGCTTTGGGAGATGCTGTTTCTGCCTGGGGTTGCTGGTCTTTTGTAGGCACTAATCTGCTAACATGGCAACTGGATCCACTTGGGTGGATCCCTGGACAAGAACACATTTCCATGGCAGGAGACTGCATGGGGGGAAAAAAAGGAAAGGCCCTTGGTGCCAGCAGAGCCAGGTGCCAGACTCTGCTCACTCTAATCTCTTGGTGAAACAACTTATCTGAAAAGGCAGGAGGAAGCTGGCTCTGTTTCTTTGCATAATTAAAGGTCTGGTGCTGTGGGCACACATGCTTGGAGTAGAAATCTTATTCTCCTACGTTTCAGCTCCCAGCTTAGCTACAGTGACTTGTAAACCTACAGGACAAAGATCTATACTTATCATCATAGAATACCATAGAACCAACCAGGTTGGAAGAGACCTATAAGCTCATCCAGTCCAACCTAGCACCCAGCCCTGTCCAGTCAACCAGACCATGGCACTAAGTGCCTCATCCACTCTTTTCTTGAACACCCCCAGGGACAGCAACTCCACCACCTCCCTGGGCAGCCCATTCCAATGCCAATCACTCTCTCTGCCAACAACTTCCTCCTAACATCCAGCCTAGACCTCCCCTGGCACAACTTGAGACTGTGTCCCCTTCTTCTGTTGCTGCTTGCCTGCCAGAAGAGCCCAACCCCACCTGGCTAAAGCCTCCCTTCAGGTAGTTGTAGACAGCAATGAGGTCAGCCCTGAGCCTCCTCTTCTGCAGGCTGCACACCCCCAGCTCCCTCAGCCTCTCCTCACAGGGCTGTGCTCCAGGCCTCTCACCAGCTTGGTTGCCCTTCTCTGGACACCTTCCAGCACTTCCCTCTCACCTGCCATTGATAGAGTCAGTGCCAGCTTCCAGCCAGCTGTATTTCAAGATACACATCCCTGCTGGTGGGAGAAGATATTTCAGCCATGGGGATGAGCCTCTAAGATCACAGAATCCTTTCCTTTGGAAAATAACTTTAAGATCATCCAGTCCAACCATTCTCTGACTCTGCCAAGGCTGGTGCTAAACCATGTCCCTCAGCACCACATCTCTGCCTCTTTTAAACACCTCCAGGGACGGGGATTCAACCATGTCCCTGGGGAGCCTGTTCCAGTCTTTGAGAACTCTTTCAGTAAAGAACTTTCCTCTAATATCCAACCTAAACTTCCTCTGGTAAACTTGAGGCCTCTCCTCTTGTCCTTTCCATGGCAGAGGAGGTGGAACTAGATGATTCCTGCGGTCCCTTCCAATCTGACTGATTCTATGATTCTATTCTAGCATTCCATGGGAGAAGAGTCTGACCCTCATCTGGCTTTAACCTCCTTTCAGGAAGTTGCAGAGAACAATAAATGTGTATTCACATCTCATCCCCTGACTTAAAAGCTGCTTTAGGAATAAATAGTCCTATATTTATAGATATTTCTGCGGGTGGGTGTGCATAGAAACACACAGGTCCAGATGAGAGAGGGGGTTACTGATGTCAAAAGCAAGCTTTTAACAGGCAAAAAAAGAAAGAAATACAACAGTGTCCCTCAGGGATCAGTCCTGGCACCACTCTTGTTCAGCATCTTTGTCAGTGCCAGGGGCAGAGACACTGAGTGCAGCCTCAGCAAGTTTGCTGACAACACCAAGCTGTGTGGTGCAGCAGACAGGCTGGAGGGGAGGGATCCATCCAGAGGGACCTGCACAGGCTGGAGAGGTGGGCACAAGCCAACCTTGTTGAACCCATGAGGTTCAACAAGACCAAGTGCAAGGTCCTGCAGCTGGGTCAAGGCAATGCCAAGCACAAATCCAGGCTGGGCAGTGAGTGGCTGGAGAGCAGCCCTGAGGAGAGGGACTTAGGGGTGCTGGTGGATGAGAAGCTCAACAGGAGCCAGCAGTGTGCACTTGCAGCCCAGAAAGCCAAGCAGAGCCTGGGCTGCAGCAGGAGAAGTGTGGCCAGCAGGGCCAAGGAGGGGATTTTTCCCCTCTACTCCGCTCCGCTGAGACCCCACCTGGAGTACTGCATCCAGTTCTGGAGCCCCCATTCCAAGAGGGATGTGGAGATGCTGGAGTGTGTCCAGAGAAGGGCCAGGAGGATGCTCAGAGGGCTGCAGCAGCGCTGCTGTGAGCACAGACTGAAAGACTTGAGGCTGTTCAGGCTGGAGAAGGGGAGGTTGTGAGGTGCCCTTCTTGTGGCCTTCCAGGATCTGAAGGAGGCCTGCAAAAAAGCTGGGCAGGGACTTTTTAGGCTGTCAGGGAGTGACAGGACTGGGGGGAATGGAGCAAAGCTGGAGGTGGGGAGATTCAGCCTGGCTTTGAGGAGGAAGTTGTTGAGCATGAGAGTGGTGAGAGGCTGGAATGGGTTGCCCAGGGAGGGGGTTGAGGCCCCATGGCTGGAGGAGTTCAAGGCCAGGCTGGCTGAGGCTGTGGGCAGCCTGCTCTAGGGCAGGGTGTCCCTGGGCATGGCAGGGGGGGTTGGAACTGGATGACCCTTGTGGTCCCTTCTGACCCTGACTGATTCTATGATTCTAAGTGAACATTTGGGGATGATTCACTGTGGCCACTCAGTCTCTTGCTCACTGACACTGGTGTCTGGCTCAGAGAATTTCCTGTAGCAGCTCATTTTCTCAGCCAGAGTAAAGCATTTATTTAACCAAAGCCCTGGGAAAGAAGAAAGGTTGAACTGTCCTATTTCCACAAAACAATTTGGTCTTAAAGGTATTCCTATTCTTCAAGTGGATGTGAGTGGCCAGGTTGACTAATCTTCTTAACCTCCATATGTAACTTGTCCCAGTAAGGTGAGAAAAGGTCTTTCTGCTCTCCTGTGGCAAGCCAAAGTCTTTGAGGTAAAGCCCCTTCACTATGTGATAGCTCTGCCATCTGCTTCAGCACCTCCACGACATGAGCTCTTGGCTTGTTTCTGGCTGCTCTGTTTGGCTGGTTTGGGCATGGCTGCTCCCCCTAGGATGGATATTTCTGCACTTTTTAATCATTTGCCTTCAGTTTCTGCCCAAAAACTTTGCCAAGAGTAGCTCCCTACAACACCTGTATAGGGACAGGTCACATTTAGAATCATAAAATAAAGCAGGTTGGAAGAGACCTCCAAGATCATCCAGGTCCAACCTATCACCCAGCCTTATGCAGTCAACCAGACCATGGCACTAAGTGCCTCAGCCAGGCTTTGCTTCAACACCTCCAGGGATGGCAACTCCACCACCTCCCTGGGCAGCCCATTCCAGTGCCAATCACTCTATCTTTCCATAAGGCTGGGATGGGAAAGGCAGTCTTGGACTACATATCAAATCTATTATATAGATTTGATATCTAGTCAAATATAGCAGCTCAGGTTTTGGAGGAGTCTTTTAAAGGGAGACCAAAACTCTTCTAGATGAAGAGCAGCACCTTCATGGCTCAACTGTGCAGTCCAACAAGCATTAAAGCTTGCTAAACCTGCTACTATGAGAATTAAAGCTTGCTAAAACTGCTACAACAAGTGTTAAAACTTGTGCTATTTTAATGTCCTCCTTAAAATGCTAAACTAGCTGCAAATTTGTTGGATGCCTTCATCCAAAGCAGCAAATCTGGATGTCTTCTGGCTTTGAGTCACTGGAGTAAGGTAAGGGTCTCACCAAGCTGCTGATGGGGGATGGGGCTAACACTTGTGCTCATTCAGTGGGTGTTGAGAAGAAGAAGTCAGTCTCTTTTCAGTGGTGTCCTGGGATAGGACAAGGGGCAGTGGATACAAACTGGAACACAGGAAGGTCCATCTTAATAGAAAGGAGGAAGTTCTTCACAGAGAGAGTGATTGGCATTGGAATGGGCTGCCCAGGGAGGTGGTGGAGTTGCTGTCCCTGGAGGTGTTGAAGCAAAGCCTGGCTGAGGCACTTAGTGCCATGGTCTGGTTGACTGGCCAGGGCTGGGTGCTAGGTTGGACTGGCTGAGCTTGGAGGTCTCTTCCAACCTGGTTGCTTCTATGATTCTAAGGGACCTCTGGAGATTATCTAGTTCAATCCCTCTGTTAAAGCAGGATCACCCAAAGCAGGTTGTCCAGGATCACAATGTCCAGGCAGGTTTGGAATCTTTCCAGAGAATGAGACTGCATAACCTGTCTGGGCATACTGCTCCAGGGCTCTGGCACCGTCACAGCAAGGAAGTTTCTCTTCATGCTCAGGTGAAACCTCCTGTACTTGTTAGCAGCCCAAAGGCTTCCTTGTTTAAGTTCAGATCACTCAAAAAACACCACCTGCACGAAGACAACAGCACAAAGATCCTGGCTCACTGTTAAGAGAAGCCTCATGGAAGTGAGAAGGAAAGATGAGTTCAGCATGGAGACAAGGTTGCAGCAAAACAGGCTAGGTGGGCTTGCACAACTGCACATGATGGGAATTCCTGGATGTTCAGAGTTTCCCACATTGCTCATTTTCTCCTTCTCATAAAGCTGTCTGACTCTGTGCTGATTTCATAGAATCATAGAATCAACCAGGTTGGAAGAGACCTCCAAGATCATCCAGTCCAACCTAGCACCCAGCCCTGGCCAATCAACCAGACCATGGCACTAAGTGCCTCAGCCAGGCTTTGCTTCAACACCTCCAGGGATGGTGACTCCACCACCTCCCTGGGCAGCCCATTCCAATGCCAATCACTCTCTCTGCCAACAACTTCCTCCTAACATCCAGCCTAGACCTCCCCTGGCACAACTTGAGACTGTGTCCCCTTGTTCTGTTGCTGGTTGCCTGGCAGAAGAGCCCAACCCCACCTGGCTACAGCCTCCCTTCAGGTAGTTGTAGACAGCAATGAGGTCTGCCCTGAGCCTCCTCTTCTGCAGGCTGCACACCCCCAGCTCCCTCAGCCTCTCCTCATAGGGTTTGTGCTCCAGGCCCCTCACCAGCTTCGTTGCCCTTCTCTGGACACCTTCCAGCACCTCAACATCTCTCTTGAATTGAGGAGCCCAGAACTGGACACAGCACTCAAGGTGTAGCCTGACCAGTGCTGAGCACAGGGGCAGAAGAACCTCCCTTGTCCTGCTGGCCACACTGCTCCTGAGCCAACCCAGGATGCCATTGGCTCTCCTGTCCACCTGGGCACACTGCTGGATCACGCTCAGCTACTCGCCACCAGTACCCTCAGGTCCCTCTCTGCCTGGCTGCTCTCCAGGCACTCTGTCCCCAGCCTGTAGTGCTGCTTGGGGTTGTTGTGGCCAAAGTGCAGAACCCTGCACTTGGCCTTGTTCAATCTCATCCCATTGGCCTCTGCCCACCCATGCAGCCTGGCCAGGTCCCTCTGCAGGGCTCTCCTACCCTCCAACAGCTCCACAGCTGCTCCTAGCTTGGTGTCATCTGCAAGGTTTTATCACTAATACTGCAAAAATAGCAGGTCTGGGAGACACCCAAAGTCACTGCCACCCAGAGTGGGTCTGCTCAGATGCTGTATTTCCTTTTCACAGGGCTGTGAAAAGGAACAATGGTGATGTCTACTGCACTCATAGGCTTGCTGAGATGGATAAAAACAAGAACATAAACATAGAGAACACAGACTTTGCTCTGACTTTGGGGCTGCACTTCTCTCTCTAACCTAACCTGCTGTGTGACTAATCCATCTGTTTTCTCAGCCTCTGTCCGACCCTCCAAACTCACCTTGAATGTAAGGCAAAGTCTGGGGTAAGGTAGAGGAGTGGAAAGATGATGGAAGAGTGGTTGAGAGCCCCTCCTGGGGACTCTGGTTTCTGGGAGGGCTGTTGTGTTTCTGGATTACCTTTTTAACTTGTCTATTTCTGTTTATAGCTGTAGATACTGTAAATACCTGCTTGGATATTGTGCTAAGCTGTAAATTGTAAGCTTCATTCTCTTCAATTTCCAGCAGCTGAGTCTAGTCTGGGTGATTTTCTTGGGGGGGTTTGGGGTGTGTAACACTCAAACCATCACACCCTTGTCCTGTCACAACACTTCCTGCTGAAATCTCTGTACCCAGCTCTCTGATCAGCCCTTTTAAGCACTGCAAGGTCACAGTGTTCAGCCCTGCAGGCTGAACAACCCCAACTCTCCCAGTCCAGCCTCAGAGCAGAGGGGCTCCAGGTCACTGCTTATCCATGTTGCATGCCCTCAGCATGGTTACATAACAACTGTTTTTAGGCTTCACCTGAAACAAGTCTAACAACAAGCTAAGAGTAGAATGAGTTTCTGTTGACTTCAGAGGGAGCATGGCTGTGATCTGACAGCATTTCAATGCACGTTCCCCCTGATTCCAAGAGCCTCTGCATCCTTTGCTGATTAAGGCACTGTAATACATTGTGAGTTATTCATCTCTTCATGGCTGGGAATGCCCAAGAGCACTTCCAAGCTGCTTATCTTCAGCTGTACAGCTTGTTGGCTGCAGGGTCATGAGCATAAACCCAGGGGAGATGATAATCCTAGAATAAGAGCTTCAACTGGCACATACCTGCCTCAGCTCTAGGATGCCATTATGGGATGCTGGTCCTTTTGCAGAAGAAAGCAGCAGAAAGAAAATGTGGTATCTAACAAGACCTCACAGCCATCAGGATGGGAATGGTTCCAAAAGGGGATACTTAGCAGATGAAAGATGTTTGTTTTCAACATTTTCTAGCTTGGATATGCTAATCCATTTTGTCATCCCTCAGACTTAGGAGTGTCTGTGTAATAAGGTCTGACAGGAAAGCTGTCAGAGAAACAGGCAAGCAGACTACTGCTGTCAAACAATTGACTTCTGAGTCCCCCTAGGTCTCCAGGAATTCATTATTATGCACTTTTGCTATCAGCTTTTTGATCCAAAGTTCGAGTGGCATGTGTGTACATCATCTGAGCAGGTTGCAGTTCCATCTAGCCCCAGATAGCCTTTGTCAGCTCAAAAATCACCAACCTGAAGAAGTCCGATGACAGCCACGACCGTACACAGACACAAACCGTTGGCTGTGGGAGCACAGACTCCCTAGAGGCAGTAGGACAAACTGGTTTTGATCCAAGAAAATGAGGAAGAGCCCTAGCAAGTTTTCAGGTCAGAAATCCTCTCTTTGCTGGTACCAAACTACAGAAAAGCCTACAAACTAGATGCAGCTGATGCCAAGGGTTTTGTCTACCCACAGCCCACTTAATTCTACCCACAAGCAAGCTGAAGTTGGCCTGACAAGCCTGTCCCAGGTGGTTATTTCACCACCACTTGATCTTTCAGCTCAGAAAAGTGCTTATCTTTCTCAAGCTTCTGAGCAGTTTCTTGACAACCTGCTTCTTCTTTGTTATTTACTGGGGACCCAAAGTCTGGATAACTTTGCCTTCTTTGGATCTGTGCCCAAGATGCTTTGTGCAGGGCAGAGACTGACGTGGCATCCATTCCCACCCAAGCATCATCAAGTTGGATCAAAGTTAGTCAATTTCTGTATCCTAAGAAATCCACAGGTAAAGTTAGGGTGATGGAGCATCACCATCCTGCCACTGGGCATCACTGAAAAGAGTCTGAGCCCAAGCCCTTGCTCCCATCCTTTAGCTATCAATGAGCATTGATCAGATCCCTTCTCAGGTGGTTCGTCTCGTGGCTCAACAGTCCCAGAGTTCTCAGCCTTTCCTCCTCACAGAGATGCTCCAGGCCTCTCAGCATCCATGTAGCTTCTACTGTACTCTCTCCTGCAGTTCCCTGTCTCTCTTGAAATGGAGACCCTGGAACTGGACATAACACAGCAGGTATGGCCTCACTGGGGCAAAATAAAGGGAAGGAGACCCTTCCACAACCTGTTGCTGGCCACAATCTTCTTATGTGCACCCCAAGCACATATCAAAGCCAACTGTTTCTGTGATTTAAAACCTCTTTGCATGGCCTCAAATGGTCTAATGCAGGAAATACCTACTTAGCTTGGCTGACAGAGGATGTATCTTAGCCATGGTGAATAGAATACTCAGCTTTGCTGACAGAAGGTGTCTTAGACACGGTGAATAGAATCGAATTAACCGGGTTGGAAGAGACCTCCAAGATCATCCAGTCCAACCTAGCACCCAGCCCCAGCCAGTTAATTAGACCATGGTACTAAGTGCCTCATCCAGTCTTCTCTTGAACA
>WAAF01003203.1:79828-123624 GCA_013400475.1 Tricholaema leucomelas | reverse complement strand
CCAGCCCAGGATGCCATTGGCTCTCCTGCCCACCTGGGCACACTGCTGGCTCATCTTCAGCCTACTATCCATCAGTACCCCCAGGTCCCTTTCTCCCTGGCTGCTCTCAGCTACTCTGTCCCCAGCCTGTAGTGCTGCTTGGGGTGGTTGTGGCTGAAGTGTAGAGCCCTGCAACTGGCCTTGTTCAATCTCATCCCATTGGCCTCTGCCCACCCATGCAGCCTGGCAAGGTCCCTCTGCAGGGCTCTCCTACCCTCCAACAGCTCCACACCTGCTCCTAGCTTGGTGTCATCTGTTTCAGTTGAATTTCACCCAGCAATTGCCTCAGTGATGTAGATTGCAGCTGGTAAGATGCAGAGGAGGTTGCTCTCAGTGGCTGGATTCAAACCAGCATGTTCTGAGGGAACACAGTGGCAATTGGTTGCCACACAGCAGGCTGCTAAACTGGAGACAGCAGTGACACTGTCAGGTGTGGACAGAGGTACAATGATGAGGTGGAGTTGGACCCAACCATCAGCCAAGGAATGCATTGAGTTGGCTCCACAGGCAGATGAACTTTGAACTACACTGACAGGAAACCTTAAAGGCTGCTCTCATTCACAAGTAGTAGCAGGCAGTTGTACAAAGTACCGAAGATCTCCCTCATTTCACACATCCCCCAGCTTTTTGAATGTAGCTTTCTAGGAGTTTCTGGGACCACTCTTGTTAAACATCTTTCCACTAGCTAGTCCCTTCCTTCTCTTCACAAGGATAAGGAGATATGCTGGACACATGTTGCCCTTTCCCCATCCCTGGCACCTGCCCAAGGGGAACACATCCAGAATCTTTCCAATTGAGAGAATGATGAGGATTTAAGGACTGCACTTTGACAATGAACTTGCAATAGCCACCCAGTTCCAGGAGATGCTGCTGTGCTTTCAGCTAAAAGCCTGGAGGAGAAGCAAACGGGCCATGGGAATTGCAAGGAGCCAGGGAAAATATTGCGAGCACTCTTGAAGGCAGCAGCGCAGGGAGCATGCCAGAGCGGCTAAGAGCAGCGTTTGGGGCAGCTCTGTGCTTTAGAAGCTGCAAAGTGGGGATGCAAGAGGCTAAAAGCAGACAAGTGGTAGAGTCATGGGTTCAGCCTCTATTTTGAGAGGTCTCCTGTGCCTCAGTCAGTGTTGGCTTTCCGTACTTGCTGCTCTGGTGCCACGCAGCAGGGAGGTCACTGCTTTATAGAAACATTCAGCTCTTCTCAAATGCCTTTCCTCCTACAGTAGGAAAAACCTCCAAAGCTTTCTGTCCCACCACACAGCCACTCTAGGGACATAGAGACAACAGGAGAGAGAGATATACACACACTTCTGCTAAGCTTTTAAGCAAGAGCCTGGGTCATAATTTCCCCAAGGCTGTGAGCAAACTCCCCAGGATTGCTGGAGAAAAGACAGAGCTCAAGCACAGCATGACTGGAGGGATTCATAGAATCATAAAATAAAGCAGGTTGGAAGAGACCTCCAAGATCATCCAGTCCAACCTAGCACCCAGCCCTGGCCAAGCAACCAGACCATGGCACTAAGTGCCTCAGCCAGGCTTTGCTTCAACACCTCCAGGGATGATGACTCCACCACCTCCCTGGGCAGCCCATTCCAATGCCAATCACTCTCTCTGCCAACAACTTCCTCCTAACATCCAGCCTAGACCTCCCCTGGCACAACTTGAGGCTGTGTCCCCTTCTTCTGTTGCTGCTTGCCTGGCAGAACAGACCAACCCCCCACCTAGCCACAGCCTTTATTCAGGTAGTTGTAGACAGCAATGAGGTCTGCCCTGAGCCTCCTCTTCTGCAGGCTGCACACCCCCAGCTCCCTCAGCCTCTCCTCTCATCAGCTTGTCCTGGTTTAACCGGGTCTGTCCTGGCATGCCAGCAAGATTAGTCAGCATGCTGCCCTGGGGTTTGCTTAGGAAGAGGGTTTGTGCTCAACCCCCACCCAGGCTGCAGCCCTGGGAAGGAGCTTGTTCCCAGCTCCTGGCAGGACCCAAGGACAGATATCTCTCCACAGGGCCATTACTCATCCTTGGATCACCCTGCATGACCTAGCTTGGGGGACCTGCCTCCTCCATTTGTTTGTGAACACTGGCCACTCTACAAGCAGAAATAAGGACAACTAGAGAAAACAGAAGCTCTTAAGGTTGTTCCCATGTCTACTCTGTATGCACAGAAGGAGCCTCATCAACACTCAAAAAGACTTGCAGACCAGAGAGCGTTGGCAGCCTACTCTGACTCCACTGAGAGCCAGAAGCATTGCAGAGACCCAACCCACTGTTGGCTCGCACTGCTTTATTGTCTTTGTACACCACAGCATCATTGACCCTCTTCTTCCTTCCAAGAAGGTTCAGGACAGTATCTTCAGTCCTTGAGTATTGTGTCCAGTTCTGGGCTCCTCAACTCAAGAGAGATGTTGAGGTGCTGGAATGTGTCCAGAGAAGGGCAACAAAGCTGGTAAGGGGCCTAGAACACAAACCCTCTGAGGAGAGGCTGAGGGAGCTGGGCTTGTTCAGCCTGGAGAAGAGGAGGCTGAGGGCAGACCTCATTGCTGTCTACAACTACCTGAAGGGTGGTTGTAGCCAGGTGGGGGTTGGTCTCTTCTCCCAGGCAACCAGCAACAGGACAAGGGGACACAGCCTCAAGTTGTGCCGAGGTAAGTATAGGCTGGATGTTAGGAGGAAGTTCTTCACAGAGAGAGTGATTGGCATTGGAATGGGCTGCCCAGGGAGGTGGTGGAGTCACCGTCCCTGGGGGTGTTCAGGAAAAGACTGGATGAGGCACTTAGTGCCATGGTCTAGTTGACTGGATAGGGCTGGGTGCTAGGTTGGACTGGATGATCTTGGAGGTCTCTTCCAACCTGGTCTATTCTATTCTATTCTATTCTATTCTATTCTATTCTATTCTATTCTATTCTATTCTATTCTATTCTATTCTGCTGAGGAGCAGCACTGCTGCACGTGCTGCCTTCAACTCAGACACATGATAGCTGCTGGTAGAGCCATTCCCCTGAGCCATAGCTTCATCCACCACGCGTCATGGAAGCCAATATCTCTTTGAGAGCAATGAGCTCTTCTGGGTGAATTGCGCTGCCTGCCCCAAGGAGACGGACATCTCATCGGGGGACAAGCACAGATGGCACAGCAAAAGTTAAGGAAAGCTGCTGATGGTAACAGGCATGGACACATGGATTCCTCAGAGGGCTGAAGCAGCATTCATTTGCCCACAGCACAGAGGATGGGTATGCTGAGATAGATGTGTGAGAAGCCAGCTGCACCCCAATGCCTAATGCCTTCTAAACTCAACTTAATTTGCACTGCTTGGAGCCAAGCAAAATTCATGCAGGGTTTACACAGGTAAAGAGGGACCCAGGCTGTCCAGTTCCTGTTCACTCATCCACTTGTGTGCAGAGATATACACATGACCAGGGTCACCCACACACAGCCAAGGACCTGAGGCACATGTTGAGCATTGTTTATTGGCAGAAAGGCTCTAAGTGTGTGACAATTAATCCAAAAAAGCCAATAGTGTCTGGACTTTGCTTTAGTCATGAGCAAGACTCTGCTGCAGTGGGGAAGCAATGTGCTGGGGGTACAAGGCCCTTCTTTGAGCCCAAAATAATTGCTAGCTACAGCTGGGAGATAGGGCTACTGGTAGGGAATAGCTGAAGATGAGGCAGCAGTGTGCCCAGGAGAGCCAATGGCATCCTGGCCTGGCTCAGGAACAGTGTGGCCAGCAGGACAAGGGAGGTTCTTCTGCCCCTGTCCTCAACACTGGTCAGGCCACACTTTGAATGCTGTGTCCAGTTCTGGGCCCCTCAATTCAAGAGAGGTGTGGAGATACTGGAATGTGCCCAGAGAAGGTCAACAAAGCTGGTGAGGGGCCTGGAGCACAGCCCTGTGAGGAGAGGCTGAGGGAGCTGGGGGTGTGCAGCCTGCAGAAGAGGAGGCTCAGGGCAGACCTCATTGCTGTTTACAACTACCTGAATGAAGGCTGTGGCTAGGTGGGGTTGATCTCTTCTGCCAGGCAAGCAGCAACGGAACAAGGGGACAGAGTCTCAAGTTGTGCCGGGGGAGGTCTAGGCTGGATGTTAGGAGGAAGTTGTTGGCAGAGAGAGTGATTGGCATTGGAATGGGCTGCCCAGGGAGGTGGTGGAGTCATTGTCCCTGGAGGTGTTGAAGCAAAGCCTGGCTGAGGCACTTAGTGCCATGGTCTGGTTGACTGGATAGGGCTGGGTGCTAGGTTGGACTGGTTGATCTTGGAGGTCTCTTCCAACCTGCTTGATTCTATGATTCTAAATAGGGCTTTAAAAATCCAGGCATTTTCAGGCTTTGTACTGAGCCTTGACCTCCAGATGAAAAGTACTTCTGAAGACAGAGTTTTGCTGCTGCTGACTCTCTACCCAGCCCTTAACCTTCTGGTTTTACTAACAATGTGTCAAAAATAGACTAGAAATACGACTAGATGTCAAAAATAATGGAGAGCAGGGAGGAAACACAGTGCTTTTAGAGCACTCTGCTTTGTGACTGCAGCCTGCTGTGGGCACAAAGAATTGGCTGTCTGCCAACCTAGGCTTGAAAACTCCATTTGCTGTTACTTCTGCCCATCCCAAACAGCTGCAGCTCAGGACTTGGAATCATAGAACTGTTTGGGTTGGAAGATACCTTTAAGACCATCAAGTCCAACTGTTAAGGCAGCACTGCCAAGTCACCACTAAACCATGTCCCTTGGCACCACACATACATGGCTTTGTCCCTCCAGGGATGGCAACTCCACCAGTGCCCTTTACAGCCTGTTTCAGGGCTTGACAACCCTTTCAGGGAAGAATTCTTTCCTAATGGACATGGACTGGTGCCAAAGTAGCAGCTGGCTCCTAAAGTATGGCATGAGAAGAATTAATGGAAGTGCATATTTTATGGTGAACTCTGGACAGGCATGCTCTGAAACATCAGCTAGGGAAGTGCAATGTAGAGGTACTGGGGGGCAAACACTGGGTCAGCCACGAGTGCCAACACTGAGCAACTGGGGTTCAACTGGGCATCGGCATTCTTGGAGTTAAAAGTATTTCACACAACCCCAGTATGGGCCTGGGAACCCCTCTGGAGATCATCCAGTTCAATCATAGAATCAGCCAGGTTGGAAGAGACCTCCAAGATCATCCAGCCCAACCTAGTACCCAGTCCTGTCCAATCAACCAGACCATGGCACTAAGTGCCTCAGCCAAGCATTTCTTGAACACCTCCAGGGACGGTGACTCCACCACCTCCCTGGGCAGCCCATTCCAATGCCAATCACTCTCTCTGCNACCAGTCCTGAGTACAGGGGAAGAACCTCCCTTGTCCTGCTGGCCACACTGTTCCTGAGCCAGGCCAGGATGCTATTGGCTCTCTTGGCTACCTGGGCACACTGCTGGCTCATCTTCAGCTACTATCTACCAGTACCCCAGATCCCAGAATCCCTCTGCTAAAGCAAGGGCACCCACAAGTAGGTTGCCCAGGATCACAATGGCCAGGTGGGTTTGGAATCTCTCCAGAGAGGGAGACCTCGACAATGTCTCTGGGCAGCCTGCTGCAGGGTTCCAGCACCCTCACAGCAAAGAAGTTTCTTCTCCTATTCAGATGGAACGTCCTGAGTTCCAGTTTGTGCCCATTGCTCCTTAACCTGTCAATGGGCACCACTCAAAAGAGTCTGTCCCCATCCTTCCCCACCCTCACACCTCCACCTTAGCTATAGATCTTGGATTTACCAAGGGGAAAGCACTCTTAACTAACCTGATAGCATTCTATGATGGCATAACTGAATGGGTAGATTCAGGGAGAGCAGTAGATGTTTGCCATTGGAATGGGCTGCTCAGGGAAGTGGTGGAGTCACTGTCCCTGGAGGTGTTCAAGAAAAGCCTGGATGAGGCACTTAGTGCTATGGTCTAGTTGACTGGATAGGGCTGGGTGCTGGGGTGCTGAGTTGGACTGGATGAGCTTGGAGGTCTCTTCCAACCTGGTTGATTCTGTGATTCTATGGAAGTGTTACAATACACTGGGTTCAACACAAAGACTTCAACATCACCACAAGGCAATAAAAAAGCAGTTTGAATGTAACAGTGCTGCCTCCTCTGCTCTCCAACATCCCCCCAGGGCTCCCCTTGCCATCTCTAGAAATGAAGGCATTCTTGGCGGTACTGAACTTGAAATTTAGGTGAGTTTATAGAGTGCCACAGTGCTTCTGAGAAGCTTCAACTAACATGCCCCCTGAGCTTCTGGGTTCACCACAGCCAGCCAGCAGCAAAGCCACACTAGAAAGAAGTCTGTTATCTTGGTCCTTCCTTGTGCCACATGACATAAGAATCACAGGTGTTGGAAAGGGACCTCTGGGGATCATCCAGTCCAACCCCTATGCTGAAGCATGAATCACTCGCGGTAGATTGCTCAGAATCACAAAGTCCAAGTGAGTTTAGAAGCCTACTCAAGGGCTCCAGCAACCTCACAGGAAGGAAGATTTAACTCCTGTTCAGATGGAACCTCCTGGGCTCCAGTTTGTGCCCATTGCTCCTTGTCCTGTTGCTGGGCACTACTGAAAAGAGTCTGGTCCCATCCTCTTGCCTTCAGACCCTCACAGTCTCTACTGGACTCTCCAGCAGTTCCCTGTCTCTTCTGAACTGGGGAGCACAGAACTGTCTCCCCAGTTAGTGAGCCAAAGAAGTCAATTAGTCATTGCAATTCCTCATAGTGCAGGGTCAGCTCTCCAGGAGTGAGGACACAGAGGTTCACCCCTCAGCGCTAATTGAAGCGGGTGTCCCCTGTCAGATCCATGGAGACAGAGAGCACCTCTCCTTATTTGAGACAGCAGTGAACCAGAGGGCTTTAAGCTTTCATGCAAGTCACTTAGGAAAGTGTTGGGTCAGAAATCTCCTGATACACTGTGATATGGCAGGTGCAGAGACAAATGGCATCCAGTGAAAACATCATTAATCTTCCGTTGCATAAGAACTGCTGCTGGGGATGGGAACAGATACTCAGTTTGCTTCAGCAATCAGTCCCTGAAGGATATGAATGAATCAGGATCCCTTCATTTTTACCCTTTACAACCAAAAAAAGCTGTTTCAATAGGGCAAAACCACACACAAGTGCTGAGCAATGGGATGAAATTTAACAAGGCCAAGTGCAGGGTTCTGCACTTTGGCCACAGCAACCCCAAGCAGCACTACAGGCTGGGGACAGAGTGGCTGGAGAGCAGCCAGGAGGAAAGGGACCTGGGGGTACTGGTGGATAGTAGCTGAAGATCAGCCAGCAGTGTGCCCAGGTGGCCAAGAGAGCCAATGGCATCCTGGCCTGTATTAGGAACAGTGTGGCCAGTAGGACAAGGGAGGTTCTTCTTCCCCTGTACTCAGCACTGCTCAGGCCACACCTTGAGTGCTGTGTCCAGTTCTGGGCTCCTCAATTCAAGAGAAATGTTGAGATACTGGAAGGTGTCCAGAGAAGGTCAACAAGGCTGGTGAGTGGCCTGGAACACAAACCCTGTGAGGAGAGGCTGAGGGAGCTGGGGGTGTGCAGCCTGCAGAAGAGGAGGCTCAGGGCAGACCTCATTGCTGTCTACAACTGCCTGAAGGGAGGCTGTAGGGTTGGTCTGCTGCCAGGCAAGCAGCAACAGAAGAAGGGGACACAGTCTCAAGTTGTTCCAGGGGAGGTCCAGGCTGGATGTTAGGAGGAAGTTGTTGTCAGAGAGAGTGATTGGCATTGGAATGGGCTGCCCAGGGAGGTGGTGGAGTCGCCGTCCCTGGAGGTGTTGAAGCACAGCCTGGCTGAGGCACTTAGTGCCATGGTCTGGTTGACTGGACAGGGCTGGGTGCTAGGTTGGACTGGCTGATCTCTTCCAACCTGGTTGATTCTATTCTATTCTAAGCACAGGCCCTGTGTTTTGCTTTGTGTCTTTCACTGGCAGGTTTCAGGAGACTGAAGTTAAATAAAGCTTCACCACCTCTGAGGAATGGGAGAAGGAAAAAGGCTTCATTCCGATAGAGAACCGAGGCAGATGCTAAGGTTTAAATTCCCCCTGCTGCCAGCACAGAGAACCTGAACAGGAGGAATCAAACCTCCATCTCAGCCTTCAGACATCTTAAATAAAGCAAGCAGAAATGTGGGCTTCATGATTTTCTCAAGGAGCTAAGTGATTCAGAGCCCCATTCTCCCTGAGACAAACCATCTAAGGGAAGTCTGAGTTAAAAGCTGTAAAAGAATCAAAAGTGGAGCACTGGCAGACTGAAACCTTGATTTACCTCAGCCCAGCAGACCTCCACCATGCCACATGTATTTGGTTTAGAACTGATAAACATGTGTAGAACTGTTTTTATTAGATGAGTTAAGGATGCTTCTTCCCTCTAGAAACATTCCAGGTCAGGTTAGATGAGGCACTGAGTGACCTGCTCTTGTTGAAGATGTTCCTGTTCACTGCAGGGGGGTCAGCATAGGTGACCTTTAAAGATGCCTTCCAACTCAACCCAGTCCCTGATTCTGTGCAGGTAACAGTAAAGGAAAAATCCTTTATTGCCCAGAAGGTTCCTGTTAGAGCCTGTGACTGGCTGTATCCTTGACTTTGGGAGTCTACACTTTGGGGATGTTGGGAAACCCAAACCAGGCCCCTCCTCACAGAAGAGTTCAGTGAGGACTTATGACTGTGACAGTGAGAACTGATGGATTAGGAACTGGTTACAAGATAGAGCTCAAAGAGAGGTGGTCAATGGTGCTAGGTCCAGCTGGAAAGCTGCAACCAGGGGAGTCCCCCAGGGATCAGTGCTGGGTCCAGTCCTGTTCAACATCTTCAGCAATGACATTGATGAGGGGACAGACAGACAGAATCTGCTCAGCAAGTTTGCTGCTGACACCAAGCTGGGAGGCTTGGCTGATACAGCTGCAGGCTGTGCTGCCATCCAGAGAGACCTGGGCAGACTGAGAGCTGGGCACAGAGGAACCAGATGAGGTTCAACAGGACAAGTGCAGAGTCCTGCACCTGGGGAGGAATAATAAACTGCAGCAGTAGAGGCTGGGAGGTGACTGCTGGAGAGCAGCCCTGTGGAGAAGGACCTGGGAGTGCTGGGGGATAACATCCATGGCACAGCAATGTGCCCTTGTGGCCAAGAAGGCCAATGGGATCTTGGGGTGTATTAGGAAGAGTGTGTCCAGCAGATCAAGGGAGGTTCTCCTTCCCCTCTGCTCTGCCCTGCTGAGACCTCATCTTGAATACTGCCTTCAGTTTTGGGCTCCCCAGTTGAAGAGGGACAGGGATCTGCTGGAGAGGGTCCAGCACAGGGTTGTGAGGATGATGAGGGAACTAGGGGGCACTGTCTTATGAGGAGAGGCTGAGGGACCTGGGACATTTTATTCTGGAGAAGAGAAGACTGAGAGGGGATTTAATCAAATGTTTATAAACACCTGAGGGCTGTTCAGGAGAGGGGGGACAGGCTCTGCTCACTGCTCCCAGGGATAGGACAAGGAGCAATGGGTGCAAGTTGCAGCACAGGAGGTTCCAGCTCAGCACAAAGGGGAACTTCTTTACTGTAAGGGTCCCAGAGCACTGGAACAGGCTCCCCAGAGAGGTTGTGGAGTCTCCTTCCCTAGAGACTTTCAAGGCCCATCTGGGTGTGTTCCTCTGTGACCTGAGCTAGATTGTGTGGTCCTGCTCTGAAAGCGGGTTGGACTCAATCATCAATTTGGGTCCCTTCCAACCCCTGATATCCTTTGATCATCCTAATGATAATAAATCATTCCCACTCAGAGAAATGCCAGTTTTATTGAGAACAACCACCTGTCCAGCCAAGATCATGCACTCCAACCTATCTGACCTATCATAGAATCAACCAGTCAACCAGACTATGGCACTAAGTGCCCCATCCAGACTTGCTTCAACACCTCCAGGGACAGTGACTCCACCACCTCCCTGGGCAGCCCATTCCAATGCCAATCACTCTCTCTGCCAATGACTTCCTCCTAACATCCAGCCTAGACCTCCCCTGGCACAACTTGAGATTCTGTCCCCTTCTTCTGTTGCTGCTTGCCTGGCAGAAGAGACCAACCCCACCTGGCTACAGCCTCCCTTCAGGCAGTCATAGACAGCAGTGAGGTCTGCCCTGAGCCTCCTCTTCTGCAGGCTGCACACCCCCAGCTCCCTCAGCATCTCCTCATAGGGTTTGTGTTCCAGGCTCTTCACCAGGTTTGTCACCCTTCTCTGGACATGGTCCAGTACCTCAATATCTCTCTTGAATTGAGTGGCCCAGAACTGGGCACTGGACTATCCATTGAGTCCAACCGATCTGGCCAAGATCATCAAGCCCTATTCAATCACTTAGATCACGGCACTAAGTGCTTCATCCAGTCTTTTCTTGGGATATATATACATATACACACACCCTGAGATGTAACAAACTTCACAAAGAAAACCAAAACCCAAAGAAAGTTTCACTACCACCCTCCAAAATCAAAAAGCCTGCCTGTATAAATAAAATCCCAAAGCCAGGCCACCATCTGCTTCCCCACATTGTCAAAAAGAGAGGGGAAAGACAACAAAGTCAACAGCCATGCAAAAAAACTTCCCAAACCCAGAAACAATCACTCCCTCCCCCTCCCAACCTGCTGAGAAGACCAACAGCAGCAACGTTCTTTGCTGAAGAAACTATCCAGAAGGAAAAACAAAAACAAAAGACCAAGAAAAAGACAGAAGCTGAACAATAGTTTGTTGGTTTCTTGGAAATACTTTGGAACAATATTCAGAGGAAATGTTCTCGAGGGGAAGTCATGTAACCAAGTACTGAAATAAGGCAGAGATGGGGAAAACAGATGGCTCTGCCTCTCCAGAGGAGACCTTGAATGCCCAATGGGTCTAAAGACATCAGTTCATTCCCACCAAGCACACACATCAAGCTTCTGACCAAGAATGATTCTCTACCCTAGTTATGGACGCTCCTGATGAGATCCTGTCAATCTGTTGGAGGGTAGGAGAGCCCTGCAGAGGGACCTGGCCAGGCTGGATGGGTGGGCAGAGGCCAATGGGATGAGATTTAACAAGGCCAAGTGCAGGGTTCTACACTTTGGCCACAACAACCCCAAGCAGCACTACAGGCTGAGGACAGAGTGGCTGAGAGCAGCCAGGCAGAGAGGGACCTGGGGGTGCTGGTAGAGAGTAGCTGAAGATGAGGCAGCAGTGCCCAGGTGGGCAGCAGAGCCAATGGCATCCTGGGCTGGCTCAGGAGCAGTGTGGCCAGCAGGACAAGGGAGGTTCTTCTGCCCCTGTACTCAGCACTGCTCAGGCCACACCTTGAGTGCTGTGTCCAGTTCTGGGCTCCTCAATTCAAGAGAGATGTTGAGGTGCTGGAAGGTGTCCAGAGAAGGGCAATGAAGCTGGTGAGGGGCCTGGAGCACAGCCCTGTGAAGAGAGGCTGAGGGAGCTGGGGGTGTGCAGCCTGCAGAAGAGGAGGCTCAGGGCAGACCTCATTGCTGTCTACAGCTACCTGAAGGGAGGCTGTAGCCAGGTGGGGTTGGGCTCTTCTGCCAGACAAGCAGCAACAGAAGAAGGGGACAGAGTCTCAAGTTGTGCCGGGGGAGGTCTAGGCTGGATGTTAGGAGGAAGTTGTTGTCAGAGAGAGTGATTGGCATTGGAATGGGCTGCCCAGGGAGGTGGTGGAGTCACTGTCCTGGAGGTGTTGAAGGAAAACCTGGCTGAGGCACTTAGTGCCATGGTCTGGTTGATTGGCCAGGGCTGGGTGCTAGGTTGGACTGGATGATCTTGGAGGTCTCTTCCAACCTGGTTGCTTCTATGATTCTATATTTTAGCTGGTACTGTGTGATTTATGAACTCAACAGCTGACTGATGCCAGTACAGATCAAGTCACCCAGTTTTCAGAGGATTTTTCCAAGCCATTAACTTTATCTAACTGAACACTGAACACATCCTCTCATTAAACATGCAGTGGATGGTTGCTTGCTCATTTTTTTGCTTGCAAATGAGAATTTTGCATCAGAGGAGACCACTCTTGCACACAAAGTGACAGGCCACAAGGCAAGTAGAGATAGGTCAGAAGAAAATAATGCATTAGTTACGACTTCTGTTCCATGAAAATGTCTTTGTAATTTAGCATCTATTTGATGAAAATGTAATTAATCATTTGGGTCATATGAAAATGTGAGTAATATGTTGGCCAGAGAGATAGTAGATGCCCTATCACAGAATCAGAGTGCTAGGGGTTAGAAGCAACCTTGAAAGGTCTTCCAGTCCAACTCTCCTGCCAGAGCAGGTCACACAGGAATGCATCCCAGGCAGGTTTTGAATGTCTCCGAAGAAGGAGACTCCACAACCTTTCTGGGCAGCCTCCTCCAGTGTTTTGTCACCCTCACAGTGAAAAACTTTCCCCCTGTGTTCATGTGGAACCTACTCTGCTCCAGCTTGAACCCACTGCCCTTTGTCCTGTCACAAGACATCACTGAGCAGAGTCTTGCTCTGTCCTCCTGAGACTCAAGCTTCGTATCTTTATAAACACAAATGAGGTCACATCTCAGTCTCCTTCAAGCTAAAGAGAGCTCACTCAGCCTTTCCTCATAGGGGACTCCCTCCAGCATCATTGTGCCTCTGAGCTGAACTCTTTCAAGCAGTTCCCTGTCTTTCAACAGTGGAAATATTCCAGATCAGGTTGTTTGGGGCTCTGAGCAACCTGATCTAGCTGAAGATGTCTGTGCTTACTTCAAGGGGTTGGACTAGATGACCATTAGGAAGAGCTTCTTCTTCCCCTGTACTCCACACTGGTCAGGCCACACCTTGAGTAGTGTGTCCAGTTCTGGGCTCCTCAATTCGAGAGAGATGTTGAGGTGCTGGAAGGTGTCCAGAGAAGGGCAATGAAGTTGGTGAGGT
Organism: Tricholaema leucomelas; assembly: GCA_013400475.1. Taxonomy (NCBI): domain Eukaryota; kingdom Metazoa; phylum Chordata; class Aves; order Piciformes; family Lybiidae; genus Tricholaema lacrymosa; species Tricholaema leucomelas. Next base: position 110,717 of record WAAF01003203.1, on the reverse strand, counting down.
TCCTGGAGCACAGCCCTTTGTGGAGTGGCTGAGGGAGTTGGGGGTGTGCAGCCTGAAGAATCATAGAATGGTTTAGGTTGGAAGGGACCTCAAGGATCATCCAGCTCCAACCCCCTGCCATAGGCAGGGACACCTCCCACTAGAGCAGGCTGCTCAAGGCCTCATCCAGCCTGGCTTTAAACGCCTCTAGGGAGGAAGCATCCACAACCTCCCTGGGCAACCTGTTCCAGTTGAAGAAGAGGTGACCTCATTGCTGTCTACAACTACCTGAAGGGAGGCTGTAGCCAGGTGAGGCTGGACTTTTCTGCCAAGCAACCAGCAACAGCTGGATGCTAGGTTGGACTGGATGGTCTTGCAGGTCTCTTCCAACCTGGTTGAATCTGTGAAGTGATGGTTTTCACATCAAACAAGGGCAGCACAGTGTTTTGTTACACAAACTCTGAGCTCTCTCTGAAATAATTTGTGCCCAACAGGTAGAAAGAGAGGTAGAAATACAGCTGAGGCTGTTCTCAGGTCTCTCTCATTTCTGTGCCAGCAAACCCAAGCTCCAATACTGAGCACTCAGCATCTCACAGCATTCATAGAATCGATCAGGGTTGGAAGGGACCACAAGGATCATCAAGTTCCATCTCCCCTTCTCTCATCTCTGCTCAGAGCAAACATGGGAAATATCTATTTTTGCAACTGGATCTGAAAACCCTTGCTATTTCTTCTTAAAAGCTAGCTTCAGACAGGCCACATCAGGACTGGCAGTCCTTGTCCCCAGGATGGGTCAATGTGCTCCTGCAAGCAGAGCTACTGTGATTGCTAGGACGTGTTCCATTTCCTAGTGTGAAAGAACAGCTTAAGAGGCACCCAAGCTTGTGTCACTTGGATTTGGAGACTTGTTTACAGCTTGCAGACCCAGCAGCCTAGGCAGACCTTGTGATGGTTTGGGTGTTACATGCCCCCTCACCCCCTACACTTAAGAAAATCACCCAGACTAGACTCGGCTGAGCTGGAAATTAAGGAATGAAGCTTTCTATTTACAGCTTAGCACAATGTGCAAGCAGATACTTACAGGATCTACAGCTAGAGACAGAAAAGAGACAAGTTAAAGGTAATACAGAAACACAACAGCCCTCCCAGAAAACAGAGCCCCCAGGAGGGGCTCCCAACCACCCTAACACCTCTTTTTCACCCCTCTACCTTATCCCAGACTTTGTCTTACGTTCAAGGTGAGTTTGGAGAATCGGCCAGGGGGGTTAGAAAGCAGAGGGATTAGTTACACAGACAGTTAGGGAGAGAAGGGAGGCAGTCAGAGACACACAGCAGCTCTATTACTTATGTTTGTATTCTTGTTTTCATCCCTTTCAGCAAACCTATGAATGCAGCAGCCATCACCATTGTTTCCTTTTCACAGCCTAGCACCTAATTGCTCCCACTAAAATATCCCAACTAGGCTCAAACCAGCACAGACCTGTGGTGGACATTTATAATTTGTGCCACCAGGCTGTGAAAGTTCTGTCCAAAAGTGGGGACACAGCAAGTCGTACTTGGCAGAACAGGCTGTCCTTTGCCCTTCTCAGGCCATGATCCCATTCCTTAATCCTAGTATGATATCACTGCCTTGCCCTACCCCAGATTTAACAGGAGAACAGCATGATGGCATCGCTCACCAATGCATCCAGACAAACGTGCTGTTCATCACTAGAAATGCTGGACTGAGGATTTCCTGCTTCAATCACACCATCTCCAAGGAAATGTACAGAAATCCCAGGCAAGTAGTCTCCAATGCCCCCCCAGTTCCCCCCAGCACACAGCCAGGCAGCAGTTATTAATCCTCAGATCCATTTAAAAGTTCTGCAAGAATAACCTCCCATTTCATTAAGCTTGGAGGTCTCTTCCAACCTGGTTGATTCTATGATTCTATACTACATGCTTGATATCCTGCAGTAAGCTTCCAAGAGACACTCCCATTATGTTAATATCCTATTAGCATTTTTCATTCACAAATTATAGCATTACAGAGTCTCTTATAGCATATATTTTTTAAAGTCCATAAGTGTTTGAGCCAAGGAACAATCATAGAATCAACCAGGTTGGAAGAGACCTCCAAGATCATTCAGTCCAACCTAGCACCCAGCCCTGGCCAATCAACCAGACCATGGCACTAAGTGCCTCATCCAGGCTTTGCTTCAACACCTCCAGGGACAATGACTCCACCACCTCCCTGGGCAGCCCATTCCAATGCCAATCACTCTCTCTGCCAACAACTTCCTCCTACCATCCAGCTGAGACCTCCCCTGGCACAGCTTGAGACTGTGTCCCCTTGTTCTGTTGCTGCTTGCCTGGCAGAAGAGCCCAACCCCACCTGGCTACAGCCTCCTTTCAGGAGGATGGGGGGACTGGAGGGAATGGCTTATGAGGAGAGGCTGAGAGACCTCGGGCTGTTTAGTCTGGAGGAGACTGAGAGGGGATTTAATCAGTGTTTATAAACATCTGAGGGCTGGTCAGGAGTTGGGGGACAGGCTCTGCTCACTGCTCCCTGGGATAGGACAAGGAGCAATGGGTGTAAGTTGCAGCACAGGAGGTTCCACCTCAACACGAGGGGGAACTTCTTTACTGTGAGAGGGCTGGAACAGGCTCCCCTGAGAGGTTGTAGAGTCTCCTACCCTGGAAATTTCCAAGGCCTGTCTGGATGTGTTCCTCTGTGATCTGTGCTAGATTGTGTGGCCCTGCTCTGACAGAAGGGCTGGACTCAATGATCTCCTTGGGTCCCTTCCAACCCCTAATATCCTGTGATCATTGATTAACTTCAACATCAATTCTAGATGAATGCAATGCCCCTTCTCCAGAAGGCACTGTGCAGCCTTAAGATTTCCACAAGTGAGGACATTTAAGGGCAGCATTTCTCTGAAAACAGCAAATTTTGAAAACCTTCTTTTGCTTATGTTTTATCCCAGGGTGAAGGGAAAGACCCAGGCCAGGCAGCTGCTGCTTTCTGTCAAGAAACTCTACCACGTTCGAAGTTTAGAGTCCACTTCGTGTGCTGCTTTTTTGCTGCTACAGCTGATCCACACACATAGAATCAACCAGGTTGGAAGAGACCTCCAACATCATCCAGTCCAACCCAGCACCCAGCCCTAGCCAGTCAACCAGACCATGGCACTAAGTGCCTCAGCCAGGCTTTGCTTCAACACCTCCAGGGACAGTGACTCCACCACCTCTCTGGGCAGCCCATTCCAATGCCAATCACTCTCTCTGGCAACAACTTCCTCCTAACATCCAGCCTAGACCTCCCCTGGCACAACTTGAGACTGTGTCCCCTTGTTCTGTTGCTGGTTGTCTGGCAGAAGAGACCAACCCCACCTGGCTACAGCCTCCCTTCAGGTAGTTGTAGACAGCAATGAGGTCTGCTCTGACCCTCTTCTCCAGGCTGCACACCCCCAGCTCCCTCAGCCTCTCAGTCCTTGAGCACTCAAGCTCGATGTGCTTCCCAGCAGGCAGAGTAAAAAAGATCAGTCCGAAGTATCACATTTGGGGAGTGGAGGGGTGAGGAGCAAGTGGAAACACATGCAGCATTATTCAGAGGGCTGAACTGGAGCCATCAGTTTCCCATGACTCGCATGCTAGCCTGCCTTCAGACAGATAGGTCTGAAATAAAGCTTGGCAGCAGTTCCAATTTAGGATTAAAATAACCTCTTTGTGTCATCCCATGGCAAGAGCAGTGGGCACTTCTGTGCTCTGCCAGCCACTCTGTCCCTCTGCTGGCGCAGATCGCATGAGGTCTGGCTTCTTTTGAACAAACAGGAGGCAAGAAATGGCCTTTTCCACTCCCTTCTGGTGTCTTCAATACAGGAGAGATATGGACCTGTTGGAGTGGGGCCAGAGGAGGCCACAGCAATGATTGGAGGGCTGGAAGCCCTTTGCTGAGAGATTTGGGATTCTTCAGCCTGGAGAAGAGACGGCTCCAGGGAGACCTTGTGGCCTTTCAGTGCTTAAAGGGAGGCTGTAGCCAGGTGGGGTTGGTCTCTGCTGCCAGGCAACCAGCAACAGAACAAGGGGGGACAGCCTCAAGCTGTGCCAGGGGAGGTCTAGGCTGGATGTTAGGAGGAAGTTGTTGGCAGAGAGAGTGATTGGCATTGGAATGGGCTGCCCAGGGAGGTGGTGGAGTTGCCATCCCTGGAGGTGTTGAAGCAAAGCCTGGATGAGGCACTTAGTGCCATGGTCTGGTTGATTGGCTAGGGCTGGGTGCTAGGTTGGACTGGATGATCTTGGAGGTCTCTTCCAACCTGGTTGATTCTATGATTCTAAAGGGGACAATCAGAAAGCTGGGGAGAGACTTCTTAGCAGGGCCTCTTGTGACAGGAGAAGAGCTGATGGCATTACTCTAAAAGAGTAAGATTTAGATTAGATAGGAGGGATAATTATTTTTCTGTTGAGGGTTTTTTTTTTACACTGAGGTTGGTGAGACATTGGCCCAGGTTCATAGAGTCATAGCCTCTCCTGCCCACCTGGGCACACTGCTGCCTCACGTTCAGCCTGCTACCCACCAGTACCCTCAGGTCCCTTTCTGCCTGCCTGCTCTCAGCCACTCTGTCCTCAGCTGTAGTGCTGCTTGGGGTTGTTGTGGCCAAAGTGCCTACTCTTAGCCTTGTTCAATCTCATCCCATTGGCCTCTGCCCACCCATCCAGCCTGGCAAGGTCCCTCTGCAGGGCTCTCCTACCCTCCAGCAGATCCACACCTGCTCCTAGCTTGGTGTCATCTGCAAACTTACTGGTCCCTCGGTCCTGATCATTGATAAAGATATTGAACAGGTCTGGGCCCAGCACTGATCCCTGGAGAACACCACTAGTGACAGCTGCCAACTGGATGTGGCACCATTCACATATGTTGCCCAGAAAGGTGGTAGATGGCTTCATCCCTGGAACCAATCCCAGGGAGGGTTGTCTGAGGCCATGGGCAACCTGCTCTAGCTGCAGCTGTCCCTGCTCACTACAGGAGGGTTGGACTAGATGACCTTCAAAGGTCTCTTCCAACCCAGAGCATTCTATGAGCCTATAACCTGCAGCAGGCACAAGTCCATACGGAGAAGGTCTGTGTTATGTGGGAGCATGAGACTGCGAAAGCATTCAGATCACCCCCAAAAAGTTATGAAACTTGCAGTTAAAGATCAGCTTCTCAAGGGCTGCTATTGCAAGAGAATCTGGCTTTTCATTTAAAAATAGATTTAATTGCCCAATTATGAAGGCCTGAGTGTTTGAGAACAAGAACTCAATGTTCACAAGCCAGTTAGCAAATAAAGACCCTGAGGTTTCTTTATGTGTGTGTATATATATAAGAGTTACAACTGAGGCCTGACTCATGGTTTTCAAATTCTTGGAGGTAGCAAAGTCAGTAATTCTGTAGTCTCTTGTGGATTGGGACTTTCATGACTTCCTCTACACAGAGCTAAGAAAAGTTCCACACAAGCCTTTCAACCCCTTAGCTTGATGACATGGGAATCTGCTTCACTGACTGCAGTCCAGGCAAAGCTGGTCTGTGAACTTCTGCAGGAGAGACTGATGAATAATACATCTGGCTGCTTTCAGCAAAGTCACATCTCCGGTGAAAAGCAAAGGCAGGGACCCACCTTGAGACCTGCTGAGCATCAGGTCAGATCTCAGCAATGCAAACCCACATCCAGGGGCAGAGCCTGGCCTGAAGCACACAGAATGCCGAAAGCTTTGCTTCAAACGTGCCACTTAACTTTCCAAGTGTGATTTACCTGCATTGACTTCCACTTTTGGATACTATCTTTCAGCACAGCATTTGTCATATCTAACGCTGCTGCACCACTTCCAAACACCCAAAGGTTGTGAAATGCTTAAGGAACAGGATCCTAGAGGAGTTTCAGCACTACCTACACAGTGGACTGGGAGTGGCTGAGCCTCCAGCACTCCTGCTACCCAAAGTATTAACCATACACAAGGACAAACAAATGAGTAATCCAGAAACAGTGACTCACCTGTGCCACACAATGCTGACATCCACAGCATGGAGTAAGCTGTGGCCAGGGGTCTCCTTCTCAGGGAAGCAAACAAGATGCAGGGCTGATAGGTCAGCTTTGCAGGAGTTGTCTCCTCTCCTTGCTGATGCTTGGTCATTACAATTCATGCTGTGGGCCAGCTCCATTTCCCACAGGCCAGTGCTCTCCAGAGCAGAGTATGCTGCACCTGCAAGTTGATAAGGCTGCTTTATGATCTGTGGTGGCTGGTTTTAATTAAAGCTGCCTCCTCTGCATCGCTTCCAGCCTTGCACAGACAAGAACACAAATGATTTCATCTCCTCTGACCCACCAGATGCCAAGCTCACAATTATGAGCTGCCATTAATAAGGAAGCTGGATAAAAAGAACTCAGGAGAAGATATACAGAGACAGCAAACTACCCCCTCCACTTCACTGCACTGACTAAGCAAAAAACTGCTGAAGCACTTTACCTTCAAACATCCCCATCTCCAGAGCTCCTGGAGGGCAGCAGCAGAGGATAATGAGAAGTCAGATCAGGCAAAGCACCCACTTGCAGTCACTTCTGGGGCAGCAGACAGCTTTTAATCCTTTAAACTAACCAGACAGGTCCCTATCAGAGTGTTTCTTCCTTGCAGGAGTCCATGCTTAATTCCCACTGACACTTGCTGGGTGGGGATGTGTAGATTAAGAGGCCAGCACCACCTGGAGTCACATTTCTAGTTGCTCCACCACTTCTCCGCAGCTGGGACTGAGGACATTAAATAGGCCTTGACCACTCTCACCTGGGCCACACATTTCTTTGTCCAAGAGCCCCTTGATCATGGCCTAGCTATGTTATGGGCTATGCCTGGTCCCTATTCCACTGACTTGCTGCCTCTCCTTCCAGAATTGATCTCAACCTGGACCTGCTGCTTTGTGTGATCATGAGGCTGTGTGGAACCTGCTGCTGCAGTCGTTCAGCCCTGTCACCTTGCTTGTGTTGGTGTGAGTATCCTCAGCTCCTGGCTTGGGCTAGGAGAACCTTATCTAGCTAGTTGTCTCTTTTATGAGGCACTCACAAGGAGAAACCCCAAGCTGGCTGGTGGATTTGGGGGTCCCAGGGCCCATGCTGTTAAGCTAAAAGTCATGGTTTTGCTCCCTGACCTGACACTGGCAGCACCTGTTGAGGTTAAAACAATATGTAGGTAGTTTTTGCACAAAGCCAGCCTCAAATCAAAGCTTTCCACAAGCACCAAAGTCCTGTCTCATGTTCTTCTCACCTTTATGCTGTTTTTACAACACACAAGGCTCAAGCAAGCCAGCTTATCTTGAAAGCACCTTGATGTAGCCAGGTGGGGTTGGTCTCTTCTCCCAGGCAAGCAGCAACAGAAGAAGGAGACACAGTCTCAAGTTGTGGCAGGGGAGGTCTAGGCTGGATGTTAGGAGGAAGTTGTTGTCAGAGAGAGTGATTGGCATTGGAATGGGCTGCCCAGGGAGGTGGTGGAGTTGCCATCCCTAGAGGTGTTGAAGCAAAGCCTGGCTAAGGCATGATCATGGTCTGGTTGATTGGATAGGGCTGGGTGCTAGGTTGGACTGGATGATCTTGGAAGTCTCTTCCAACCTGGTTGATTCTATGATATGTAAAAATGACCCCCCCCCCCCCAGACTCTTGACCCTGTATTTCAGGTGAGGAAGTCAAGCAGCAGGACCTTGCTTTCAGGGCCATCTTTGACAGAGACAGTATTTGACCATTGGAGCACCAGGTCATGGAAGGATAATGTTCTTGTGTGCAGAGTGGGAAGCTGTCTTATTCCCCATGTATCTAGGACAGCAGAAGACAGGGGTGCTGACAGATTTCCTCAGCTCTCAGGTCATTCCTCCCAACTTCCCTATGCTTGAGGGCCCTTAAAATTGAGATTGCCAGCACCACAGCTGCAGTCAACTGCAAACTCCCTGTTGAGGGTCATGGTGGGAAATGTCAGTCTGCAGCAGAATTTATGGCAGGCTCGATGGTGCTGTGCACCAAGACATCTTAGTCATGCAGACATGTGAATAAGGAATATCAAACCTCTAAGTCCTGGAGCTGATGAGACAGCTTTATGGTCCCTTCAGGATAGCAGGCAGTTTCATCTCCTTAATGTGTGGGATGCTCTGTGTCTTATTTTTTTCTCTGTCTCCAGTGTTGTCATAGAAGCAAGTAACATATTTTTCTGCTACAGATCTACTTTGGTACATCCCAAGCTGGTACATTTTGTGCTTGGATTCTGTCTCCAGAGGACAAGAACAGCAATTTCAAACCCATCTGAACTTTTGGGATATCACAACATGCTTGCACATTTTAAAAGGACTGGTGGCCTTCCTCTAGAGTCAACAGATCCAAGAGGAGAGAGATGGTACCAGACAATGTGGCTGTGCTTAGGTTTTGGTTTGGTTTTAAATGCATAATGAAAAATTACTGTGTTGGAAAATCCCAGGTGCTTTTAGAAGTGAATTGTGCATTCATCCTTTAATACAGAGGTGAGGAAAAGGCCTCCCATGAGTAGGAAGTAGCTGCAATTTGACAGAAATAAGATGAAAAATCCCACCTCCACGCTTGGGAAACATAGAATCATAGAATCAACTAGGTTGGAAGAGACCTCCAAGCTCATCCAGTCCAACCTATCTCTATAAATTACTCTTTCTGTTGTTTTGATTTAGTGGTTTTTTTAATTTCCTTGCTTTGCTGTGCAAAACTTTCTGTGGTAAATAATGAAATGATAGAAGTATTGCTGGTGCTGCCAAACCTTGCTGTGTTCTTTTCTGACACATTTTCAGTAGTGCTTTCTGAGTCCCAACAAGACATTCTCATTGAGCTGCCTTCAGCAAAGCTCAGGTCACAGTTGTATCTTATTCATAGAATCAACCAGGTTGGAAGAGACCTCCAAGATCATTCAGTACAACCTAGCACCCAGCCCTGTCCAATCAACCAGACCATGGCACTAAGTGCCTCAGCCAGGCTTGGCTTCAACACCTCCAGGGAAAGTGACTCCACCACCTCCCTGGGCAGCCCATTCCAATGCCAATCACTCTCTCTGCCAACAACTTCCTCCTAACATCCAGCCTATACTTCCTTCGGCACAACTTGAGGCTGTGTCCCCTTGTCCTGTNCAGGCCAGGGTGCCATTGGCCCTCTTGGCCACCTGGGCACACTGCTGGCTCATCTTCAGCCTACTATCTACCAGTACCCCCAGGTCCCTTTCTTCCTGGCTGCTCTCCAGCCACTCTGTCCCCAGCCTGTAGTGCTGCTTGGGGTTTTTGTGGCCAAAGTGCAGAACCCTGCACTTGGCCTTGTTAAATTTCATCCCATTGGCCTCTGCCCACCCATCCAGCCTGTCCAGGTCCCTCTGCAGGACTCTCCTACCTTCCAACAGATCAACACCTGCTCCTAGCTTGGTGTCATCCACAAACTTACTGATGCTGGACTCAATCCCCTCATCCAGATCATCAATAAAGATATTGAACAGGACTGGGCCCAGCACTGATCCCTGGGGAACACCACTAGTGACTGGCTGCCAACTGGATGTGGTGGCTCTGGGAGAAGCTGTACCTCACTACACTCATCTGAAAGATAGGGTTGCAGTGTTTCAGCTTAAGATCTAAGCCCTCCAGGCTTTGCTCAAAGCTTGCTGTTGTGATGACTCAAATGAGCACTTCTGCCAGTGGTCTAGCAGGAATTGTGTACCATGCTTGCTGTGTATTGTAGCTGAGGGAACATTTTCCATAACATATGGACCTTCCATTTCTGTTTATAACAAGGCATGGCATTTCCAAGAGCAGAACTGCCTCCCATGTCAAAGCAAAACCAACCACCCAGGAGATGAAGAATTACTCAAAGCTATCTCAGAACAGAAGGCTTTTCTCACCAGAGAAATGAATGCCAGAATAAACACAACTGCTACCCTAAACACAGAGGTCCATGCAAAATTCATACTCACTCAGCTTCCTGGATCCCACCAGGTGCTATCACCTGTGTGATAGCACCAAAGTGAAGCAAGTAGCACCCAGGTGGTCCAACCTCCTTCACCAACCTATTCATCCTGCACAGGCACATCTGTGAAAGTGACGGATGGAGACCGTATTCCTCTCCTGCATGCAGACACTTGCTTTGTGCTCTGCCTGACCAGAGGTTGGCAGCCTAGCATCATTCCTCTGTCTGGTCCCCTCTAAAAGACTCTGGTTCCCTTCCCAAATTGTTGCCCACGCTCTGCACTGTCTCTGCAGGCACTTTGTGGGCTCAGCATGGGAAGAGCCAGAGCTCCTACTGCTTTCATCCAATCTTTGGCACGAGTCCCTGCACAACTCTGGCTTCTGCTGCCTCCCCTCACACATCTTCACACCTCGATGAGGTGTGTGGAGGCTGTGCTGACAGTTCCATGCAGCACTCAGAGCACCTGCTCCTCCAGATAGCCTTTTTCTGGCTGAAGAAGGAAACAGGAGGTGCTGATCCTTGGGGGGGGGGGGGGGGGAGGGGGGGGGCGGTGGGGGGGGGGGGGGGGGGGGGGGGCATGAACCTCCTGTCTCCCACTGCTACTTGCAATTATCTCTGCCTGCAACAGCTTTGGCGTGAACTCAGGCTCAGGTAAAGCTGCTCTTGCTTTTTCCAGGGGACCTATGAGCAGATTTTGGCTTGTCTCTACCACGAGGAAGAGATTGTCTCCCTGCACTTGGCACTGGTGAGGCCACACTGCAAACAGGGGGTTCAGGTTTGGGCCCTCAGAATCATAGAATCAAGCAGGTTGGAAGAGACCTTCAAGATCATCCAGTTCAACCTAGCACCCAGCCCTATCCAGTCATCTAGACCATGGCACTAAGTGCCTCATCCAGGCTTTGCTTCAACACCTCCAGGGATGGTGACTCCACCACCTCCCTGGGCAGCCCATTCCAATGCCAATCACTCTCTCTGACAACAACTTCCTCCTAACATCCAGCCTAGACCTCCTCCAGCACAGCTCGAGGGGCACCTTGCTCCAGGCTAGCCTTACTTAAAGCAATAGAGTGGGATTAGGTCCCTTCAGAGCCACCTGGAGAGATTTCCAACCTCCACTGTTCAAAGATGAGGTGATTTGATCCAAAACCATCATTGTAAGTTTCTTGGAAGGCCTTGTCAACACCTTTTTGGCTGAGCTCTGTCAAAAAACTTATGTCTCCAAAGAGGCATCATAACCATCCTCCATTGCCTGCCTCTTCAGCAAAGTATTTCCCAGGCAGCAGTCTAGTTTACCACTTAATTTACTTTCTTTTTATGTTTTCCCATAAAGCAATATCCCAATCTTTTTGAAGTTTCACTCTTCTGTGTGGCAGAAAGCAGAAATTAGAGAGGATGAAAGCCAAACATGGAAGAATCGGGAAGCAGAGTCACTGAGTTAGCCCAGGGTTGCTGTCACATCCATTATTACTCATTACAGTAACCTCCTGCAGGCTAATGAACACATGTCCTGTTAGTCCTGAAGTCACCATGGGCAAAATAAAAAGCTCTGGACAGTTCTAGGAAGGGGTCTCAGTTTTGAATCAGTTTTACATCACAGCCTATTTTCAGTCAGTGCTGCTTGTTTGGGTTCTTCCCAGAGCTGCTGTTATGGGAAACACAAATTCTTCCCTATAGAATCACAGAATTAACCAGGTTAGAAGAGACCTCCAAGATCATCCAGTCCAACCTAGCACCCAGCCCTAGCCAATCAACCAGACCATGGCACTAAGTGCCTCAGCCAGGCTTTTCCTCAACACTTCCAGGGATGGCAACTCCACCACCTCCCTGGGCAGCCCATTCCAATGCCAATCACTCTCTCTGCCAACAACTTCCTCCTAACATCCAGCCTAGACCTCTCCTGGCACAACTTGAGACTGTGTCCCCTTCTTCTGTTGCTGCTTGCCTGGCAGAAGAGACCAACCCCACCTGGCTACAGCCTCCCTTCAGGGAGTTGCACACAGCAATGAGGTCTGCCCTGAGCCTCCTCTTCTGCAGGCTGCACACCCCCAGCTCCCTCAGCCTCTCCTCACAGGGCTGTGCTCCAGGCCCCTCATCAGGTTTGTTGCCCTTCTCTGGACACCTTCCAGCATCTCAACATCTCTCTTGAATTGAGGAGCCCAGAACTGGACACAGCACTCAAGGTGTGGCCTGAGCAGTACTGAGCACAGGGGCAGAAGAACCTCCCTTGTCCTGCTGGCCACACTGCTCCTGAGCCAGCCCAGGATGCCATAGGCTTTCTTGCCCACCTGGGCACACTGCTGCCTCATCTTCAGTTACTCTCTACCAGTACCCCCAGGTCCCTCTCTGCCTGGCTGCTCTCAGCCACTCTGTCTCCAGCCTGTAGTGCTGCTTGGGGTTGTTGTGGCCGAAGTGCAGAACCCTGCACTTGGCCTTGTTAAATCTCATCCCATTGGCCTCTGCTCAGCCATGCAGCTTGGCAAGGTCCCTCTGCAGGGCTCTCCTACCCTCCAACAGATCCACACCTGCTCCTAGCTTGGTGTCATCTTTTGTTGTTGTTTTGTTTTGCCTTGGAAAAGAGCTTTTTGGCAAAACAAAGACTGGTGGCTTTTGTTTTGCAAAGCTCGCTGACCTTGTGCTAATGAATGGTGTTTGAAGGCAGAAGACAGAGCCTCATGCTGAGCTGAACAACGAGCAGCCTGCAATTTAAAACGTGCTACTGCTAAATTTCACATGTTCAGCTTTAAACTTCAAGGTTTCCATGGGACCAGGAGGTCACTCCACTGACTATATTTATCTCTTTAAAATTAACAGAAAGGAAAAAAAACCCAGAGCCTTTTGCCCTCAAATTGGAACACAAGGTCAGGATGATAAGTGGTGCTGGCAGGGCTAAGGGAGCCTGGCTACATCCAAGGCTCCTTGCAGCTCAAGTCATCACCATCAACATTCTGGCACCGCCCTGAACTCCCATAAGCTCTATCCAGTGGGCTGGAAAACGATGTTCTTCTTGTGTCTTGAGTCATTGCCCTGCTGTAGATAAAGTCCCCATGAAATGCAAGAAGAAAAAGTAATTAAATAATCAAAAGCAGTGTGCTCAATCTTTCCTGTCAGTCCTTGGCATGGGAGTGCTTAAAACATTGGGAGGAAAATACTTGTTTGTTTCCAGAAGCTCTGGGGAACAGTGATGTGAAATCTGGGAGGGATTCAAAGGCTCTCCTAGAAAATGGCACTTGTCACATGTCCAGATATTCCTCTGATCCAAGGAGCTGCTGCTGCTAGAGGGCCAGGCCATCACTTCAGCCTTTTACCTGTGGTGGGTCTGTTCTAACCTCTCTTTGGAGGCATAACTGCTATAGAATCACAGACTGGTTTGAGTTGGAAGGGACCTTTAAAGGTCACTTAGTCCAACCCACCCCTGCAGTGAACAGGAACATTTTCAGCTAGATCAGGTTGTTCTGTGTCTGGTCCAACCTGACCAACCTGAGTAGCAATCTTTGTGCTGAAGAGAAAATAGATCCTCACACACTTTTGGCATCCCTGCTCTCTGCTCTCCTTTGCCCTGCTCAGCTCTAGTCAGGCTGAGGCTGGATCACCTCTGTAGGGTAACCAGCACAAAACCATCTGGAAAAAAAAGGGATGCTGAGCTGAGGTTCCTGTGAGCTGGAGGACAATAAATGGCTCAGGTATTACCACAAGCCAACACTCCACAAAATGTTATTTTTGTCTTTCTAACAGACATGTTCAGACTTTAAAGCATCTAAAATGCCAGAGCAACTTAGAGAGACAGGCAACTCCTGCAGAGAGCCTATCAGAAGCTGCAAAGATGCTGAGGGCACTGGAGCATCGCTGTGAGAAGGAAAGGCTGAGAGCCCTGGGGCTGTTCATCCTGGAGAAGAGCAGCCTGAGAGAGGATTTTGTCAGTGTTGATTCGAATTTCAATGCTCAGCGAGAGCTAAAGGGTGTGGGGCAAGAGCATGGGGCCAGACTCTTTTCAGTGATAGGACATGGGGCAACAGCTACAAACTGGGACCCAGAAAGTTCCACCTGAAGAGGAGGAAAAAATTCTTTGCTGAGAGGGTGCCGGAGCCCTAGAGCAGCTGTCCAGAGAGGTTGTGGAGCCTTCTTCTCTGGAGAGATACCAAAACTGCCTGGAGTTGTGCCAGGGGAGGTCTAGGCTGGATGTCAGGAGGAAGTTGTTGGCAGAGAGAGTGATTGGCATTGGAATGGGCTGCCCAGGGAGGTGGTGGAGTAGCCATCCCTGGAGGTGTTGAAGCAAAGCCTGGCTGAGGCACTTAGTGCCATGGTCTGGTTGATTGGATAGGGCTGGGTGCTAGGTTGGACTGGCTGATCTTGGAGGTCTCTTCCAACCTGGCTGGTTCTATGACATTGTGATCCTGGGCAAGCTGCTGTGAGTGACACTGCTTTAGCAGGGGGTTAGACTTGATGACCTCCAGAGGTCCCTTCCAACCTCCACCATGTTTGGATCCTGTGATTCTGTGTGACTGTATCTTTAGTAATTAAATTCATGCTGTGAGAGTCAGTCTGGAGATGATCAAAGAGTTGATGTTCCTTGTTCATTAGATAATGTAATCACTATTCCCAAGTGAAAACTGAGAATGAGGCCTTGGGGATAGTGGCTGGGCTGCAGGAGATGCTGGACTCAGCTGGAGCAGAAGGTGTACAAGGCATCCTCAACCTTCTCAGCTTCCCTGTTTCGGTGCTGCTGCTGATCTCAGCCAAGTGAGAAGTCCTGGACTCTGGCTTACTGCTGAGTTTTCCAGACCACTCAGTGTGGATATAGGCAGGAACTTGATGCCTACAAGCACGCAGAGCAGCTGGAAAAACCCATCCCTGTATTGTGCCAAGCCTCCTCAGCCTGCAAATAGAGGTGATGACTCTGAAGCTGCCAGGGGAACGAGAACAAAATGCTCCGTCTCCTAAGTACCACCAGGCTAAACCACAGCAGCTGAAGGTCCTACCATGGGCCAAGGTTCCCCCATGGGGCTGCAGATGAGGCTGTTGAGTTTGAGGCTGCTCACTGGCATTTGGAAGGAATGTGTTCCACCAGTGGAAATTTTGTGGCCAAAAGAGATAGAGAGGGAAGAGCCAGTTCAACTTCTGCCTTTCTCTACAGAAGGTAAACTTAGAAACAGGACTTAGAGGCATAATTTAGAAAGCCAAGATAAAAATCAAGCCAGCTGCTTCCTCCTGACCTTTTTCTGTATGATCATTCCTCACCAGGACAGCTGCATGGACCAAGGGCCATGTTTTGAGTGCAGGTTTCCCTGTCTAAGCCATGAAACCCACCAAGTGCAATTTTTGACCATGTAATTTGTCCTCCCCAAACAGACTCAAAACCCAGTGAAGCAGGGAACAACAGGATGTGAATTGTGGAGCATTTGTGTGCACACAGACTTTGTTGACAAGTAGTATCCACAGGATGGTCTGATGAGACCCTTGGCAACTAATTTATCAAGGATTTTTTCACAGGATTGTAACTGTCAAGTCATAGAACCATAGAATGCATTATGTTGGAAGAGACATTTTAAGGTCATCTAGTTCAACCTGGGGGTTGAACTAGAGCAGAGACATTCCCAATGAGATCAGGTTGCTCAGAGCCCCATTAAGTCTGATGTTAAATGTGTCCAAGGATGGAGCCTCCACCACTTCCCTGAGGAATCTGTTCCAGTATTCTACCACTCTTGTAGTAAATAACTTCTTCCTACTGTCCACCCTCAATCTACCCTTTCCCAGTTCAAAATCACTGCTAAATGCCTTTGTAAAAGTCCTTCTCCATCTTTTCTCTGGGCCCCCTTTATGTACTGGAAACCTGCTAGAAGCTCTCCCCAGATCCTTCTCCAGTCCAGGCTGAACAACCCCAACTCTCTCATCCTATCTTCACAGGAGAGGTGCCCCTGCCCTCTGATCATCTTTGTGGCCCTCTTCTGGATGCCCTCCATGAGGTCCATGTCTTCTTATGTCGAGAGCTGCAGGCCCATTTCTCCAGTCTGTTGAGTTCCCTTTGGATGGCAGCACACAGATCCAGTCCATCACCCTCTCCTCCCAGCCTTATGTCATCAGCAGATTTGCTGAAGGTGCTCTCTGCCCCATCCTTCAGGTTGTTAAGAAAGGTGTTAAACAGGATTGGCCCCAGTATTGACCCTGGAGTGCAGCACCAGTGATGAGCCTCCAGCTAGGCTATGTGCCACTGGTCACAGTCCTTAGACACCCATGACAAAATCACCCATGCTGGCTTGTAACCCTTACCCACAAGCTCTCAGCTGGCTCATCACCCATCCCTGGGCGTATCTCCAGCTATCCTCTCTGCCTCTTCACACAAAGCAACTCCCCCTCCTGGGCTGCCCTTCCCAAATGCTCTCCAGTTCATGTTGCTTTCCATATGCTCATAGCCCTGCAATTCATGCAGACTTCCTATTTCTCCTGTTGCTTCCTGTGCTGTGTCCATGCCTCCCGTGAGTACATTCCTCTCACCACATCTATTCACTGCTTTGCTGTCATCAAGCAGCTGTGAGGGCCAACATCAAAATAGCCAATCCATGTCCTCCAAGAGACAACCACCACGATAAGCTACCCCCCAAGTGCACATGGCAGAGGTCTGGACAACACATTGAAGGATTTCAGCTTGGTTGGTGGTCCAGGTGGGTTTTGCTGAGCACGAGGTGGGATTTAAGGGTATGGCAAGGAGCTCATCCTCCTTTTGAAGAGCCTGGACAGTTACAAACATCAGAGTTAATCTCCAGACAAGCACTTCAGGAACAGCAGCATTAAAACTCCATATCTAGCTTCAGTCAGCTCCCTCAGCTGCCGACCACTGGCTCACACAGGCTTTTCCTCTGAGCAGAGAGAGCTCAGTGGATGGATGTGCTCTGTGTCAACACTGGGATAAAAAGGCTTATGTGAGGATAGAAAATCTGTCCTGTGGGATCCCTTCCTCTTCAATGCAGAGCCCAGAAGAAGGCAAGAGGTGACCTTATGGTCCATGCCATAGGAAGTCCACATATGCCACCACTGTTGCTGTTTGGTTTCTACCACACATTTCTCAGAGACAGCTGCTGGCTGATGGTTCCTCAGACTTTTGCCAACTGGTCTGAGATCCTGCTTGTTGGACTTACAGAAATACTTATCATTCATAGCTGCAACGAGTCACTGAAGGCTGCATGGGGTCTAGAGTCTCTTTGGAGAGCCACAGCCTAGGCAGGTGGATAGTGGTGAAGTCCCTATCCCTGGAGGGGTTTCAAAGCCATGTAAATGTGGTGCTGAGGGATGTGGCTTAGTGGTGACCTGGCAGTGCTGGTTAACAGTTTGTGCTAGTTTGAAGCTAGCTAGAATGTTTAGGTGAGAAGAATTAGATTACAGGCTGTGAAAGGGAAACAATGCTGATGTCTACTTCACTCATAGGCTTGCTGAGATGGATAAGAAGAGTGAAAACATAGATAAGGCATTTGGGCACAGCCTGGGCTTTGAGCTGGATTTCTCTCTAACCTCACCTGCTGTCTCTCTGATTAATCCACCTGCTTCCTAACCCCCCTGGCCAACTCTCCATTCTTCCTTGGGGCACAAGGCAATGTCTGGGGTAAGGTAGAGGGATGGGAGAAAGTGCAAGGGTGGTTGGGAGCCTCTCCTGGGGACTCAGGTTTCTGGGAGGGCTGTTGTGTTTCTGTATTACCTTTTACCTTGTCTCTTTCTGTCTCTAGCTGTACATACTGTAAATATCTGCTTGTACATTGTGCTAAGCTGTAAGTAATAAGCTTCATTCAATTTCCAGAGCTGGCTGAGTTTAGTCTGGGTGATTTCCAAAGTGTGGGGGAGCAGGTAACACCCAAACCATCACACAGTTGGACTTGATGGTCTTGAAGGTCTCTTCCAGCCAAAATAATTCTGTGATTCACAACACTTTAGTAGCTTTATTTCTTTGGGCATGGTCATAATGCAGGGCTGCTGGGGGTCCATGCTGGAGCAGCATAAGGCAGCAGACAGAGCCATGCCACTCATGAGCATGTGCAGGAATTAACAGCTTCACCTCCCATCAGCCTTTCAATCCTCCGCTGAACCAGAACCGATCAGCGCATGATGAGGAAGAAGCAGGCCCTTGTGTTGACTTGGCATTAAGTGTTCCTCTAAAGATTAAATCAAGGATTCTTGTCAATAGGTGGAGCTGTCAATGGAGCTGAAGATAGCATAAACCTGTACTATGCCATATGCTGTCTAATTTTTGAGTGGGACACTGTTTTAGAGATACTACTGGAGCCCCCAACACAAGGATGTGCAACTGTTAGAGTGAGTCCAGAGAGGGGCCACAAAGATGCTCAGAGAGTTGCAGCAGCTCTGCTATGAGGACAGGATACAAGAGCTGGGGCTCTGCAGTCTGGAGAAGAGAAGGCTTCGAGGAGAGCTGATAGTGGCCTCCCAGTATCTGAAGGAGACCTACAGGAAGGCTGGGGAGGGACTATTGACAAGGTCTTGTAATGACAGGACAAGGGGGAATGGGTTTAAACTGGCAGAGGGGAGATTTAGACTGGATGTTAGGAGGAAGTTCTTTACAGTGAGGGTGGTGAGACACTGGCATAGGTTGCCCAGGGAGGTTGTGGATGCTCCCTCCCTGGAGGTGTTCAAGACCAGATTGGATGAGGCCTTGAGCAACTTGTTCTAGTGGGAGGTGTCCCTGCCTGTGCTGAAGGGTTGGAGCTGGCTGATCCTTGAGGTCCCTTCCAATCTAAACCATTCTATGATTCTACCAATAAAAATAAGTTAAGCAGCCTGTGGTTCACTTTTGGTGACATCCTTTCATTTGGGGACCAGTTAGCACCAGACTGATGTAACAAGCAGGCAGAGTGTGTCATTCCAAGACACTTCAACCCCACAGAGATCTCCTGCCCCCACTGCCAATACCTTGTTTGCAGTGCGATCAATGGCCTGGCAGTTCATCTCAATGCTCCATGGGAAAGTCATCACAGGAGGAAGCACAGAGAGGTCTGTTTTTGTCAGGCAGACTCTGGCAGCTTGTCAAACTGGCAGCTTTCAACTGCAGGCAAGAAGTCTTTTAGACTGGTTTCCTGTGGAAACAAGGTTATTACTATCAGACCAGAGTCAGCTTTAACCCACGATAGGTAGCAAGCTGCAGTAAAGATCCTAAAATCATTGAAATGCTCTGAAGTTTATAAAAAGAGAGAAAAGTGATGCTGTCAATGCTGACACCAAGGAGCTCCTTGAACCAAGTAGCCCAGACCTGGACCCAGTACTCCAGATGTGGCCTCACAAGGGCAGAGTAGAGGGGGAGGATAACCTCTGTCAAAATGCTGCTAGCCGTAGACTTCTTAATGCACCCTGGGAGACCACAAACCTTCTTGGCATTGAGGCCAAGAGACAGAGATTGTGCCTGAGAAGCAGTACATTAATATGACTAAATTCAGAGCTAGGAGCTAGAAAACAGCCTCAAAAGTGCTGTAACTTAAGGCAAGTGTTTAACACCATAAATGACAGGGAGGCCAGGGATGGAAAAGCCCATGATCCTTAATCACACGAGGACACCACCTAAGTAACAGGCTCTCATGCAGAAAAATAGTGTTCAGCTGAGATCCTGCAGGGATTTTTGTGCCATGGCTTAGTGTTTTTGCAGAGAAGAAGGACTGAAAGCTGGGTGAGTTGTTCATGGGTCTTCCTGCTTCAGCACAAATATATCTCACATTCAGCTGCGCTTGTCAGACCGAGGGAAGCGACCTCACTTGGCAACCCAAGTTCTATTTAGCCTGTAGCTAGAAATGTTTATAATTTGTTCTTGAAATCAGCCACAAGTATGTCATTGCACTGGAAAATATTCAGCTGGTGTCAGCTGAAGTATGGGAGGTGAGCAATTATCTCTTGAGGAGCCTGTGGGTTCAGGTAGATCTTGTATTGAAACACCCACCGCTCGCTGCAGTCTGGCCCATGGGAAAGGCTGAGCTGCTTTGTGATTGATTTTTACAACTCCTGGGAGTCAAATCATCCCTGCAACAGAGGATTTAATGAGAAGGACTGACCCATCCTGCTCCTCTTGCTGTTTGATGATGAAATTTTAACCAGCATCTCCACAGAAGACAAACCAGTGGTCAGGCAATTCCCTATAATTGATATTTCTATTGGATTTGCATTGCATCCCCTAGGGATTTCAAAGGCATTTCTAGCAGGACAAATGTGTGCCCTGCCTAGAAGACCTGTCCCATAATGCAATGGCATCCCCTAAAGCCACCAGTGTAGCTAAGTCATAGATGCTTACAACCATAGAATTGTTTTGGTTGGAAGAGACTCTTACTGTCATCAAGTCCGACCATCAACCCAGCACTGTCAGGTCACCACTAAACTCTGCCCCTCAGCACCATCTACACAGCTTTTAGATCCCTCCAGGGACAGAGACTTCACCACTGCCCTGGGCAGTCTGTTCCAGGGCTTGGCAGCACTCTTGGGGAAGAAATTGTTCCTAGTGTTCAACCTAAGCCTTCTATAGCACAACTTGTAATCATTTCCTCTTGTCCTCTCATTTGTTCCTTGCCAGAGAAGACCAAACCGCACCTGGCTCCAACCTCCATTCAGGAAGTTATAGAGAGCTAAAAGGTCTCCCCTCAGCCTCATTTTCTCCAGACTAAATAATACCAGTTCCCTTAGCTGCTCCTCATAAGTCTTGTGCTCTAGACCCTTTGATAGCTTCATTGCTCCTCTCTAGACCTGCTCCAGCACTTCAATGTCCTTGGAGATAGAGGCCCAAAACTGAACCCAGTATTCAAGGTGGTGCCTCACCAGTGGTGAGCACAGGGGGACAATCCCTGCCCTGGTGCTGCTGGTCACACTATTGCTGCTCTAGGCCAGGATGCTGTTCATAGAATCATAGAATCAACTAGGTTGGAAGAGAGCTCCAAGATCATCCAGTCCAGCCTATCATCCAGCCCTATCCAATCATCTAGACCATGGCACTAAGTGCCTCATCAAGACTTTGCTTCAATACCTCCAGGCACAGAGACTCCACCACCTCCCTGGGCAGCCCATTCCAATGCCAATCACTCTCTCTGACAACAACTTATTCTTAACAGCCAGCGTAGACCTCCCCTGGCACAACTTGAGACTCTGTCCCCTTCTTCTGTTGCTGGTTGCCTGGCAGAAGAGACCAACCCCACCTGGCTACAGCCTCCCTTCAGGTAGTTGTAGACAGCAATGAGGTCTGCCCTGAGCCTCCTCTTCTGCAGGCTGCACACCCCCAGCTCCCTCAGCCTCTCCTCACAGGGCTGTGCTCCAGGCCCCTCACCAGCTTTGTCGCCCTCCTGTGGACACCTTCCAGCACCTCAACATCTCTCTTGAATTGAGGAGCCCAGAACTGGACACAGCACTCAAGGTGTGCCCTGCCCAGTGCTAAGAACAGGGGCAGAAGAACCTCCCTTGTCCTACTGGCCACACTGTTCCTGATCCAGGCCAGCATGCCACTGGCTCTCCTGGCCACCTGGGTGACCTTCTTGGCCACCTGGGCACATGCTGGCTCATTCTCAGACAGCTGCCAACAAAACATACCAGGCAAATGAAATATTCTTAACAAAAATGAAGGTTGGAAGGGGTGCACCTAAACACCTTCCAGTCTCTCAGGACACTTGCCTTTGAGCCTCATACCCATCTGGAGTTAAGAGGGTAATGACCAGCACAGAACTTGAAGCAACTTGGCCCAGGCTCTGTCTTTTCTTTTTTTGCCTGAAATGGTGAGCTTCATTTTCTGCAACTCTAATTGATGGCATCAGGTTGTGATGGCAGCTTTCCATTTCAAAGGGTTGGTTTTGCTTTGGGAGATCGATCCCTTTTGAGTAATTTGTTCTTTGCAGCTACTGCAGATAGCAATGATCAGAATATTTAAAACAGTGGAATGCAGCTTTTCTGTCATGGCCAGAAAAAAGATAGATCTGGAAGATCAGAAAGCAATGGTGATGTGGTTAGATGTTAGAGCCTGTTCCTGACAAGCAGAGGTCATATTCCTAACTAGGATTGGGTTTGTAATAGGCCAAGAAAATACCTAATTTTGTTTTAAAATTTGAGAGGCTGAGGGAGCTGAGGTTGCTTAGCCTGGAGAAGAGGAGGCTCAGGGGTGACCTCATTGCTGTCAATGGGATGAGATTGAATAAGGCCAAGTGCAGGGTTCTACACTTTGGCCACAACAACCCCAAGCAGCACTGCAGGCTGGGGACAGAGTGGCTGAGAGCAGCCAGGCAGAGAGGGAGCTGGGGGTGTTGGTAGAGAGTAGCTGAAGAGCAGCCAGCAGTGTGCCCAGGTGGGCAGCAGAGCCAATGGCATCCTGGCCTGGATCAGGAACAGTGTGGCCAGCAGGACAAGGAAAGTTATTCTGCCCCTGTACTCAGCACTGGTCAGACCACACCTTGAGTGCTGTGTCCAGTTTTGGGCTCCTCAATTTAAGAAAGATGTTGAGATACTGGAAGGTGTCCAGAGAAGGTCAGCAAAGCTGGTGAGGGGCCTGGAGCACAGCCCTGTGAGGAGAGGCCATGGGAGCTGGGGTTGTTTAGCCTGTAAAAGAGGAAGTTCAGGGCAGACCTCATTGCTGTCTACAACTACCTGAAGGGAGGTTGTAGCCAGGTGGGGTTGGTCTCTTCTGCCAGGCAAGCAGCAACAGAACACAGAGACACAGTCTCCAGTTGTGGCAGGGGAGGTCTAGGCTGGATGTTAGGAGGAAGTTGTTGGCAGAGAGAGTGAATGGCATTGGAATGGGCTGCCCAGGGAGGTGGTGGAGTTGCCATCCCTGGAGGTGTTCAAGCAAAGCCTGGATGAGGCACTTAGTGCCATGGTCTAGTTCATTGGCCAGGGCTGGGTGCTAGGTTGGACTGGATGATCTTGGAGGTCTCTTCCAACCTGGCTGATTCTGTGATTCTGTGACATTTATATTATCTGAGTAATTACCAATGGGAGGATGCTCACCATGAAGCACAGGAGTTCTGGGCAGACATTTAATCTTCTAGCAGCTCTTATACCCAGGAGAGATAATTAAGGAGTCTTCATTTTCCATTCTAAATGGTACACAAATGCCGGACATTAAAACCAGAGAGACTTCCAAGAGAGAACATGTGGCTAGCATCAAACTTTCCTTTGGCACCCAGCCATCAGCAAGGTTCAGCAGAAGTTCACCAGTTCCCATTGTGTAAGGCTATTTGTTTAACATTTCTTTTGTCTGAAGTGGCCTTGTCAAATGAGATCTTTCCATCATTCTCATTTGGCTCTTCACTCCCATTCGAGCTGTCGCTCCCATAGAAGCAGTTTGACTTTAGGCTTTACAGGAATGTAAGCAGAGGCAGATTAAGTTTTTAAACATTAACAGTAACTTTTCGGCTTAATCATAAAAGCATCCTTCAAAAAGAGACTCTGCAGCCTCAGAATCTCAAGGTCTAGAACACTCAAAGACAATTCTATGCAGTGCTACAGGCTGGGGACAGAGCAGCTGGAGAGCAGCCAGAAAGAAAGGGACGTGGGGGTACTGGTAGATAGTAGCTGAAGATGAGGCAGCAGTGTGCCCAGGTGGGCAGGAGAGCCAATGGCATCCTGGGCTGGATCAGGAACAGTGTGGGCAGCAGGACAAGAGAGGTTCTTCTGCCCTTGTGTTCACCACTGCTTCGGCCACACCTTCAGTGCTGTGTCCAGTTCTGGGCTCTTCAATTCAAGAGAGATGTTGAGGTACTGGAATGTGCCCAGAGAAGGGCAATGAAGTTGGTAAGGAGCCTGGAGCACAGCCCTGTGAGGAGAGGCTGGGGGAGTTGGGGGTGTGCAGCCTGGAAAAGAGGAGGCTCAGGGCAGACCTCATTGCTGTCTACAACAAATTCAGCACTAGATAGATCTGGAAGCTCAACTCATTTCTGGCACAGTTTGCTCATCCCTCAAAACTTTTCCTTCCTCTTAAGCATTTTTCCACAGCAAACAAAATGCCATTTCTCTCTCATCTCCTTAACTGTCTCTATATCCCATTTGTCTTCTGAAAGTTCAGTTTCATTTCTTGGTGGCCTTGCACAAAGGCCTCATCAATGGATAGGATGCTATCATTGTATGGTAACTCAGTATCTTATAAACAAGCATTTGCAGAAGATGATACAGGCAGAGCAGACTTCTAGGAAGCTTCTTTGGATGAAAGAATTAAATGGCTGCAGCAAGAGCAGCTGCAATCAGCAGGGTTGTCTCTTCAAGGGTCAGTGCATCAGAGCAAGAATAAAAACGTGAGTTGATGCAAGAGATGTAAACATCCCCAGCAGGATCCTGTGGCAGCCCCACACCCCAAAAGCACAGCCCTCCTGGGGACACATCCTCTCCCCCACCCCAGCCAGTCGCTGCTGTTTCCCTTTTGCTGATCTCCAGAGAAAGGGAGGAGGAAATGAGTTGGGTTAATGCCCCCGGAGCCCCAAGCCACACAGCACACTCCTCATGTCGCTGCTCGTTCTGTCATCTGAGATCTGCAAGCCAGAGACAGGCATCGCCCTCATGGCAGGGACTGGAGTCCTGCTGGTGCTGCAGAGCATGCAGGGGCTGGGCTCAGGCTGCTGGGCTCTCCTGTGAAGATGCTGAGGGGACTGGAGATCTATCTCTGTGAGAAGGACAGGCTGAAAGAATGTTCAGCCTGAAGAAGCAGCCTGAGAGAGGATGTGATCAATGTTCATCAGTAGCTAAAGGGCAGATTCCAAGAGAATCATAGAATCAACCAGGTTGGAAGAGATCTCCAAGATCAGCCAGGACAACCTAGCACCCAGCCCTGGCCAATCAACCAGACCATGGCACTAAGTGCCCCATCCAGGCTTGGCTTCAACACCTCCAGGCACAGCCATTCCCCCACCTCCCAGGGCAGCCCATTCCAATGCCAATCACTCTCTCTGACAACAACTTCCTCATCACATCCAGCCTAGACCTCCCCTGGCACAACTTGAGACTGTGTCCCCTTGTCCTGTTGCTGCTTGCCTGGCAGAAGAGCCCAACCCCACCTGGCTACAGCCGCCCTTCAGGGAGTTGCAGACAGCAATGAGGATGGGTCAGACTCTTTTCACCAGTGCCCAGTGACAGGACAAAGAGGAAGGGACACAGAGTGGGACCTAGAGGATTCATCCGAAGGTGAGGGAAAACTTCTTTTGTGTGAGGGTGCTGAAGCCTTGGAGCAGGCTGCCCAGAGAGGTTGTGGAGTCTCCTTCTCTGGAAAGATTCCAAATGCATCTGGACATTGTGATCCTGGGCAACCTGCTGTGGATGACCCTGTTTTAGCAGGGGTGTTTGGACTGGATGATCTCCAGACAACCCTTCCAACCACCACTATTCTGAGATTCTGGGATTCTAGGATGCTGGAATTACCATAGAATCATAGAATCAACCAGGTTGGAAGAGACCTCCAAGCTCATCCAGTCCAACCTAGCACCCAGCCCTGTCCAGTCAACCAGACCATGGCACTAAGTGCCTCATCCAGGCTTTTTTTGGTCACCTTCAGGGATGGTGACTCCACCACCTCCCTGGGCTCCTCTGGCAGTTCTCTTTCTCCCCCAAGTCTCTGATTTATTTTCATGTTGTGGCCACCAGACTGGGCCTCATGCACAAGTACCACTGCAGCAAACCTTTCTAATGCTTCTTCTAATCTACTCTTCCTTTGTTGCTGGAGATGTGGCAGTGCTAACACAGCATACATCAAATGTCAGCTGAGACAGCCTATCCCCAGAAGGAGAGCCATCTGAATTGACAAAAGATGAGTAACTTGATGTGATCACAAGAATTAACAATACTAAACATGTCCCCAGGAGGCTTCAGGCAAGCTCATGATTGTCACACACATTCATTGAGCTGCTCTTTGCCACAGCATTTTCTTCTTCAATATCATCAGAGAACAGACAATAATGAAAGTCAGCTACACCTCTGCCTTACACAGGAGGGGCTTCTGCTCTTCTTTGCTCTCCTACCTGAGTGATACATACCCAGGTGTACAGCATAAACCAGAGAATTACTATCTTGGGCACCTCTAATTAGAAAGGCTCCTCCTCCCCCCCCATGAAATGAACCACTTCTGAAATGGTGCTCCATGCTGTTGAGGAACACCAGCTGCTCCCACAGTTTTGCCATGGAACACACTCTGATGGTTGCAAATGAAGTTGCTTCAAATTTGAGAGTTCAATCAGAAATACCTATAATTTCTAGGAGGTTGTAGTAAGGTACTTTAACAGTTATTCATGGCTTGGAGCAATTCCTTCCCTGCTCTAAAGTGCAACAGCCACTTTCCAAGTGAGGGAGGGAAATGGGAAAGTTTCAGATTCCAGAAAACATCTGAAAATGTTACTAAAGAGATTTTTTTCATTGCTTCCTGGATGCTTTAAGAAGAGTGTGGCCAGCAGGTCAAGAGAGGTTCTCTACTTCTACTCTGCTCTAGAGAAGCCACAGATAGAGTACTGGGTCCAGTTCTGTGCTCCTCAGATCAGGAGACAGGGAACTATTAGAGAGAGGCCAGCAGAGGCTACAAAAGTGATGAGGAGCCTGGAGATCTCTGTGAGAAGGAAAAGGTGAGACACCTGGGGCTGTTTAGCCTGGAGAAGAACAGCCTGAGAGGGGATCTGATCAATGCTTGGCAAGAGCTAAAGGGTGGGAGGCAAGAGGATGGGGCCAGATTCCTTTCACCGGTGCACAGCAACAGGACAAGAGGAAACAGGCACAAACTGGAACCCAGGAGGTTCCACCTGAACAGGAGAAAATCCTTTGCTGTGGTGGTGCTGGAGCCCAAGCTCAGGTTGCCCAGAGAGGTTATGCAGTCTCCTTCTCTGGAGATTCCAAATCTGCTTGGACATTGTGAAGCTGGTGAGAGGCCTGGANGGCACTTAGTGCCATGGTCTGGTTGACTGGATAGGGCTGGATGCTAGGTTGGACTGGCTGATCTTGGAGGTCTCTTCCAACCTGGCTGATTCTATGATTCTGGGCAACTTACTCTAGATGACCCTGCTTTAGCAGACTAGGTGATCATAGAATCATAGAATCAACCAGGTTGGAAGAGACTTCCAAGATCATCCATTCCAACCTAGCATCCAGCCTTAGCCAATCAACAAGACCATGGCACTAAGTGCCTCATCCAGTCAGCTCCTTCCCACCAACCATGGCAGGATTCTGTGGTTCTGTAATGGAAGAATTTATCCTTAATTTTTGCAACAGGGAACATAAAATTGTGTAAGACACCAAGTGCCCTCTTGAAGACAGCACATTTTTCATTTCACAGAGCAAAGCAGGCAATAATTTCCAGCCCACTGGCAGGAAGTGCAGCTCTTTGCACAGTGCCCTGGTGCAGACTCCTGCTGCGTTAACATGCGCCGGGAGCTGTAGCTATTTTAATGCCTTTTAGCCTCGGCATTCTTAGATGTCATCCAAAACATCCTGTCTGCCACAAAACAAAGCTCCACTCTAATGAGGCAGTTGTCTGGATTACAGATTCCTTTACACCTTATCAGATAGGAAGGTTGAAAAGGAAACAATAAAATACACACAAACCAGACCAAAGATGAACCTGAATGTTTCTGTGATTCTGTGGTTGGACTTAGTGATCCTGAGGGTATTTTCCAACCTGAATGTTTCTGTTACTCTATGATCCTCCGAAGATACTTGGCACAAGGATCTTCTTATGTCCAAATGGCAAACTGTTCTTTTCCACAGTGGCTTCTTCTTGGTCTGGGTGTTTTTGTTTCCCCTAATGCTGAGGATAAATCTTGGTCTCTCCTTNGGAGGCGGTGGAGTTGCTGTCCCTGGAGGTGTTGAAGCAAAGCCTGGCTGAGGCACTTAGTGCCATGGTCTGGTTGACTGGATAGGGCTGGGTGCTAGGTTGGACTGGGTGATCTTGGAGGTCTCTTCCAACTTGGTTGATTGTCTGATTCTCTGATTCTTTGCTGGTTACAAAGAGCTGTCAGTGCAGATGATTCAGCTGGCATACTCTTATGTAACATTAAGCTGCTTCAAATATATTCACAGAGTTATAGAACCACAGAACCCCAGCATGATGGGGGTTGGAAGGGACCTCTGGGGTCCAACCACTCTGCTAAGGCTGGGTCACCCAGCGCATGCTACCCAGGATCATGTGTAGGTGGGTTTGGAATCTGTCCAGAGGAGGAGACTTCACAACCTCTCTGGGCAGTCCTATCTTTCTAATATGCCATTTGCTTTCTGTGTATCAAGAGACAACTTAGAAATCTCTTCTCATTTGCCCCAAGGGACTTTACTCCTTTGCACCTTTCTAGTTAGACTATGAGTATTTTGAATTTATCCTGTGTCCTTCTGCTTTTTGCTTCACCACACTGTCCTCCTAGATCAGATTTTCTTGTTGCTGACTAGATCTGTTTTCCCTTGGCTTCCTATGAAGTCTTAACTCCAGTGTGGTTTTATTCTCAGAAAGCAAAAGTCCCCCCTGGGGCTTCAGGGGAGGTACAGATGCTGCTGCAGACTTCTCAGCCTTGCCTCCTCTGGGCACAGGGAGAGCTGTTAGCAGTCATCAGCTACAAAATGGTGGGAAGCTTAGTTATGATACTGCTTTCTTCATGTTTAGAGTTTGTGGCTATCTTAGGAGCTTGTGGTGATTAGGGATAAGATTTTGTGGTGATATGGGACATGGTTTAGTGGTGACCTGACAGTGCTGGGTTAATGGTTGGACTCAATGACCTTAAAGGTCTTTTCCAACCACAGCAGTTCAATGATTCTATGATTCTGCCTACATAGGCTCACACAGACTATCCCTGTTGTGTATTTGCTGCCTCTTCCCAAAGCAGACCATGACCCCTTCTTCCCTGCTTGTGTGTTGCATCCTAGGTGCATGAGAGGCACTTCTAGTGCTATCTTCTTTGATATCTAATGTGTTGTTTTGCTCTGCTAAAATACCACATCCCATATCACCTCTTGTCACCTCTCCAGTACATTCAATAAGCGGTCAAATTACCACCTGCATTTTCCCTTCTGCCCCCAGATGATCCTTCTATCCATCAGCTGAGCTCCAGAACATAAAATTAACCAGCAAAAGTGCATTTTCACTCACAGAATCACAGAATGGTAGGGGTTGGAAGTGACCTCTGGAGATCACTGAGTCCAAACACCACTTTCTCTTCTTCCCAGTAAAGAATGGCTGCAGCACTGGATTAAAAAACTGATAGCTGCCAGGCAGGGATGGAGCTCACCTCACTGCACTTACATGGTACCACACAAGCTCCCACAAGAGAAACTCTTGGTTCAGTGGGACTCTGAGCAAGGGCTGAGGAGTGAACCCAAGGCACTTTTTCTTCTGGAAGTGAATAAATTCCCAGTTATTAGGCTAATTCTCTGCTTCCTTACCCCATTCCCAGCCATGTGTCACCCTCTGAAACCTCCTCCTCTGTTTTTACTGACATCCATCTTCTCACACCTCACTCTTCTAGGACTGCACCCATCTGAAGAGCAGAGCTCCTGTCCCTTGTCCTTCCAGGAGAGGCTGGTTTCATAAGCTTTTTTTCTTGATTCAAGGGGCCTGTCTGCCTCGAGGAGGTTTTTCACGCTGCCTGGTTTCATGCATCCAGCTCCAGTGCCTTAGGAGGTGCTTAAAAAAGACAAAAGTCTTCACCAGAGAGCACAGCTTGGCTGGACTGAACCACACATGAATTAGAATGGAATAGGCTCCACTGACTGGGAGGAGAATCCAAGCAAAGCAGCTTTCTGATTTCTGATTTAAATTAGGCAATAACATGTAGCACTAGGACAAGGGGAAATGGTTTTAAACTAGAGTTTAAAAACACACCTTGAGTGCTGTGTCCAGTTCTGGGCTCCTCAGTTCAAGAGAGATGTTGAGGTACTGGAAGGTGTCCTGAGAAGGGCAGTGAAGCTGGTGAGGGGCCTGGAGCACAGCCCTGTGAGGGGAGGCTGAGGGAGCTGGGGGTGTGCAGCCTGCAGAAGAGGAGGCTCAGGGCAGACCTCATTGCGGTCTGCAACTACCTGAAGGGAGGCTGTAGCCAGGTGGGGTTGGTCTCTTCTGCCAGGCAAGCAGCAACAGAAGAAGGGGACACAGCCTCAAGTTGTGCCAGGGGAGGTCTAGGCTGGATGGTAGGAGGAATTTGTTGGCAGAGAGAGTGATTGGCATTGGAATGGGCTGCCCAGGGAGGTGGTGGAGTCACCGTCCCTGGAGGTGTTCAAGAGAAGCTTGGATGGGGCACTTAGTGCCATGGTCTGGTTGATTGGACAGGGCTGGGTGCTAGGTTGTCCTGGCTGATCTTGGAGGTCTCTTCCAACCTGGTTGATTCTATGATTAGAGAAGGGTAGGTTTAAGTTGGATCTTAGAAAGTTCTTTACTATGAGGGTGGCAGAATACTGAAACAGGCTCCCCAGGGAGGTGGTGGAAGCCCAGACCCTGGAGATTTTCAAGGTCAGGCTTGATGGGGCTCTGAGCAACCTGCTCTAATTGCAGCTATCCCTGCTGACTGCAGGAAGCTTGGGCTAGATGACCTTCAAAGTTCCCTTCAAACCAAACCATTCTATGCTTCTGTGATTACTGCCTGCACCATTACTCCAATGAGTGTCCATCACCTCACCAGCACTCATCCCAGGTTTGCTGTTTGGCTTTGACATGAAGGTCACTGCAAAGAGGTAGGAATGCCAGGGCACCTAGATGTAGGAAAGCATCACCAAGATGCAGGAATTTGTCACTCTTGAGTCAGAATTTTCTTTTAACTTCTTGCAAGCCACAGTCAGGGTGCCACAAACAACAGCTCAGGATAAAAAGGATCTTGTGGCCCTGAGGACTGCAGGAACTAGAATGTATGAAAGCATTTAGTTTTGGGGACCAACTTCCAATTAACCTAACAGGTAGTTCAGATGTATGAAAGCATTTAGTTTTGGGGACCAACTTCCAATTAACCTAACAGGTAGTTCAGATGTGTGCAGTTCTGGAGCCCCCAATACAAGAAGGACATGGAACT
>WAAF01003203.1:51036-78842 GCA_013400475.1 Tricholaema leucomelas | reverse complement strand
TATGAGGACAGGCTGAGAGAGTTGGGGCTCTTCAGCCTGGAGAAGAGAGGCTTCGAGGAGACCTTGGAGTGGCTTTCCAGGATCTGAAGGGAGCCTACAGGAAGGCTGGGGAGGGACTATTGACAAGGTCTGGTAATGTCAGGATGAGGGGGAATGGGTTTAAGCTGGCAGAGGGGAGATTTAGACTGGATGTTAGGAGGAAGTTCTTTACAGTGAGGGTGGTAAGGCACTGGAATGGGTTGCCCAGGGAGGTTGTGGATGCTTCCTCCCTGGAGGTGTTTAAGGCCAGGCTGGATGAGGCCTTGAGCAGCCTGCTCTAGTAGGAGGTGTCCCTGCCTATGGCGGCGGGTTGGAGCTGGATGATCCTTGAGGTCCCTTCCAACCTAAACCATTCTATGATTCTATGATTCTATGATTCTATGATTCTATGTATGAAAGCATTTAGTTTTGGGGACCAACTCCCAATTAACCTAACAGGTAGTTCAGAGATGGACTAAAAATGACTGAAAATACATTTATGGCACCATTCAAGGCTTGTTTTGCACAGTGAAGAAATAAAAGCTAATTTGATATGCAGCTTGATGAAGAGATTCTTTCTCCAGCTGTCAAAATGGGCCTATCTGCCAGTCCATCTTTCCTTTGCAAACAGATTTTTGTTATCTTTGCATCAGTTTCTCTCCCACCATCAGGTTTCAAAGAGGGATGTTCAGTTATCTAAATGCTGAAGCTGGCTTGGGTGCTTGCCAGCTTCCAAGGCATCTTGTTCGCTGTGCACTGGGCTGCTTTGAAGGATCTGCCTTTCATCTCAAATATCACATCTTCTAGAGCTACATTTTACCTGTATTTCATTGAGTCTTTATCTCTGGAAGCTTCTTTCACCTCCCACTGGCATCCAAAGGAAATTCTGTGGCAGGGCTGAGGTAAATTAAAGCTGAGTCCAAAAGGGGAGGGTTATTTTTGTTAATAAACCTAGTAAACGCCTCTGCCAGGAAGCTGTGAATACCAGCAAGGACAGTTGCCTTGCAGCAAGAAGATACACTGTGTTTATTTAGATAGCAGGTTTCAATCCACATTCTGGACAGTGGTCATGACAGATGCCAGGGCACAGAGAAGCCAGTAACTGAGAATGCTCAGAAGTCTAGGCTGGCCCAGAACTGGGAAGAGTCATGCCAAGGCTGGCCCAGAAGTCATGAAGGCAAAGGAGGAAAGTGTTCATAGAATCAGCCAGGTTGGAAGAGACTTCCAAGCTCACCCAGTCCAACCTAGCACCCAGCCCTGGCCAATCAACCAGACCATGGCATTAAGTGCCTCAGCCAGGCTTTGCTTCAACACCTCCAGGCACAGCCATTCCACCACCTCCCTGGGCAGCCCATTCCAATGCCAATCACTCTCTCTGCCAACAACTTCCTCCTAACATCCAGCCTAGACTTCCCCCAACACAACTTGAGACTGTGTCCCCTTCTTCTGTTGCTGCTTGCCTGGCAGAAGAGACCAACCCCACCTGGCTACAGCCTCCCTTCAGGGAGTTGTAGACAACAATGAGGTCTGCCCTGAGCCTCCCCTTCTCCAGGCTGCACACCCCCAGTTCCCTCAGCCTCTCCTCACAGGGCTGTGCTCCAGGCCCCTCACCAGCTTTGTCGCCCTTCTCTGGACATGTTCCAGTATCTCAACATCTCTCTTGAATTGAGGAGCCCAGAACTGGACACAGTACTCAAGGTGTGACCTGACCAGTGGTGAGCACAGGGGCAGAAGAACCTCCCTTGTCCTGCTGGCCACACTGCTCCTGATCCAGGCCAGGATGCCATTGGCTCTGCTGCCCACCTGGGCACACTGCTGGCTCATGTTCAGCTACTATCTACCAGTACCCCTAGGATCCTTTCTTCCTGGCTGCTCTCCAGCCACTGTGTCCCCAGCCTGTAGTGCTGGTTGGGGTTGCTGTGGCCTTTTGGTGCTGCCTTTGCATTTGTAGCTGAAGCTGAAGTAACAGCAGCACATTGCAGCACCAACATGCACACGAATGTGAGCTCTGGAGACACAGGCAGCCAGCTTACAGCACAAAAATGACCTGGTTTAGATCTGCTGCAAGGTTGACAAGGAACTTCTTCAAGTCAGTCAAACAACCTTCCCTGGAAAGACTGACCTAAAATTGAACCACAGATGCCTTCTGAACTCAGATGACTCTGTTCCCTTGTCCTGATGACTGACAATCTCCCTGCACTTTGCCCTCTGTGATTCAGAAAAGCTACTGTGAAGCTATCTCTGCTCACAATCTGTAGCTCACCTAGAAATAGGAGCTATCTGAAACATCCCCAGGGGAAACACACTAGCTTACATTTCACTGGGCTTTACTCATTCCTGTGGGCTCACTGTACCTCAGAGTACGCTTCTGCACCAACTTATTCACTCCTTCAGCAGCTAAGAGGAGGACACCAGTAACTTCTTCTGATATTGGGAGATATAAATCTGGATTTTTACTCGTCAAGTGTAATATTTCTTTATCAAGAGCACCACAAAATCCTGCTCCCAGGTGGGTTCACAGGATCACAGGATCACAGATATTAGGGGTTGGAAGGGACCCAAGGAGATCATCAAGTCCAACCCCCCTGCCACAGCAGGACAACACAATCTAGCACAGATCACAGAGGAACACAGCCAGACAGGCCCTGAAAGGCTCCAGAGAAGGAGACTCCACAACCTCTTGGGGGAGCCTGTTCCAGTGCTCTGGGACCCTTCCAGTAAAGAAGTTCCCCCTTGTGTTGAGGTGGAACCTCCTGTGCTGCAACTTACACCCATTGCTCCTTGTCCTATCCCAGGGAGCAGTGAGCAGAGCCTGTCCCCCCCCATCCTGACCAGCCTTCAGATACTTATAAACATTGATTAAATCCCCTCTCAGTCTTCTCTTCTCCAGACTAAGTAGCCCCAGGTCCCTCAGCCTCTCCTCATAAGGCATGCTGACAGGGAATTTTAGTGCTTCCCCTAAACCACATTTTATTCTTGGTTTTAGACCTATTTTTTTACCACTGACACCACTGTGCCTATTATCTAAAGAACTGAGTGGGAGAAGAGGTGGGAGTGTGTTTTGGTAGTTATATACAAAGTTTGGAGTTAAGAGTTGAAATCATCTTCTTGGGAATTATTTGCTTCAGATTTATTTTTTTTCCTTGGGAATTACTTAGGAGCAGCTCTGCTGTGAGCACAGACTGAAAGAGTTGGGGCTGTTCAGTCTGGAGAAGAGGAGGCTCCCAGGTGACCTTCTTGTGGCCTTCCAGGATCTGAAGGGGGCCTACAAAAAAGCTGGGGAGGGACTTTTTAGGCTCTCAGGGAGTGACAGGACTGGGGGGAATGGAGCAAAGCTGGAGGTGGGGAGAGTCAGAGTGGTTGTGAGGAGAAAGTTGTTGAGCATGAGAGTGGTGAGAGCCTGGAATGTGTTGCCCAGGGAGGTGGTTGAGGCCCCATGGCTGGAGGTGTTTAAGGCCAGGCTGGCTGAGGCTGTGGCCAGCCTGCTCTAGGGTAGGGTGTCCCTGGCCATGGCAGGGGGTTGGGACTGGCTGATCCTTCTGGTCCCTTCCAACCCTGACTGATTCTGTGATACTTCACAAGTGAAAAACTACTTTGGCTGAACTGCAGGTCCAGCGTAACTTAATCTACGCTTCACTAAGTGCATAAGAACAGTCTAATGGCTTCTGTAGTTCTCAGCATCTAAATCTCTGCCCTCATATCACTCTGAAAAATATAAGAATCTGAATTATAAAAAACTCTAAGGATAACTATTTTGCCATCAAGAAAATACTAAAGTATGTGAAGTAAGATGAGTTTAAGCATAGTAGTATGCAACAGGCAGAAAGCAGCACTGCTTACTAGCTGGAAATGGAGAACTTTCAGTAGCAAAATAATGATTTCTTTTTTGGGACCCTGTCTAGCAACTTCTGCTGTCAACAGAGTATTAGTTTGATCCAAAAGAGGATGTTTCGCTCAGAGGGTTGAATTCAGCGTCCCTGTAAGCAGGCAGCTCTGCTCTAAGCTCACTGCCCACCAGCATGCTCCAGCCAAGCAGAGAAGACCTTGCAATTCAGAGTCTCTATTTTCTGACAGGTGAGTCCTAGCCTGACCCAGCTACTGAGCTTCCTTTTGGCTGCCTCTCTACAGGTACTTTCTTGTGAGTAATTCCTGAAAATACAGTTCCTCTCTCTCTCTCTCTCTCTCTTACCTATCTAGATTTCAGGCCAGCTTTCACTTGCCTTCCAGCCCTCTTATCATCTGCAACTGAGTCATCTCTCATGCTTCCTGTAGTCTGGATTAATTCATTCTTTGGCAGATGGGATTTCCCCTCCCACTCTTCCTCCACAGACTCCTTGAGTAAGTCATCTTGCTTGCCTGCCTTAGCTTTTCCATTTCTAATATGGGAATTGGTGCACTTCACAGAATCACAGAATGTCAGGAGCTGGAAGGGACCTCAAAAGCTCATCCAGTCCAACTCCTCTGCCAGAGCAGGATCATCTACAGCAGATCACACAGGAATGCATCTAGATGGGTTTTGGGTATCTTCAGAGAGGAAGACTCCACAACCCCCTTTGCAGCCTGTTCCAGGGTTCTGTCACCCTCACAGGGAAAAAAATTTCCTCCTCATGTTTACATGAAACTTCCTATGCCTCAACTTCCACCCATTGCCCCTTGTCCTGTCATTGGGTATCACCCAGCAGAGCCTGACTCCAGCCTCCTGGGGCTCACCCTGCACATCTTTATAAACATTGATGAGGTCACCTCTCAGTCTCCTCTTCTCCAAGCTAGAGAGCCCCAACTCAGTCTCTCCTCACAAGAGAGATCTTTCACTTCCTTAATCATCTTTGTGGCTCTGTGCTGAACACTCTCAAGCAGTTCTATGTCCCTCTTGCCCTGGAGGGCCCACAACTGGACACAGTACTCCAGATACAGCCTCACCAGGGCAGAGTAGAGAGGCAGGAGAATCTCTCTCGACCTACTAACCACAGCCCTTTTAATACACCCCAGAATGGCATTGTCCCTCATGGCCACAAAAGCACATTGCTGGCACTTAGAATCATAGAATCATAGAATCAACCAGGTTGGAAGAGACCTCCAAGCTCATCCAGTCCAACCTAGCACCCAGCCCTAAACAATNCCTCAGGGTCTCCTCACAGGGCTGTGCTCCTTCTCTTCCTCAGATCAATTTTAAGAAGAAATCCACTTCTACCTGCAAGATAATGCCACAACTGCCACAGAAAGCCTGTGTCAGCAACATCACCCATAGTGTGCCTTCACAAGGGTATCCCTGAAGGAACAAAGGTGTTCTTTTTCTCTTCCCAGCTAACCTCATCTTAAGAGCATTAAGTTATAGTCACATCAAGCAGCTGCTGCTGAACTAGTATCAGGTGCTCCACGGACAGGGCTGGTGTGGCAAGTGAAAAATGGAGGTCTCCCACATGGAGCTGAGGATCTGTAAGGCTCAACCCCAGCAGGAAGAGCAGAAGCAGGATGAGAAGATGCTTTAAAGGACTAGTCACAGGCAAGCTGGTTTCTCAGACACAATGGTGATGAAGAATCAAGCTTGGAGGCACTTGTAGCACCTCATTCATAGAATCATACAATTGTTTTGGTTAGAAATTACCTTTCTGATCATCAAGTCCAACCATTCTCTGACTCTGCCAAGGCTGGTGCTAAACCAAGTCCCTCAGCACCACATCTCTGCATCTTTCAAACACCTCTAGGGATGGGGACTGTCGCTTCCCTTGGCAGCCTGTTCCAGTGGTCGAGAACCCTTTCAGTAAAGAGATTGTTCCTCATGTCCAACCCAAACCTCCTCTGGTGCAATTTGAGGCCATTTCCTCTTGTCTTGTCACTTGTTGCTATGGACTAATCACCACCTCACTCCAACCTCCTTTCAGGTAGTTATGGAGAGTGAGAAGGTTTCCCCCCAGTCTTCTCTCCAGATTAACCAATGCCAGTTCCCTGGAACTCCTCACAAGTGTGTTCTCCAAACCCTTCATCAGTTTCACTGCCCTTCTCTGGACCTCCTCCAGCATCTCAGTGTCCTCCTTGGTGTGAGGGACCCAAAACTGAACCCAGCACTCAAGTTGCTGAGTACAGGGAGACAAACACTTCCCTGGTCCTGCTGGTCACACTACTGCCGATACAGGAATGTTCAGGAACGAGCTTTAGATTTTAGCTGACATCTCTACTAACTGCTTTCCTCCACAGCCTCAGTCACACTACAGTGACAAAAAGTCACCTGAGAAAAACTGCAGCACTATAGAGTGCTGAAGTTAATGAAATCATCAACCAGCTCTCCACTTAGCACTTGGGCTGTGCCAATATTGACCAAATCAGTGATGTTATTAAACAGACTCTCTTTCATTTGAAATGCAAACAAGTAAATATTAGTGCTACCTCTAATGAGACTTGGAGAATGAACCTACAAACCCACCCTGCTCATTGCTTGCAGAGTACAGAGCATTTGGATGTGCTGTATCTCAGCTAGGTTAGACCCAATGGTTGGAAAAATAGACCTCCCACTGCACAAATTGAGACTGTGTCTCCTTGTTCTGTTGCTGGGTGCCTGGGAGAAGAGATCAATCACCACCTGGCTACAAGCTCCCTTCAGGTAGTTGTAGGCAGCAATGAAGTCACCCCTGAGCCTCCTCTTCTCCAGGCTAAGACATTCAACCTTCCTCACATCAGACTGTGGACCTAAGCTGGCTTTCACCTCACCTGGCCTTGTTCAGCAAGAGATGCTAGTGAGAAGATTGGGCACCCACTTCTCTCTCTGAGGTCTTTGAATTTCAAATAAAAGAACAGAACTGTGCTAGTTTGAGCCTAGCTAGCATGTTTTGGTGAGAAGAACTAGATGATAGGCTGTAAAATGAAAACAATGGTGAGGTCTACTTCCCTCACAGTCTTGCTGGGATGTGTAAAGAAGAAAGGCAAAACAAAGATTAGGTCACTTGCTTCTTCTCTTCGATGGGGAGCNAGTCTAGTCTGGGTGATTTCTAAAAGTGTTTGTGAAAACAACTAACACTGAACTACAATCTCAAGTTGTGCTGGGGGAGGTCTAGGCTGGATATTAGGAGGAAGCTATTCACAGAGAGAGTGATTGGCATTGGAATGGGCTGCCCAGGGAGGTGGTGGAATGGCTATGCCTGGAGGTGTTGAAGCAAAGCCTGGCTGAGGCATTTAGTGCCATGGTATAGTTGATTGGACAGGGCTGGGTGCTAGGCTGGACTGGATGATGTTGGAGGTCTCTTCCAACCTGGTTGATTCTATAATTCTACTTCTTGGTTCTGCTCTTCACTGACTTGAGAGTGGCAAGAATGCTTGCATGGCATTTGTAATGAAAGATGAGACCCACCACAGCCTCTTTCTGAGATGTATAAATTTCTGAGCTGGACACTGAATGTCCAGATCCCGAAGAGTCATTTTACTTTGGACATGGAAAACTCTTCTCTTTTTCATTCATCTTAAGCATGTGGAAGTAACCCCTGAGATGTGGATCATATTTTAACACAGTT
Organism: Tricholaema leucomelas; assembly: GCA_013400475.1. Classification (NCBI taxonomy): domain Eukaryota; kingdom Metazoa; phylum Chordata; class Aves; order Piciformes; family Lybiidae; genus Tricholaema lacrymosa; species Tricholaema leucomelas. The sequence continues at coordinate 71,322 of WAAF01003203.1, read as the reverse complement.
CATTGGAAATGCTTGTTCTGCTTTGGCCTCCAACCAAACTAAACTCAACTAGAGTGAGCTCCTAAGTGGCTTTTAATTACCATGAGTGTCTACTACAACTTTCTTGCAGAATTTTGAATAGTCTAGTCTGAGATAGGTGCCTTTTAATCCCTCCTGTTGATATCCCAATTCCTCCCTCTGCCTCTATTCTATTCTATTCTATTCTATTCTTACTCCTCTGCACTGACTTTTACAGGAGCCCTGGATGACCAGCTGTAGCATGGACTGAGATGCCTAGGATAAGGCAGACAAATCCTATCCCACAGCTCTATAATATAACCAATGTATAAAAATCACAATAAAAATGCACTAGTGATTAATTACTTATCCACACAGATTGTGAAATTCAATGTAGTAGTTCCCTTATGGAAGATAATCCACACTTTCTGCCAGTCTAATGTTTCCTGCAAAGGTGCAGAGCAGCAGTTGCTCCAGAAGACCTCAGTGGTTTGGACCAAGATACAGTATCTGAGGGCATCATAACTTTGCCTTGATTTGAATGCAATTAAGTTCTCTGCCATATCAGCAGCATAATGACAAAGAATATTTTTTCTTTATTTCCTCAGCTTGGAAATGAAAAGAGAATAACAAAAGATGTTGCACAATGAAACAGACCCTCAGTCCCAGACCGACAGCAGTGTTCTCAAGTCAGTTCTACACTTAAGAGGAGGCTCAGGGGTGACCTCATTGCTGTCTACAACTACCTGAAGGGAGGCTGTAGCCAGGAGGGGGCTATGTGGTGGTTGGGCTCTTCTGCCAGGCAACAGCAACAAAACAAGGGGACACAGTCTCAAGCTGTGCCAGGGGAGGTCTAGGCTGGATGGTAGGAGGAAGTTGTTGGCAGAGAGAGTGATTGGCATTGGAATGGGCTGCCCAGGGAGGGGGTGGAGTCGCTGTGCCTGGAGGTGTTGAAGCAAAGCCTGGCTGAGGCTCTTTGTGCCATGGCCTAGTTGATTGTTTAGGGCTGGGTGCTAGGTTGGACTGGATGAGCTTGGAGGTCTCTTCCAACCTGGTTGGTTCTGTGATTAACTAATCAGTGTATTCTCCTTTCTGTAAGGAAAGTGGTGCAGATAAATCCATTTCTGCATTTCTTTTTAACACCCACCTCCAGTGCATGAAAAGAAGGAAGCTGTCCTAGCAGTTAGAGAATCATAGAATGCAATGAGCTGGAAGGGACCTCTAAGGATTGTCTAGTCCAAACCCCCTGCAGCAAGTAGGGACATCTTCAACTAGTGCAGGTTGCTCATAGAATCATAGAATCAACCAGTTTGGAAGAGACCTCCAAGATGATCCAGTCCATTCTATCATCCAGCCCTGGCCAATCAACCAGACCATGGCACTAAGTGCCTCATCCAGGCTTTTCTTCAACACCTCCAGGGACAGCGACTCCACCACCTCCCTGGGCAGCCCATTCCAATGCCAACCACTCTTTCTGGCAAGAACTTCCTCATTAGTCTAGTTGATCGGACAGGGCTGAGTGCCAGGTTGGACTGGATGATCTTGCAGGTCTCTTCCAACCTGGTTCATTCTATGATTCTATGTTTCTTAGAGAAGTAGTTTAACAAATGGGGGGTTAGGGGATGTTGGGGTTTCTGACCAACTGTGCCTCCAGGCATACAAATCAAGTCAATCTTGACTGTTCTGTAGTATGGTATGGCACATGGCCTACAGCTCCAGTCCCTGCATAAGTGTAAGGCATCACAGAACAGTGGGGGTTGGAAGGGAACTCTGAAAACCATCTAGTTGAATCCCCCTGCTAGAGCAGGATTACCTAGAGTAAATCACACAGCAACACTTGCAGGCAGGTTTTGAATGCCTCTAGAAATGGAGAGTCCACAATCTCTACAAGTATCCTGCTCCAGTGCTCCACCATCCTTAGAGGAACTCAATATATAAATGCTAGCAGTTTTGTGCTGCATCCAGACACTGAATAACTAAAGACTAAAGTTTCTTCTTATTCTTTACCCTCTTTGACTGTGTCTGAAATGTACACAGCTTTGCTAGATCAACCATCTGGAATTAGGACCTCAGAATTGGATGCTCTGACACAGGTCTTTTATTCCTTTTTATACACCACCCAAAATAAGCATTGTGTACCTGAGGGCTTATGTCTCTTTTGTCTTCCTTTGCCTAACTGCAAACTCAAGTATAAAGAGAACAACTGAACCTGGAGAGTAGATAAGCACACACTGCATATAGAACTGGGATCAGTAAAGACTGTCTGACACTTCCCAGGGGTATCTGTAGGTTCTTCCTGCAGCTGGGCTTGCTTTTCTCTTCCAGATTTTTAATGTACTGTGAGGATGAAAATGGGAACAAGAAAATTCAGGAGAATTATGCAGCTTTCAGTAATGCAGATTAATCTTTGGCTCTTTTTAACTATTTCAGCCTCGTTTTTTTGAACAGGTGTGTGGTTTGATGAGGTGAAAGAGAGCAGTTCATGTTTCCAAGAGCATTATTTATTCCAAGACAGTTATTTATTGGTTAAAAAGCCAACACCCCAAGTACTGGTGTTTCATTTTTTGTCATTATTGCAGATTAACACCATTTCCATTTTAATAACCACAGTGAATGCAGTGAGCTGGGCCAGATTGTGAAAAACTAAACATCCACTAATTTGTAATTATTTAAATATGTAAAGCTAGACTTTGATGTTAATGCACCATTAAAAAGGATCTGGGAAGTTCACACGTCTGTTCCCGTATTGCTTGACAAGCAGCAGAACAGCTCAAAGAGCAGCTTCTTGATTTACAGCATCAAACACACCTCTTGCCATCTTGTAAACATTTCTGGCACATAATGTCTTCAAATTTTATGAGATGTGGAAAATCCATGGGAGGAAAGTGTATCTGCAGAGCTTGTGCCTTTCTGTGCCCTCTCTTCATCATCCTGTAGCACCAGCTAGCTATTTGTGCAAGCCTGACTGCAGTTTTCCTCCAGCCATAGAATCATAGAATCATAGAATGACTTGGGTTGGAAAGGGCCTTAAAGATCATCTAGTTCAAATGCCCTGTTATGGGCAGAGATACCTTTCACTACACCAGGCTGCTCAAGGCTCTATCCAGACTGGCTTTAAACACCTCTAGGCAGGGGGCATCCATGACCTCCTTGGCCTACCTGTTCCAGTGTCTCACCATCCTCACTGTAAAGAATTTCTAATCTCCAGTCCAAATCTCCTCTCTTCCAGCTTAAAGCCATTTCCCCTCATCCTGTCATAACAAGCCCTTGTAAAAAGTCTTTCCCCAGCTTTCTGGTAGCCCTTTTCAGGTACTGTAAGGTCACTATAAGGTCTCCCAGAGCCTTCTCCTCTTCAGGTGACACAGCCACATCTATCCCACTCTGTCCCCATAGGAGAGGTGCTTCAACCCTCTGATCATCTTCTCTGGACACACTCCAGCTGTTCAGTGTCCTTCTTGTGTTGGGGAGGCACCAGGACTAGACACAGTACTGCAAGTGGGGTCTCACCAGAGCAGAGCAGAGCAGAGCAGAGCAGAGCAGAGCAGAGCAGAGCAGAGCAGAGGGAGAGAATCACCTCCCTCATCCTGCTGGTCACACTTTTGATGAAGTTCAGCCCCTGGACTGGAGGAAGGGCTTCACAGGGATTGTATTTTCCAACCCCAGAGACTGTATTTACAAACACCTTTGAATATCAGCACATTTAGGAAATAGTTCAATGTTTTGGAACTATTATTCTTAAAAGGAAAACAGATTTGTCACTCTGGAGTTTATGTTAGCATCTCCCAGGTCGAGTCTAGACAAAACCAATTAAATGGAATCTTTAAACGACTCCTGGCAGTGATTTGTGGAGCATTTGAGTTTTTCTTCCTAACTCATGTTAACTGGCAAAAAAAGTGCAGCAATTTTACCTATTTATCTGCAAGCTGAGCCATGACTTCTCTCATTTCGCAGTTCTGAAATGCTGAGCTTCATTAAAGTGTCAGGAATTCACCAGCACCTTTCAGAAAACAAAGCAGGATAATCACAGAATCACAGAACGGTTGAGGTTAGAAGAGACCTTTGCGATCATTAACCACTCACCTAGAGCTCACAATCCCACCACTGCTGCTAAGCTACTACGCTGAACCACATCCCTCAGCACCACATCCACAGAGGAGGAGTAAACTACAGCTGTGGCCACTTCACTGCTTTGTACCTGGATGAAGATAAAGAACTGTCCAACTCAGCATGCTGTTCTGTTCCAAAACAAATACTTGCTGGCTTGTGGACTTCAGGAAAGGATTTATAGACTTAAATATACCAAGAAAAAAATATGCAGAGAACGCTGAGAGTTGTATTTGCAGACATCCATGGGACAGCAATGTGCCCTGGTGGCCAATAGTATACTTGGGTGCATTAAAAATAGTGTGTCCAGCATGTCAAGGGAGGCTCTTCTCCCCTTCTACTCAGCCCTAGTTAGACCACAAATGGGATACTGTGTACAGTACTGGCCTCCCCAGTTCAAGAGGGACTGGAGAGAATTAAATGGAGAGCTATGAGGATGGTTAAGGGACTGGAGCACCTCTCTTATGCAGAAAAACTGAGAGACCTGGGGCTGCTTAGTCTGGAGAAGAGAAGGCTGAGAGGGGACCTTATCAATCAAACAAATATCTAAAGGGTGGCTGCTGGGAGGATGGAGTCAGTTGCCTTTTATTGATACACAGTGAGAGCACAAGGGGCCTACAAAAAAGCTGGGGAAGGACTTTTCAGGCTATCAGGGAGTGACAGGACTAGGGGGAATGGAGAGAAGCTGGAGATAGGTAAGTTCAGGCTGGCTGTGAGGAGGAAGTTCTTCGTCATGAGAGTGGTGAGAGCCTGGAATGGGTTGCCCAGGGAGGTGGTTGAGGCCCCATGCATGGAGGTGTTTAAGGCCAGGCTGGATGGGGCTGTGGCCAGCCTGATCTAGGGTAGGGTGTCCCTGGGCATGGCAGGGGGCTTGGAAGTAGATGATCCTTCTGGTCCCTTCCAACCCTGACTGATTCTATGATTCTAACTCAATCACAGAATATCTCTGTGAGTAGGACAGGTTGAGACCTGGTGCTGTTAAGCCTGGAGAAGACTGAGAGAGGATCTTATCAATGATTATCAATATCTAAAGCACAAGGGACAAGAGGATGAAGCAAGACTCTTCTCAGTGGTGCCTAGTAACAGGACAAGGGGCAAAGGGTACAAACTTGAAACCAAGAGGTCCCATCTGAACGTAAGGTAAAACTTCTCTACTGTGAGGGTGCTGGAGTCCCAGAACAGGTTGCCCATAGAGGTTGTGGAGTCTCCTTCTCTGGAGAGATTCCAAACCCAGCTGGACAATATGATCCTGGGCAATCTGCTGTGGGTGACCCTATCTCAGCAGAGGGGCTTGACTAGAGAATCTCCAGAGGTCCCTTCCAATCCACACAATGCTGGGACTCTGTGATCATAGAATCATAGAATCAACCAGGTTGGAAGAGACCTCCAAGATTATCCAGTCCAACCTAGCACCCAGCCCTATCCAGGCAACTAGGCCATGGCTCTAAGTGCCTCATCCAATCTTTTCTTCAACACCTGCAGGAATGATGACTCCACCACCTCCCTGGGCAGAANGTTTTTGATACAGCCCAGGATGCCATTGGCTCTGCTGCCCACCTGGGCACACTGCTGCCTCATCTTCAGCTACTCTCTACCAGCATCCCCAGGTCCCTTTCTTCCTGGCTGCTCTCCAGCCACTCTGTCCCCAGCCTGCAGCGTTGCTTGGGGTTGCTGTGGCCAAAGTGCAGAACCCTGCCCTTGGCCTTGTCAAATCGCATCCCACTGGCCTCTGCCCACCCATCCAGCCTGTCTAGGTCCCTTTGCAGGGCTCTCCTACCCTCCAACCCAGCTGCTAAAAATAGCTCTCCAGTATGCAATGCCTCCTCTCAAAAATGAATAAAACAAACAAAAATGAGTAATCAGATAAATAACTGCTTTCTGCTCTTAGACATATCTTTTAACTAGAGTGGCAGACATAGACTTGATCAACCAATTTGTGCATAAGGAAGTGGATTTATATGTAAATAATTGTATTATGAATGTTAACAAGCTGCATGCATCACAAGGAAAACTTCAGGGAGGTTTGTTTGTGGAGGGTAAACAAAATATGTTTGCTTTATGCTGTTCTTATATGGTTGTTTTTATTGAAAGCAGAGTTTAGTGTGGCATAGCAGCCCTGTATTTTCCGGTACAAAAGCTCCATGTGTCATGGGGAACAGTATCAGGCTCTCTGCAGTGAAAAAGGCAAACCCCAAAGTTGGCTGACTTCAAAGTTGTCAACCTCTTTTTGGAATCTCTTGATGTTGTTTACCTCCATCTTTTTCTCCTTTCCAGTGGGGAGAAAAACAATTACATTGCTAAAAAGGCAAATGTAGAAATGGCTGCAAACAGGATCTTGCCAAGGCTTTGGCACACATTTACTTTAACAGTTAGAATCATAGGTTCATAGAATGAAAGAATCAGTCAGGGTTGGAAAGGGCCACAAGGATCATCTAGTTCCAACCCCCCTGCCTAGATCAGGCTGTCGACAGCATCATCTGCCCTGGCCTTAAACACCTCCAGCCATGGGGCTTCAACCACCTCCCTGGGCAACCCATTCCAGCCTCTCACCACTCTCATGCTCAACAACTTCCTCCTCATGGCCACTCTGAATCTCCCAACCATCAGCTTTGCTCCATTCCCCCCAGTCCTGGCACTCCCTGATAACCTAAAATATCCCTCCCCAGCTCTTTTGTAGGCCTCTTTCAGATACTGGAAGGCCACGAGAAGGTCACCTGGGAGCCTCCTCTTCTCCAAACTGAACAGTCCCAACTCTTTCAGTCTGTGCTCATAGCAGAGCTACTGCAGCTGAGCATCCTCGTGGCCCTTCTCTGGACACGCTCCAGCATCTCCACATCCCCCTTGGAATAGAGGCTCCAGAACTGGATGCAGTACTCCAGGTGGGGTCTCAGCAGAGCAGAGTGGAGTAGAGGGGGAGAATCACCTCCCTCCACCTGCTGGCCACACTTCTGATGCAGCCCAGGCTCTGGTTGGCTTTGTGGGCTGCAAGTGCACACTGCTGGCTCATCTTGACCTTCTTGTCTAGCAGCACCCCTAAGTCTCTCTCCTCAGGGCTGCTCTCCAGCCACTCTCTGCCCAGCCTGGATTTGTGCTTGGCATTGCAAGCTTCCATAATCTTGAAGGAAAAATGTCCTTGGATAAGAACATATCTGCCTGGATTACTGAAAGAAACTAAAACTGTACGTGATGAAAAGAATGTAGGCATGCTGGAGTCTTTCTAGTTCAAGTGGTAGCACTTCCTGGCAGAAACAATCTAAGGAAGAATTTGTAACTGGATCTTCAAAGAAGCTTCACCTCAGCCTCCACGGGTTTTTGGGGGGATTTGTTGCTTTTTTTGTCCATTCCAGAGCCATTTTAATGAAAACCCACACCTCTCTGAACACAAAAGCAGAGTTTTGCCTGTGAAAATTTGGGAGCACACTGCAGTAGAGCTGATACGCAGTCTGTCCTCCAGGGGCAGGGGGGGAACCCCACTTCCTTGATAACGTGGAGAACCATACTTCTGTCCCATTGCTGCATGGGAGAAGGACCAAAGGCAGAGAGCTCTGCATTTTGGCATCTCTGCCCTTGCCAAGATACATGGTATTCTCCCACCCCAACATATGCAGGCTCCTGGACTGACATACTGTGGACTGTGGGTGCTTGAGGTGCTCTTTTAGTGAGTGCTGAGGCCTTCCTTCTCCTTCAGAATAGCACAGCCCACCCACTGAGGTGGCTTACAGACATGTAGGAAAGGGAGTGGGAATGTTCTTGTGCTCGTCATAACCCTTTCAGGGTGCTGAACTGCTCACACAAACCCTGCACTTAAAACCAGACAGTGTACTAATGACAGCTTGACCTGAAAAAGTCCTGTCCCTGCAGTTCTTCCACCCCAGCGTGCAAACAAGATTTCTATGAAGTCATTTATAAGCACAGTGTTGATAATTACTGTGACTTCATTCGGCTCTACGCTGCTCTGGTGAGGCCTCACACGGAGTATTGTGTCCAGCTCTGGAGCCCTCAGCACAGGAGAGATGTGGATCTGCTGGAGAAGGGCCAGAGAAGGCTACAGCAATGACCTCTGCTGTGAGGTAAGGCTGAGAGAGAAGGCTCCAGGGAGACCTTGCAGTCTTTGAGTCCTTAAAGGGTNCCAAATTTGTCAGGCATGATTTGCCCTTAGTGAAGCTTAGTGAATGATGAGTTTCAACTAAAAGAGGGAGATTCATCCTCCTTTTCTCCAGACTAAACACTCCCAATTCCCTCAGCTGCTCCTCCTAAGACTTGTTCTCCATCCCTTCATCACTTTAGTTGCCCTTCTCTGGAACCTCCTCCAGCACCTCAATGTTCTTGGAGCGAGGGGCCCGAAACTGAACTCCGTACTCAAGGTGCGGCCTCAACAGTGCTGAGTACAGGGGAATGATCGCTGCCCTGATCCTGTTGGTCTTCTGGAGTATCCTACCCAGTTCTCACCTGTTCTGCCACGAAAGGCCTCAGATCCTCAGCCTCTCCACCTCCCACCTGCTCCGAGGCCGGGAATGTCTCGGGCTCGCTCGGCTCCGCCAAGGGAAGCGTTGCCGGGCAGGCTGGGGCAGCAGCCCGCCGCTGAGGGGACCCAGCGCAGCCCGAGGGACGCAACGCCGCCCGGCTCCTCGCCGCTGAGCGGGAAGGGCCAGAGCGAGGCCCGGGCCGGACAGGAGACGTCGCGGCTGCGATGCTGAGGCGACCCCGGCCCAGGGCAGCCTCTCGATCCTTCAGACTACGGCTGCCCTGCCTTGGCAGCCCCCCGCGGCGACGGGAGGGGCGGGTGGTAGGCGGGAGCTCCTCCTCCGAGGTTTCTCCCCGCCGTGACGGCCGGGCGCGCCCCCCGCTCCGCACCGCCCTTTCCCCGCCTCGGCCCGCCCCGACTCCCCGGAGAGGCCGCTCCGCGCCCGGCTGCCGCCGTTGCTGCTACCGCTGAGCTCGCACAGTTAGTTGGAGCCGCCCGGTCCTCTGCGCCTCCTCGCTGTCCTCTCTCTCCAGCTTGGGCCCCGAGCCGCGCCCGGCGCCTGCCGCCGGCTCTCCGCGGAGGCGGGAGAAGCTCCGATCGCCGGCTCGGGAGGTGAGCGTCCTGCGGTGCTGGCGGGCGGCGGGCTAGCGGTGGGGGAGCAGCTGCGGGCGGGGGCCCGGAGCGCGCCACTTCCCCCTCCGAGGCCCGGGCCTGGGCCGGGGTCTGGCGGCGCCCCCGCTCCGAGGCCGAGGTCGTGATCTGTTCGAGTTCCCCTCCAGCAGGGCCGTGCCCGCCACCGCGTTCCCCCCGCCGTTGCGCAGCCTTTTTATTCCTTTATTGCTCCGTATCCCGATTCACCCTCCCCCTCACCCCCCCTCCGCTCTCCTCCGAGCGATGTTTTATTCATGACCCCGCCGGGCTTTGTACGGGGAGCGGGTGCCTTCCTCCGCAGTTCGCCAAGTGCTGCTAGACCCCTTGGCTGGGGGAGCGGGCGGGGACTCGAAGGGAGTCTCTGCTTGGAGGTGAAATGGCTGCAGGGTGGGCAAGGGTTTCCCATCCGGACAGAGAACCCGGAGCTCGAACGGCATCTGTTTGCTGTCGGGAGGGCTGGCGTGGCCGCGGCTGAGAAGTGGAGTGAGGGGGGAGGCGGTGGTGGGTGTCTCCTGCGCCTACTGCATTTCCCTCCGCTCGCTGCGGGTCTGCTGGCCTCTTGGAGAAGAAGCGAGTCGCGGCGAGGCAGGGTTTTTATGTGTATGTCTATCTGGCTTCTCTTTGAAGGGTTCAGCAGCAAGCGTATTGCAACAGCAAACGCCTGTAAGCCGAGCGGCACTTACACCATCACCGAGTTAACTGTAGATGTCAGACTGTGCTTACACTGCTGTGATGTCAGATTCCTAGTAACAGGCAGAAATGGTGAATTCGGTGCGGGCTGAGCGCGGGGGAGACGGCCCAGAATCAGCCGATGTGGTCAGACTCACTAGAGCCTCTTTTTCCTGGTGCAGGGCTTGCTGTGTAGGTAGTCCTCTGGCTCAAGCAGGTCCTAGGGGCACTGGGATAATTGTTACAGCTCGGTGGGTGACTGTGGACTTGAAGCAGCAGATATTTGTGCCTGGAGCAGAGATGCTTAGCTTGCTTTGCCTTACAAAGATATTCAGGTACGTGTGTGGGTTACAGTCATTTGCTGATGCCTCTCTTTTCTGTAACTTCTGTGATAAGGCTGCCACCGTGGGTATCAGTCAGGGGATGGATTTTGTTGTGTGCTGTAGAAAGTCAGCTGTGATCAATAGATGGTTTCGTATTAGCCTCTGATACTGCCTCTTCATTTCGTACAGACTGGCAAATGAAAAGTGAGAGATGCTGAAACATGTTCCTCACCTTATTCTCTTTCCTGTTTGTCTGCCCTTCACCTTCCCCATTCTCTGGTTGGTTGGATTTTCTGTTGAAGAATTCTAGTTCTGAGTCTGTTCAAGTAAATATGTGTGCTTTGGTTTTGCTTTTGGAGCTCGCTGTCTGGTAACAGCCACAAGGCTGTGTTTCTGAAGATCTCCCATGTAAGGGGGCAGGGGGCTGGAGGTATGTGCCCTTTGGTACAAATGGAGTGCACCAATACTGATGATGTTGTTTAACCTTAGATTATCTGAAGCATTGCATGATGAGGCAGCATGATTTAAGATTTTTATGATGATGCAATGCAATAATAACTATAAATCTCCTCATTGTCTCAAGAACCTTTAAATACTATCCTGTCTTGGGAGCTGTATCTTTATTTCCAAGAGGCACAGGCATGGTTGAGGAGTGTTTGATATTAACTGTGCTCATTTGGAGGTGGGAGGGCAGGAGCAGTTTGGAGCTGGCAACCTGAAGTGGTAATTTCTGGGTGTGACATCATGTGGTAGATAAGCTTTTATGGGATCTGCCGTGGAAATTATGGCCTTTGTTTATATACGTGCAATTACTTGTTTTGAACATCCATGCTGTGTGGTTTGCATAATCCCTTGCGTTGGAGCTGTGAATCAGATCAAGCAGAGCATGCTTTAATTGTGCAATATTGGGCAGTGCTCAAAAAAACATTTCACTTTACCTTGTGCTCACAGCCTGCTCCAGGTGTGAAGTTACTACCTTGCATCTGCACACAGTCCTGTCTGCTGGGAAAGCAGTGGCCAGGTGCCTTCATTTTCTTCCTTCTCCTTTAGCTGTTCCCTTCTGTGTCTTAAGACAAGTGAGGTGCTGAAACGAAAACGAGTGGTTTCAACTGATGCACAGCAAAGAGAGCAGCTTGGTTATTTAAGGCTGCTGTAGTTTGTTATGCAATCAGATTAACAAAGGTTGAAATGATCATTCAACTCTGGGTAAACAAATGCTATACATCATGTGGTGGATTTAGGCCAGCTGTTTACATCGGAGAGGTGTGCTGCAGTTTGCATACTGCAAATATTGGACAAAACCACAGCAAGAGGACACAATAACGTTGCAAATAAGCTTTTGGTCAACTTCTTGGGATTATAATGCACTTGCTATTGATTGTACTTCAAGAGCTCCTGTGGTGCGTTAGGTGCTGCCTCATGCATGAGCCAACCCAACTTACTTTCAGCTTCATTTAGTTGACAGGCAAAGGCCTCGGTGAACATCTATTTACAAAGCCTGGTGGTGCCTGGGGACCTATTTGGGCTCAGTGCAAATTGCAGTGCAGATGCTGGGTTGAAGAAGATGACCAATGCTCAACTGGAAGCTCTTTATATTAAGAAAGATATAATTCCAGACACGTTTACTGAAGCTGGCAGCCCCTCAACCAGTCCATTATTATTAGTTGGCCATTTCTCCTTGTCATGGAAGCAGCAGTGCTGCAGGAGAGGTTTTTTTAAGGCTGTCTCCCCAAATCTTCTTGGAGAGGTGGTGACATGTGTGCTGCACTGCAAGGGTTGGTGTGGGAGTTGCTGGTATATTGAGGTAAGACCTTGCTGGGAGAGATGAACAGGTAGAGACAGGGGAAGGTGAAAGCCTGAGATGTGGGGGAAGCAGCTGGGGCACAGGATGGAGAGGAAAGATGTTCATCAGTGTTATAGCGTGTGCAGTGCCTCTTTGCTTGGGGCATGGGATCTTGTGTGGGCTCTGGTGCTGTACGACTGGACATTGCTCTAAAAATACTGTAGTGTGCCTGCTGTTATTATGGTATGCAGTGGCATCAAGTATTTGGGGAAAAGGAGGAATAACTGGCTCCTAGCAGTCAGTTTTCCAGAGGCTTTCATTTTTGGTGTGGAGCCTGAGCCCCTCCAACCTCTTCTTGCTCATGGGAAGATAACTGCTCTGCCATCCTTCAGCAGAAAGTGGTGAACAGAACTGTGCTATGGATAGACAATTCAAAACTACTCCAGAAGGGGTGGCAGTCGTGGTTGCTGTTGTTATTGTTGTTATTATTATTATTTCCTTGCTGACTGTGTTTAATTCTATATATCAGACACTTAATTGCAAAGGATTTTCACAGGTGCTTGCAAACACATCTCACTGTGCTGTATAAGTGTGACTAGATGCACACAAGAACGTTTTGGGTGTAGTGGAATCTAAAGAGGTGCTTTTGGGAATAGGTAATGTTATTAAGGCTGTGCTGTTGTAGCATGTCCAGAGAGAAGGGAGTGTGGAATGTGATACATAAGCAGTGATTTTTAAGACTATTTCTTTTGTTGGTGCCAGTCTGCTTCTAGTACCCTTCTACTGATGCTAGTCTGCTTCTCTTTCAGCTTTAGTCTTAACTAAAGCTTTTTGAACTGAGTGAGAGTAGTTTTTCTCAGTCAGCCTAGAGATTTGTCTAGCTTGGTGTCTTTTCTGATGGGTTCACTTACAAGTGCATAGGAAACTTATAACTACAGAGTTCTTCTCCTGGTACACCCTTCTCATAGCCATGGCTCAAGGAAATCTTTGGGCTGGTAGTTCCGTGGAGGCTGCTGTATTTAACAGCTACTGATGGATTTGTCTTCTCTCAAAAATCTCTAATCTGTTTTGAAAAAACTTCATGGCTTTAGCATTCCAAACATCCTGTGTCAGTGAACTTCTGCTATAATTGTGTGCTCTCTGATTTGATTTGTTTTATGACTTGATATTTGAAGTGCCTGCCTTATAGAAAATTAATCATCCTTTTTAGATTTTGACACAGCAGAGTGCTATGTATGGAGATACTAACAGGTCTTAGGAGGTATATAAATGTAGCTGCTCAATGTCTGCAGTAAGAGATGCTCCCAGCCCCATTTGCAGTCACCTTTCCTAGACATGTTCCATTACAGCTGTTGCTTTTGGGTGATCACATGCCAAAAAATACTGAAATACAAGTGATGCAATTTCTGCTGCTGTACATCCCAAGTAGGTCTTGATTCAGAATGATTTGGACCATGAAAGAGTTGCTGTAAGCCAAGGAGTGACTTCAATGGTGTTTGAAGTTCTTACTTTGCAGAGGATCTGGTGCAGCATTTTAGAGGCTGTGGAAGGATACAGGGAACAGAACTTAAGAAATGGCTTAAAGAGCTTAACTTTATAAAATACAGATGTCAAGCAGTAAGAATAATGACCTGGTCTCTGAATTTTCTTCAGGTTAGCTTTCAATGTGCCACCTTGAAATGTTTCAGGAGTAGGTGGGTGTTGAAATGTTGTGTTTGAAATTCCATCTTTCCTTTGTGAGGTGAGGATCTTGAGGCTTTGAATTGTATTTGCATTTGTACTGGAGGCTCAGGAGTCAATCTGGCTTGCAGAGGTTGTCTGGGCTACAGAGTTTGTTGTACAGGTTTTTGGTACTGGTGGTAAGAGCAGTCATGGAATCAGAATCACTTTGGCTGGGAAAGACCTTGAAAATGGGAGTATAGCCACAAAGTTCAATGTACTAAAATAATCTGTCTCTCCAAAAGTTGATAATTTATTTACTAGCATGGCAGCTTCTGAAATCCTGATGATAAAAATGGGTAAAATTTCAATGGTTTGAAAGCAAACAGAAAGTCCTCATTGTGTCATTTCTATTGTTATTCCACACTTAAGCCTGTAAGGTTATGATTAAAGTGGGTGGAATTTCAGCTTACTGGTTTATGGGTGAGATAATAGTAGAGAGTGACCAGACAAATGTTTTTTTGTTCTGTTTGTTTTAAAAATAGAGACACTTACATAATGATGCCATATATACAACCACAGTGCATCCATATGCATCTCTGCAACAGAGGATTCACCCAACAGCATCCCCTTGCCTGCATGTCTGCTGTCGCATCCTTCAAAGGAAAGTAATTCTGGAAGGAAGAGATGCCGGTGGCAAGAGATTTAACTGGAGTGTTGGTGCAGTCCTGAGCAGCCTTTAGGCAGGGCTCTGGATTAGAGACTTGGAAAAACAGATTTTTTTTTTTTTAAACCATTACAAGCTCTTAATTTGATATCTGAATCACAGAATCTCCCCTGTGGAGCACTATCTGCGTTTTGAGTTGTTTGCAGAGATTCATCTCTTGATGTGAAGCGTGTGCTGAGCAAAACAGGCCTCACTTTGAGAAGGAAACTCTGCTGCTTATAAAAGAAACCCCCAAACCTGTGAAATATCTAAAGGGCAATTGTCAGGGGAGTGGAGGCAGATTCTCATTGGTGTCCAGTGACAGGATGAGGGGCACTGGACACAAACTGGAACCCAGGAAGTTCCACATAAACATAAGGAAAAAAAGAATCTTCACTTTGAGGGTGACAGAGCACTGAAACAGGTTGCCCATGGAGGTTGTGGGGTCTACTATCTCTGGAGACATTCAAAACTCACCTGGACATATTCTGGTGTGATTTAGTAGGCTGAAGATGAGGCAGCAGTGTGCCCAGGTGGCCAAGAGAGCCAATGGCATCCTGGCCTGGATCAGGAACAGTGTGGCCAGTAGGATGAGGGAGGTTATCCTGCCCCTGTACTCAGCACTGGTCAGGCCACACCTTGAGTGCTGTGTCCAGTTCTGGGCTCCTCTATTCAAGAGAGATGTTGANGGTAGAGTTGATGTGCCTGGAGGTGTTGAAGCAAAGCCTGGCTGAGGCACTTAGTGCCATGGTCTGGTTGACTGGATGGGGCTGGGTGCGGGGTTGGCCTGGATGATCTTGGAGGTCTCTTCCAACCTGGTTGATTCTATTCTATTCTACTCCAGGGGATCTTGCTGTAGCCTGGAGGTTGAACTAGATGATCTTCAGAGGTCCCTTCCAATCCCCACCATCCTGTGATACTGCAAACATTTCTGAGAGCAGGGTTTTGCCTCTTAACTATGGACGTGGCCTCAGTTTGTCTTCTGTCTAGTAGAAAGCCACAGCCTTGATCTGTTGAGTTTGGAAAAAGATAAAAAGCAAGTTCACTTGAAACAGATATCTAATAAGAAAAAATTCCCAGCATCTCTGTATCCAGGTGGATATTTTCCCAAACGTGTGTAAGGTGTTGAGGCTGTAACTATGCTGTTGCTAACCAAAATCCTCACCCTGAGCATACTTACATAAATACCATAGCCTCACTGCCCTGACTCCATCAAACCATACATAGCTAGAATTGTTTCATACATCAGGACATCAAAGCACCTTGGGGAACTTTGTGCTTTTGTAATAAACAAGGAGAAGTTTATCCAGGCTGCCCTATGGGGAACTTATTCACACAAAGGCAGTTCTTGCTTCGGTCATGCGGAGGGACTTACCTTTTAGACTGCTCTCCTTAGGATTTTTGTCTCGTCCCATCCCATTTTTCTTTTTAATTGATAAAAGCAAAGCAACTTTAATGTGATTACTCATGTTTAGCAGACAGACCTCTGTGTTCTAGAGTTGTGGCCAATTAGATTTGTGGAGCCTCTGCAATTTAGAATACTGGGCAGGGAGGTTGTTTTAGCAGGGAGACAGAAAGGAAGGACCAAACTGCTCTCTTCATTTTATTTCTGGTGGCAGCAGCATCTTCTGCGAAGCTTTCAAGTTTCTAGGTGATGTACTGTACATCCCCTGTACTCAACACTGGTCAGGACACACCTTGAGTGCTGTGTCCAGTTCTGGGCCCCTCAATTCAAGAGTGATGTTGAGATACTGGAGTGTGTCCAGAGAAGGGTGACAAAGATGGTGAGAGGCCTGGAACAAAAACCCTAGGGGAGAGGCTAAGGGAGCCAGAGGTGTTTAGTCTGGAGAAGAGGAGGCTCAGGGCAGACCTCATTGCTGTCTACAACTACCTGAAGGGAGGCTGTAGCCAGGTGGGGTTGGTCTCTTCTGCCAGGCAAGCAGCAACAGAAGAAGGGGACACAGTCACAAGCTGTGCCAGGGGAGGTCTAGGCTGGATGTTAGGAGGAAGTTGTTGTCAGAGAGAGTGATTGGCATTGGAATGGGCTGCCCAGGGAGGTGGTGGAGTTGCCGTCCCTGAAGGTGTTGAAGCAAAGCCTGGCTGAGACACTTAGTGCCATGGTCTGGTTGATTGGCCAGGGTTGGGTGCTAGGTTGGACTGGATGATCATAGAGGTTATGATCCAGCCTGGTTAATTCCATGATTGTATGTGCTGCTCTTGGTGCACTATTCCCAGAGAAACAGGCTTGGTGAAAATCACTTTTGTATTTGGAGAGTTCCTTTTAAGTCACTGTTAATTAGAGTTCTGAATATTGAGTACTTGCACATCTTTGTCTTTCATATTTTATCAGTGATCTGGATGAGGAGATTGAATGCAGCCTCACTGAGTCTGCAGATGACATTAGGCTGGGAGGAAGCACTGCTCTTCTGGGGAAGGCCCTACAGAGGGACCTGAACAGGCTGGATCCATGGTCTGAGGCCAGTTGGTGTGAGTTTCACTAAGCCCAGATGCCACCTCCTGCACTTGGATCACAACAACCCCATGAACACCTCACTTAGGGAAAGCTGTCTGGTAGAGGGCTTGGGTGTGTTGGACATCGTCTGAATGTGAGCCAGTGTGTGCCCAAATGGCCAAGAAGGCAAAAAGTGTCCTGGCCTGTATCAGCAAGTGTGATCAGTAGGACCAGGGCATTGATTGTCCCTTGGTACTGGTGAAGCCACACCTTGTCAACTATTTGGTTTTGTGCCACTCACTCTAAAAAGGACACTGAGATTGAGAGAAAGGCAGCAAAGCTGGTGAAGGGTCTGGACAGTAGGTCTGGTGAGGAGTGGCTGAGGAAACTGGGGCTGGGAGGAGACCTTCTCACTCTTGAGAAGGTCCTTGAAAGGAGATTGTAGTGAGGTAGGAGGTTGGTCTCTTCTCTCTAGTAACAAGAAGATGTTAGAAGAAGCTTCTTCACTGAAAGGGTTCTCAAACACTGAAACAGGCTCTCCTGGGAGGCAAGGTGATTGAGTCCCCATCCTTGGAGATGTTTGAAAAGCAGAAATGTGGTGCTGAGGGACACGGTTCAGCATCAGACTTGGTGAGTCAAATAATGGTTGGACTTGATGATCCTGAAGGTCTTTTCATCTGAAATGACTCTGTTCTAAGAATCAGCTGGTGAAACAAAACAAATGCTGTCTTTTTTAAGGGCTGCTAACGGGCTGCAAGCTTATTTCACATTCAACTTTGAAGGATGACTAAGATGTTTTAAGATGTTTCCCTTCTCTGACAATACCCAATTTGGATCCTGCTGCTTCATTTTGTCTACAGGCCTGCTCATCTCAGCTGCATCTTAAAGCAGTTGTGCAATAAATGTACTGACAAAATGTGCAGGAGTTTGGTCTTTTGTTGTAGATGGATTTCCACAGTACTCCATTCTTAGGGAGCTGCCTTCAGCAGCAGCGTGTCTGCTGGAGTGGGATGTTTAAAGCTGCGGTTTGGACTGCTGATGGTGGTCAGCCATGTGATGCTGGAGGACAGGCCCTTTCTTCCAGCGCCCTTGTGCTTGTTACGTATGCACAGTAGCTGTGGTCTGCTGGATGCCCAGAGGCTCTGCTTTCTCTTCCCAGCCTTTATTTTTGCAGGAATCTGAACTAGCAAAACTGTAGCTGCTGAATAAGCCCAACTGAATCCAGGGGAGCAGATCTGGTGGTTCTCCCTCTTGCCCACCGCAGAAATGCACAGAGGATAGGATAGAATAGGATAGAATAGAATAGGATAGGATAGGATAGAATAGAATAGAATAGAATAGAATAGAATAGGAGTAGAATCAGTTAGGTTGGAAGAGACCTCCAAGATCATCCAGGCCAACCTAGCACCCAGCCCTATCCAGTCAAGCAGACCATGGCACTAAGTGCCTCAGCCAGGCTTTTCCTGAACACCCCCAGGGACAGTGACTCCACCACCTCCCTGGGCAGCCCATTCCAATGCCAATCACTCTCTCTGCCAACAACTTCCTCCTAGCATCCAGCCTATACTTCGCTTGGCACAACTTGAGGCTGTGTCCCCTTGCCCTGCTGCTGGTTGTCTGGGAGAAGAGACCAACCCCCACCTGGCTACAACCTCCCTTCAGGTAGTTGTAGACAGCAATGAGGTCTGCCCTGAGCCTCCTCTTCTGCAGGCTGCACACCCCCAGCTCCCTCAGCCTCTCCTCATAGAGTTTGTGTTCCAGGCCCTTCACCATCCTTGTTGCCCTTCTCTGGACACGTTCCAGCACCTCAGCATCTCTCTTTAGAGCCTCCTATGAGTACTTCAGGGACTTGTTTTTATTAGCAGGTGGGAGAAAAGCCAACTGAGTTTTTTTTTAACAGTCTTTATTATTTCTATTACTTAACATTCTTCTGGACATAGTTGTTGGTCTTTTTCTTCCCTTCTGATTTACATGTTTAAATTACTACCTCGCTTTCAGGTGTAGGAGCCTGTAATTGAAATGTCTGACTAGCGCTAGTGAGATGCAAATCAAAGCCTTCCAATGAACGAGCTCCTGAGAGAATTTCTGGGGTTTCTTTTCTTCTTTTAAAACAAGGAAAGAAAAAGTAAGAGGAAGCTGTGTCCATTCTGCCTTGGTCAAGTCAGATAAGGTCTTTTCTTTGAGATTAAAAAGTCTCGATGCTTGTGGGAGGAGGGGGAGTGCTTCTTCCTTTTGTCTCAAGCATCGCAGCGGAGGATACTAATTAACCACCAAACAAATTTGGTTTAGGGAGTTTGCGCTTCGGTATCACAATGAAAGCTGTTTTGTTTGGAAGAGCTGTGGGAATTAAACCCACAGGCATTCGGAGAGAGATAAATCGGCCCCAGCTGCCCCACATCTTCCTGTTTGAGTCGGCAGAAAGATGCCAGGAAAGCATTTGAAATGGCAACACAGCCAGTCTGTGCCTTCTGGAGCAGATTGTGTACCGGAGGCCGCAGCACAGCCCTGAGCAAAGACGTCAGCAGCCAGCAGTGACTGCCATCCCCAGCGCAAACAGACAGACTCCAGCAGCCCGACAGACCGCCCGACACTGACGCAGCGCTAATGGGCAGGTGATAGGGATGGGGCTGTCAGCGCTGGGAACGGAGGGGTGGTTTGATTGTCCTTTCCCCAACGACGGGAGCTGACTCCGAGGTGGATTTTCCTACGAGCAGCGTTCTGCATCTTTGACATGTAACAAGAGGAAGACTATTGCCTAAAAAAAGAAATAAAAGAATAAGAGGCCTCAGGCTTAGTGACAGCGTTTGGGAGAATAAGAAATGCTCAGCTTCATGAAGCTATCTTTAGTCGGACCTTTTTTCTGGGGGTTTTTACAGGCATAATGGAAAAGGATGCACTTGACTCTTGAGTGAGCTGCAGTAGGATCCTGGGCACCTCATTTCCCTAAGACTATGAAAATCTCAAGCTTTAAAATCGAATTTTAATTTGCCTTGACACTTCTGCACTAGTCCTTAAGTCTCTTCTCATCTACGGCAAACACTTGGGTGCTGCAACAGAAATAGTCTGGAAGCCAGCGATTTGAGAGGGAAAAAGCTGGAGCTTCTTAGGCGTGAGTGGACTGGATGAAGTAGGATTACTCATAGAATCATAGAATGGTTTAGGTTGGAAGGGACCTCAAGGATCATCCAGCTCCAACCCCCTGCCATAGGTAGGGACACCTCCCACTAGAGCAGCTTGCTCAAGGCCTCATCCAGCCTGGCCTTAAATGCCTCCAGGGAGGAAGCAGCCACAACCTCTCTGGGCAACCCATTCCAGTGTCTCACCACCCTCACTGTAAAGAACTTCCTCCTAACATCCAGTCTAAATCTCCCCTCTTCCAGTTTAAACCCATTCCCCCTCGTCCTAACATTACCAGACCTTGTCAATAGTCCCTCCCCAGCCTTCCTGTAGGCTCCCTTCAGATACTGGAAAGCCACT